>CM042174.1:49454479-49474479 GCA_023376005.1 Doryteuthis pealeii | reverse complement strand
TAATTCGGTTGAACTCAAATTCTTTCACAGACCGGTATAAATATACATGTATATTCATTTATTCGTTCATTGGCATTGCAGTCTCGGAAGACTATATAGTTCTTCTGTCCCTGAAGGTACAGCGCCCCCTGTCACTGTGAAGTCCATGTATATACATACAGATATGAATAGACGTACGTGTTTATATCGTCGTCGGGGCGGCCTAAATGTCGGTATGAGCCATACAGCGAGGGAGTCTATCCCCCCTTTTTTCTAGCGCTAAAACCAAGGACATTATTTTTAGGATCTGAGTTGGAACGCCACACCTACCATCAGCTCCTCACTTTACTGTACAGATCCCTGTGCTTACTCATACGCTGAGTTGGCGAGGGCCGGTATCGAACTAGGAACCTTGTGCTTACTAGCCGAACGCTCTACCGACTGAGCTAATATATATATATATATATATATAATTTATTTGCTATAGTGTACAATACATTTTTGGCGCAATTGTTACCGTTGGTTTCCAAGTAGCATATTAGCCACTTTTCTTCAAGACAACGCGTCTCTTAAGAGAAGAACTGCAGTGAATGTCAATTCCTTTATATATGTGCGTGTTTTTTATTTGTGGGCGGAATCTTCATATTTCTCCGCGTATATATATATATATATATATATATATATATATATATATATATTATATATTTACATGTTTATAATTTTCTGCCTATCCTCCTTCCACTATACCCTCCCCTTCTCACAACTTGTGCCCCCCTCCCACATAAAATCACTACTGCAACGCTCCATCGAACCACTACCATTCCTACAACCTCCTACTACCAATGGTTATTACCTCCCACTTCTAATTCCTTGCTACTACTCGTTCTCGTTAAAAACGAGACACGAAATCATACCATCGTTTCCTACCTGAGGATGGCAAATTGTATTGCCGAAAGCGCTCGTTTTGAAACCTTTGGGGGACTGTAATACCAGTTACACCCCGACACCAGAAAGATGGCCCGAAAATTGGAACGGATCAACGAAAAACCTGTCCGACAGGAATTGTCTGTACAGTTCAACAAAACTTATATATATAACCGTTAAACGACCAGCGAGATATTAGATGTAACATGCCTGATCATGTTGTAAGAATCTTTCTTTTTAATTCATTTCCTTGAAATTCAAATAGATTCGTGATAAAGAATAATATCAATATCAACCAAATAATATCAATTACATTTTTAACTTAATTAACTCAATAAATCATGAATCGGTGGAGACAGGTTGATTCATTATGGGCGCCCTGGGCGTGACACCTGATTAAACATACTATTGACCTTCCTTAGATAAAATGTTTCTGATTTTCTGCACCTGGTCGGAGGGGGTTGGGAAAGGAAACGGATGGAGACGTGGGGTCTGCTTCCATTGGGGAAATTAAGACAGCTATTTAAACGAGGTGACAATCAAAGGAGGGGATAGGGGAGGGGGGTAAAGTCAATTAGATTGTACCTCCCCATAGACCTCCAGTTGAGAGCCATGTTTGGTTCCTTTATAGATTATGGTCGCTTAACAGTGGCGTTCTAATTATTTTAATTAAATATTTGAAGCGTCATTAATCTATTGAGATAGACGTACCTCCCCAGAGACCTCCAGTAGAGAGACATGTTTTGATTCCACTTGGGGAAAAGTGTCTGTCAACCAAAAAGAATTATGCTATTTGCGACCACTGCAACTTTTGCATTTCCTTTTGCGCTAATGCCCTTAAAAAGGCATGAACCAATCACTTCTACCCCCGGCTATTGGTAAATTGGACAGCCTCGACGAGTTTGGTTGGTTGAATTTTACGGCATGTCAACCCCTTATTGGGTCATTTTAGACCGAAGATGTTTTATTTTATTCATTCTTACCTCTGAAAAGGGGTTCCCCCCCCCCCCGCCTGCTATGGATTCGTCCACTGTTGATGATCCGAACTATTTGATTGCATTGATGACTTCCGGTCTTAACAGCACCAAGACCGGAAATTGAATGAAAAGAAGCAAGCGTATGGTAGCAAAAGAAAAAATAGGCAAGAAGGTTTGGATTAATTTCATTATTTTAAAATAAACAAAAGCTCGAATTGCTGAGATGATAATTTCTTTTCGCTCGGTGCGTGGGGTTGAAAGTAAGTTCTGGCTGATGACTTGGCTCTGCGTGACACGGGTTGAGGTGTGGGTCGGAGGTATGGCGGTTACTTTATCTCGGCTCGGTGTGGTAAAGTTCTCTGTGGCGGCTTATCGATTTTAAGTCAGCTGTTTTTATAGCTAGTAAGAGGCTCGAGAAACCTTTGAAGGGTTTTGGGGGAACATTTTTCATTGGTTGAAAAACATTAAATAGAGGATATTTTTAATTGTTTATAATTTTTGTTTTTTGACCGGAAGTTTGGTTAGAGCCTATGTGTAGAACATTTGTTTTTTGTTCATTTCGTTTACGTTGTCGTGGGGTTAACATCCGGTTGATGTCAGTAACTTATATTCTGTTCCGAAGTGTTTTGTTTTGTTTTTCTTCTTTTTTCTTCTTTTTTGTTGGTGAGTGGATGTATTGGGCTATGTTACAATTATCAGTAACGTAGGTTCTGTTTCGAAGTGTTTTGTTTTATTTTTTAATTTGTTTTATTGGCGAGTGGATGTATTGTGTTAGTAAAGATTGTGAATCAAGAGAGATATCTATTTCTGTTATAACAATGACTTCCGGTCTTAACTGCACCAAGACCGGAAATCGAATAAGAAGAATATAATATCGTTATTTGCAAAGGATCAAAATGGCGTCTCCTGACAGGCCGCGTCATTAATTTGGCGCTAAAAGTTTAGTTATTAATCTCTGGCTAAATCGAAAGATGAATTTTGTGATAATCTTTTTTTTTAATCTCCCGATAATCCCATAAATAGAAAGCGACTCCTACCAACTTCAGACCGGCGCTGGACTCCTCTCTTTCCGATGCTGGACTCCTCTCTTTCCCCCATATTAACACCTTGTTATTTTACCGGTCGTAAATAATCCTAAGTCGTTGAAGGCTTTGTTCGCGCTGTAACGGATCTAGTCAACTATTCATCAAGGAAGGAACGGTCACCAGGCAACCGTAAAAGCTGAATTAGAGCTCAAAAAATCCATCATTATCAACAGTGAGGTGTCAATCAGTCAGATGAAAAAATATTGATTGAATCACGGCAGGTACGAGTGAGAGCTTCAGATACGCTTATGTTAAAAAGTCCACTAAATCATTTTAGTTTTTTCCAAATTTATTACGACAAAGAAAAATGGGTTAAAATTGCAAATCGTCGTCAAAATTAAAACGGAAAAAATTTGGCTTGGGCATAAGTTTTAATGAATTTAATTATTACTAATGACACGATTTGTTACATAATCTATGCGGTTGCATAAGATTATTGTCGGTCCCCTGTAATTCTGAGGGGATGACCCTTTTCGTACAATGGCCGGGTCCTTCCATGGAAAATTACAGAAGCCCGCCAAAATACGTGAAGTCACGTGGGACCTGTTCGGTCCCCAGTTTGCAGTTGGACGTTAGGCAGTGAAGATGTACTGCCGAACTGTGACTCACTCTGCATACGCGCGCTATGTTAGTTAGCAGATGTCTGGTGGGGATTTAACAATAAGATAAGATCAAACGTAAATCGAAGTCTTGTGTTTATTACCTAAAAACTAACAATGACACAGGGCTTCTGATAAGGAGAAATCCCTAACAGAAAACCAGACCCGAAGTCCCCAAGAGAAGTCCAGACCTTAGAAGATGCCAGACCAAGTCAAGATGATAGAAGAAATACCAAAGACGATCAGAATACTAAAGACGGCCAAGAAATAGAATTAAAGAAAGAGGTATTCAACATTATAATTATTTAGTATCAGTGAGGAAGGGCTATGCAACAGATTTATGTTATTTTTAAGCGATAACGCTAATTTGTTTTCAATCGAACATAAGGAAAAGATGAAAAGAAAGAAAGTAAAAAAAAAAAACAGTGAGAGAGAGTTAAACCAAGACTATTATACTTTTTACATATCGAAGTATTTAGCAATAGCTCTGTAAGTAAACATATGAAACGTTGTAATAGTTAAATTATCATACTTTTGTATATTCAGAGGTCCTGCTAGTAACAATAATTTGTAAACAATTATAGATAATTTGCACATAGTAACATCCCTTACTTGCCACGGTTCTACAATTTAATGCTAGGAGACACGAAAGGTAATTACATTCCCAGAGTGGTGGTAGCTGTTAGGGTCAAGCCGTATTGGCTAGGGCTTTAGAACACACCGACTACACCTCTGCAGAGGGGTAAGCCTTCCTCTGGGACCACCTGTTGGCCGTGGGTGGCGACCTGTGATGCTTAAGGACAGAATCCTGGTGAATGAGCAGTCCATAACATACATCACTCCACTTAGACCCCTACTTAGGCTAGGCGTGCGGTCGGAGAGGCCCCCACCGATCAATCGGCTGGTCATGTCATGCCCTAGTAACTATATGATTGTCCCAACCCTATTGCCCTTATGGCAAGCCCCAGCCCTTTGAATTATATATGTGATAGAATGCGGTGGCTGAGGGTCTTCATGTCTTGGGAATGACGTTAAACTCTATCTGATGGTGGGGTTCCAGTTTTAGAGGTCTGGGGAATGTGCAGCACCCCTTCATCACCATTGCTCCCTGGTCCACTGTGAACCGGAGTGATAGTACCTGTTAGTGTCCCATCTATGCGTTAAATAGAAAAATGTGTTTATAAATAAAATTGAAATACGATGAGGAAATTAATCCGACAATATTTGAAGAAAATGTTTCAAAAAATATAACAAACACAGGATGTTACGATCAGAGGGAAAAAAATTATGTGTATATACTTAAGTATTTCGGTTTTAAACCATCATCAGAACAATGCAAAAAAAATTTTGTAAGGGAGAAAAATGAAAAATGTTAAGTGTATAGTGAATGTGTGAATATAATGTTATTTACCGTTAATTTTTCTTATTTTCTAAACATTAATATCCATATGAAATACGTCATATCTTTATTAACATTTCATCTCGGCCTATTCACGTTCTACATGCGTCATCCTATGATCTTCATTTTCCGTTTTTTCACATGCAATGATCACGTTATCAGATTTTGTAAACAAACGCGCATATAAAAATTAACATTGAATTTTTTACTCCCACCCCTCTGGCAATATGTTTCAAAAATCTATTTTTACATCGCCCGGAGGGTGTTTTTATTTTGTACTAGGGTATATATACGTTGGAAGGTTACTCTGAGCCTTCTAACGAATTCTATACACACGCATTGTATTCTTTACCAAAATGACGTCATTTTTCTTTGATGGTGCCATTGATTGATTTCAAGTGAAGAATTTTATTTTCGAAAATTCTCTCTTTGATGTCTTTCCTTCAATGTTATTTGATAAAATAAAAAAAAGAATGTCGACAATCACAGACCAAATTGAAAATGTCAGACATTTTACAAAAACAAACAACAGCTTATATATATATATATATATATATATATATATATATATATATATATATATATATATATATATATATCATCATGACGCGCTATTAGCACGGATATCCATGACAATCTCTCGCCAACCTTTCCTATCATTCATTTCCCCAGGGAGGTCCTCTGCGCAGCAACCTGCATCTTTGCTTAGTTGGTCAATGTAGGTCCTTGATGGGCGGCCCACACTAGCATGTCCGTGTGTTGGCTTCCACAGAAGAACGTCACTTATGAGCTCATCCTTGCTTCTCCGGCAGTGCCCGACAGTATATATATATATATATATATATATATATATATATATATATAAGCACGCAATATATATGTATATATATGTATAAGCACGCAAATATTGAAAAGAATAACGCAGCGTTCAACCGTTATTAAACAACCATAACAGAAAAATTACAGAAACATGCACAACCTATGTATATATATATATATATATATAGAACAACATTTTATATATATATATATATATATATATATATATATATATATATATATATATATATGATTGATCAAAGCCTGAAGAAGATATCAGATGATCTGAAACACGTGTCGCGTATGTGAAATAAAAAGAATAAAACATTTTTTCTGAGAACGATACATTTTGCAGACCTTCTTTTTTTAAAAAATATTACATTTTCTCCCGTTGGAACCAGAACAACATTTGATATATATATATATATATATATATATATATATATATATATATATTTGTTGTTGTTGTTGACTTAGTCGTCAGAGCTTCCACGTAGAAACTACACGGTTCCGGGTTCGATACCGAACTACCCCTTTGCCAACTCAGCGCATGAGTGGCACAGCTTGGATCTGTGTGGTAAAGTGAGGAGACGCAAAAACACACTCCCTGGTCTAGCGCTTGTGAAAATGGGATAGACTCCCTCGCTAGCTTGCTGATATTAACAATTGGCTACGCTCAATCGTTAGATTACCCGGATAGAAAGCACAATGTTCTGGATTCGATGCTATGCTTCGCCCACTCAGCGCATCGCATGAGTAGCACATCTTTGATCTGTGCGGTAAAGTGGGGAGTTGGTGTCAGGTGTGACACTCCACCTCAGATGCAATAACACACTCCTTGGTCTAGCGCTAGTGAACAGGGGATAGACTCCTTCGCTATCTGGATGATACCAACAATAGGCCACGCTCAGTTGGTAAGTCAGTAAAGTTTCCGCCTTGGAACCACAAGGTTTCGGGTTTGATACCGGCCTTCGCCAACTCAGCGCATGGGTAGCACAACTTGGATCTGTGCAGTAAAGTGGGGAGGCGATGGCAGGTGTGACGCTCCACCGCAGACACAAAAACACACTACCTGGTCTAGAGCTAGTGAAAAGAGGATAGACTCCCTCGTTATCTGGCTGATATCAAGCCACGCTCAGTCGGTAGGGTTGAAAGGAAAAATAAAGGAAAAAAAATGCTGAATGGATAAAATAGATTTTATTTTATTTTACTGACACGTGTTTCGGCCAGGAGTTTATCCATGTATATATGTATTCTATCTATTATTATTCTAAATGCAATAACAATAATAGAAAACTATAAAAAAAAAAATTAGTATACAAGGAATAACGTTGATTCCTGACGATAATTGAGACTCCCTTTGGATTTTCAACAGAACCCCTTTAGCCGGGTTGTGGTCCTAATATCACTGGATGACAGACTAATCCGCCTTGGGGGGGGTCATACCAAGAACTGGAGTTCCAGACAGCATAGCTCTAACACTAGCACGTTGTTACCACCCTGCCACGGTGAAGGGGGTGAACTTTTCATAATGGATATTTTAGGGAGTGATATCTTTACGTGTGTGGAGAAAGGTAGACAAACACGGGATGTTATGGAAACTGGATGTTTATTGTCAACGATGCAACGTTTCGGTCTTTTAGACCTTCTTCAGGACTTGGATATAGTTCTTGCTTCAGTGATGGAAATTCTCAAAATGGTGAAACAGGAGGTCGTCAGTAGGGGAAGGGTGGTTGGGGGTGGGTAGTGGATTTTCTTCTCTATAGATGGGGAGTGTATCAGAATGATAATGGTACTGCAGGTGTTAGTCTAGTTTATATTAGATTGTAAGGATTGGTTAAGATATATGTATATGTGTGTGTGTGTCTATTTATTTGGGGGGTTTTGGTTTTTTATTTATATATATATATATATATATATATATATATATATATATACTAGCAAATATATGCACCCTCCGGGTGCAAGTATTTTAGTTAAATTTTATAATAAAATATGATATTAAATTAGAAAGGCTAATGAAACTGAATAAGAATGTAGATAAAAAGATTTTGAACAGAGGGAGTATGATTGAAAAATAGAACAACTTTGAAACTAACTCTTCCATCATTTTCCGTTACTCCCGTCTTTCATTGGTAAATTTTCCTAATTAAACTGTTTAGTTAAAATAGGAAGTAAATAATAATATTACAGTTATTTCTTCTTGTTAAGGGATTTCTTTTAAGATTTATTGAAGAGATTTTTGCTCATATTCAATAAGATAAAACCAAACAATTAGAAATCAATAATACTAAGCATATATTTATTAAAATCAAATTTTTAAGATCAATATGCAAATTAGCCTTCCCATTCACACTGTAAACTTCTATTTTGTTGTATATATAAATACAATTGCATGTTATTAGTATGTAGATATGGTCAACAGTGTAAGTAATGTAAAACAATTTTATTAATACTTGAGTTTTAAATAAAAATAAAATCGTGGAGAATATGATGTAAATAACTAAAGGAATTGTGACTTGTATAGTAATATAGTTTCGTTTACAGACAGACAAACCCACAATCTCCATTATAATAAGATATATATATATATATATGTATTGGGGCACTGGATTTGTCATTAAGTTAGAGTGTATGGTTGGTATGTCTGTGTGAGTTTTTTTTTATACATTTGTACAAATATAATTTTTTTTTTCTTTACGTTTGTACAAATATAAAATCGTTTTGGCTTCTTTTTAACGGAAGGATCTAATTGTCCCTTTCAATGGAACCGTCTACCACCCATCCACCCTTTGCATTCGGAAGATTCCATTTTCCTATGATTTCTTTGCAAAGATTTTTTGAAATCTTCAGTTCTTGTATTTGATTTCTTTCGTAAACACTCAATGACACTTATAGGAAATTCTACAAGATAAAACATGGAATGATGCCATTTTATTCTCGAAGACATAAAAATTCTTGCTTGTCGGAACTTTGAAAAGAAATTGGTTTGCATTTCAAATTGTTATTCATAACCTTTTATTTATTTTTTAATTTTATTTTTGGTTATTATTTTTCTTCGTTTTTTTTTATTTAATTTGTCTTTCGTTTCTTTTTTAAAATTTCTTTCTCTATAATTTCTTTTCTTCTTTTTTCTTTTTACATTTCTTGTCTTTTATCTTCTCCTTTTCTTTGTCTCTTTTTCTTCTCTTTCTTCATTGTTTCTTTCTTCCTTATCTCTTTTTCCTCTTTTCTTTCTTCTTTTTTCTTCTTCACTTTCTTCTTTCATTTTTCTCTTCTTCTCTTTTTCCTTCTATATTTCTTCCCCTTTCTTCCTTTTCTTTTTCTTTTCGTCTTTTATTTCCTCTATTTCTCTTTATCGCTTATCTTTTCCTTTTTTTCTTTTTCTTTATCTTCTCCTTCTCCTTATCTCTGTTTTCCTCTCTGTTTCCTTTTCTCTTTCACCTTGTCTCTTTTTTCTTCTTTCTTCTTCCCTCGTCTCTTTAACATTCTTTGTTGTTCTTCTTCTTCTTTCCCTGTCCCATTTTACCTTCTTTGTTTGTCTCTTTCTTCTTCTTCCCCCTCCTTTCCTTGTCTCTTTTTCCTTCTCTTTTTCTCTTGTTCATTCTTTTTCTCTTTTCCCTTCTATCTTTTATTTATTTTTAAATTTATTTTTCGTTATCATTTTTCTTCGTTCTTTTATTTAATTTGTCTTTCATTTCTTTTTAAAAATTTCTTTCTCTATAATTTCTTTTCTTCTTTTTTCTTTTTACTTTTCTTGTCTCTTCTTCTTTGTTTCTTTGTCCTTCTCTTTTTCTTTTTTATTCTCGTCTTTTATTTCCTCTATTTCTCTTTATCGCTTATCTTTTCCTTTATCTTTTCCTTTTTTCTTTTTTCTTCTCCTTCTCCTTATCTCTGTTTTCTTCTCTTTTCCCTTTTCTCTTCCTCTTTTCTCTTTCTTCTTGTCTCTATTTTCTTCTTTGTTGTTGTTGTTCTTCTTCTTTCCCTGTCCCTTTTACCTTCTTCTTCTTGTTGTTCTTGTTCTTCTTCTTCTGTCTCTTTCTTCTTGTTCTTCTCCCCTCCTTTCCTTGTCTCTTTTCCTTCTCTCTTTTTCTCTTGTTCTTTCTTTTCTTCTCTTTACCTTTCTATCTTTATTCATTGTTTCTATTTTTTCAATTTTTTCTCGTTTCTTTTTTCTTCCTTGTCTCTTTTTCCTTCTCTTTTTCTTCTTCACTTTCTTCCTTGTTTTTATCTTCTCCTTTTCTTTGTCTCTTTTTCTTCTCTTTCTTCATTGTTTCTTTCTTCCTTCTCTCTTTTTTCCTCTTTTCTCTCTTCTCTTTTTCTTCTTTAATTTCTTCTTTGATGTTTCTCTTCTTCTCTTTTCCTTGTATATTTCTTCCCCCTTTCTTCCTTTTCTCATTTTACTAGTCTTTTTTTCTTCTTCTCTATCGTCATCTTTTTCTTTCTTTTTTCCCTATTCTCTCTTCCTTTTTTCTTCTTTTTTCCTTTTCTTTTTCATTGCATCTTCTCTTTCTTTCTTTATCTCTTTTTTCTCTCCCTCTTACCGTTTTCTTCAATCTCTCCTCAAGTTTCCGTCTCTTCTCTCTTCTTCATCTTTCCACTTCTCCCAATATAATGTTCCTTTTTGTTTTGTATCTCTTTCGTATTTTTTCCTACTTGTAAAATCCGGAACTCCTTCTTTATCTCAACTAAACAAAATTGAAAGCCAAGTTAAATCTGAATTGTCTCCCCTTTGAAATTTCCCGCCAGTTCTACACACTCCCACGTAGGTCTTCTCTTGTCACACCTTTAAAGAAAAGACAAGCAACAATATAAAAAAAAATGCCTAATAGTCTTCTTTTTTTTTCCTACCTCAAAGACAGCCATTATATGCACGCAACAGACTGCTATATTGCTTGACAGTGTGAGGTCTTTCTCGATCTTTTTTCCCCTCTTTCTTTTTTCCTGCCTTCTATTTCTTGGGGAAAAATCAATCGATATTCTTAAGGCATGTCTTTTGAACATTTTCTACTTGTGAGAATCTTCGATGATAGACAGCGATGGGTAGGAGCGATCATTCTCAAGTTGTTTAAGAATTGACAACGAAAGAAATATGTGTTTAGGATTATTTCTTTAATTTTTCTTTCTTTCTTTTTTTTTTGTCAATTTCTTTTATTAGGAATTTTGATTTTGTTAATATCTTTTAACTCACGTTATCGCTGCCATTTTTTTCTGTATCCTATGCCAACCTACCAAGGCGGGAACTCCCACTGCCGTAATGGCTAACGTGCTTGGCAGCGACATTATAGTAGGTTGGCTTTAGTTTCTTGGGTTTTACAACATGTCAACGGCGACGGGTACACACACACACACACACACACACACACATATATATATATATATGTGTGTGTGTGTGTGTGTTATTGAATACCACGGAGTATTCTTTTTTCATTTTTTGTATGGATATTTTTTCCAGTCTTCTGGCTATCCTTTTTGAATCTGGATCGAGTTGATTCATGATATTTTTCATACTGTTTTCCCGAGCGCTTTCGACTGTTGCTCCAGTCGTATTCATGAATCTGATTCACACAACCACTATACAC
Source organism: Doryteuthis pealeii (assembly GCA_023376005.1). Lineage (NCBI taxonomy): Eukaryota > Metazoa > Mollusca > Cephalopoda > Myopsida > Loliginidae > Doryteuthis > Doryteuthis pealeii. The sequence goes on along the minus strand of CM042174.1, from coordinate 49,463,115 downwards.
TTAACATCTTTCATTTTGTTCCTCACCTAACAGTGTCCTAAAGATGGTACAATATACCGAAATGCTTAAGTATTGACACTAAAAATTGTTTCCTGATCGTAACATCCTGTGTTTGTTATATTTTTAAAATATTTTCTTTTCATATATATATATAATCCAAAAGTCCAGAGAAAAAATCTTCCTCACGACACAAGAGCTTTATTTAAAAAATAAAAAAAAACAAGTCGCAATTTGAGAGCTCAATGTGTGCTCTCAATGTTAGAGTCACAGAGCAAATATATGAGTAAAGAAATAACAAAAGACTGAGAGATTTAGCATTATAGTCTATTTCAGGGAGCTTAGACAAATAGTCTAAATCTCCCGACTCATCATTCGCATCTGATGAGTCGGGAGATTTGGACTATTTGTCTAAGCTCCCTGAAATAGACTATAATACTAAATCTCTAAGTCTTTTGTTATTTCTTTACTTATATATATATATATATATATGAGGAGTGAAATCCGACAAAATATGGTTGAAAATATAGGAAAAATGGATATACAACACAAACAACTAAATTCAATTGATATTTTGCCTAGGTTTCTAGTGAAGCTTCTTCAGAATTTATTGGGAAGACAAATGCTCATTACTGTCTACTTTCATACTGAAAAGGTAATTGGGGTAGGATGTGACACAGAATGGATATTTCTCAAGTAGTTTAAGAATTGAAAACGAAAGAAATAAGTGTTTAGAATTCTTTCTTTTTTTTTCTTTCGATTTTTTTAACATTTTTTATGATTTTAGATTTTGTAAATATCTTTTATCACACGCTATCACTGCAATTGTTTTTCTGTATTAAATCCAACCTACCAAGGTGTTTGGTCGGTTCGGTTCGGTTCGGTTTTACTGCTTGTCAATTCATTGAGTCTTTTTATTTTAGAACATTTCTTTTAAACTCATTTTTTTCTATTTAACCCATAGATGGGACCCTAACAGGTACTACCATCTATAGGTTAGAATGGATCTGGGAGTAATTGTGGAGGGGTACTCCACACTCCACAGAGCTCCAAAAAAGGGACTTTACGATTAGATGCTGGTGTTAAGGATTAGTTATTTTCTTACTTTTAAAAAAAAAAAATTTTTTTTTACAATGTTTTCTTTTTAATCGGAGGGGGCTTCTCCAACCACCTGTCTTAGCCTAAGTTAGGACCAAAGTGGAGTGTTGCATGTCATGGATTTGTTTCTACGTGTAAGATTCTTCGGTGATAACGACGGGTAGGAGCGATCATTCTCAAGTTGTTTAAGAATTGACAACGAAAGAAATTCGTGTTTAGATTATTTCTTTAATTTTTTTACCGTCTTTTTTCGTTATAATTTTAGATTTTGTAAATATCTTTAATCTCACGCTATCTATGCCATTTTTCTTCTGTATCAATCCCAACCTACCAAGGTGGTTGGTTGGTTGAATTTTACGGCATGTCAACCCTTATTGAGTTATTTTATACCGGAGACATTTTTGTTTTATTCATTCTTGATGGGTACACAATTTTTCGGACCAAGTAACCAATAAGCACCCCAAATCATCAACTTAATGAAAGGTTCTTATTTTAACTCGACACCGGTAAGTTTTGCTTCCAAATGTTTGAAAATAAACGAACACATGATTTTTTGAACTTATATTGTATCTGACAAAAACAAATTTTACAAATTGTTGATACTATTTCTGAACGAAATCCTTTTATTTAAATAAGCATAAAAAAGTTTTGTAAATAAAAAATTGTATTTTTATTTAAATAAACATAATTGCATTTCCCATCTGATTAATTAAAAACTATTTTAGTATAAAAAACCTCTTTCGTCTTTTTTAAATCATCGTAAGTATTGAAAAATATTCATAAATTTCTGATTAAAAAGTTTTGTTTTTTTTTAAATTGCTATTGAATTTTAATTTGAATACGCGTACCAACCATCTATTTATTTAATTTATCGTGAGTTCAACATCTCCATAAACTTCTGATTAAAATCATTTGTTTACAAAATTTTTGAAGCGGAAGTTACCGGTGATGAGTTAAAATATGAACCTTTCATTAAGTTGATGATTCGAGGTGCTTATTGGTTACTTGGTCGAATTTTTCTTTACAACTAAATTTTTAAAAACAAGTGTTAAGAATTATCTTTTCTTTTTTTTTCTTTTACAATCTTTTTTCTTTTATTATGATTTTAGATTTTATAAATATCTTTTATCTCACGTTATATCTGCCAATTTTTTTCTGCCAATTTTTTTCTGTATCCATCCCAACCTATCGAGAAGGGGGTGTTGGACTGCAATATTGCAGTAGATTTTGATTGGTTTCTCGGAATTTTACGACATGCCAACCCATGATGGGTTATTTTATGCCGAAGACGTTTTGTTTTATTCATTCTTGGTGGGTATTCAATTTTTAACTCAATTTTTTAATCACATTTTTTCTATTTAACCCATTGATGGGACCTAACAAGTACTACCACTCCGAGTCGGATTGGACCCGGGAGTAATGGTGTTGGGGGTACACCACATTCCCCAGAGTTTCTCATACCTGGGATACTAACGCCCTCAGCTACCGCCTTCTAGCATATATACGATAAAAATGGTTGGACCTCGCCATAAGGGCAATAGTGTTGGACAATCATATAGGTGCTAGGGCTTGACATGACAAGCCTACTGATCTTGTCATGCCTCTCCAACCGATCGACCATCTAACCCAATTAAGGACCAAGATTGTGTGTTGTATGACATCGACTGTTCAGCCACCAGGATTCCATCCTTAAGCATCTCAGGTTTTACCCATTACAGTAGCACGTAGCACCTATATGATTGTCCCAATTTTATTGCCTTTTTGGCAAGCCCTAACCTTTTGTATCACATATGTGCTAGAAAGCGGTGACTGAGGGTATAGTGTCCTGAGTACGGGTTGGCATGCCGTAAAACCCAACCACAGAGGTGCAGTCGCGTGTATTCTTCTAGCCAGCTGACTGGGCAGATTTAATGCTTGTCCTTTTTTATAGTTGAAATATTTCTTCCGCATTGTTTTGTATAGAGCATTGAAAATGTTTTACTGGTGAAAAATGCGTTTGGAGTTACACTTAATTATAATTACATATATGTATGAGGGGCGGGGTCTATTATTAACTTGCTTTCTGATTGGCTATCAAGATTGATCTCTTTTCTGATTGGTTAGAAAACATGACTGATGTAATTCAGTTTCTTGTAAGTATTCAGTAATCACAAAACACACACACGTATATATATATATATATATATATATATATATATATATATATATATATATATGTGTGTGTGTGTGTGTGTATGTGTATGTATGTATTATCATAAAGGTACACGGTAATATCCTACTTGAGTACCGTGTACCTTTATAATAATAAATTTGCTCTACTAACGTATTGAGCACTTTATATTTGTTATATCGGTGTCTTATCATTGTGAAACTTGAATCAACTAACCCACTGTGACCATTTTCACCGGTAAGTCACTTTTTCCACAAATACCATATATATATATATATATACATGTATGTATATATATATATATATATATATATATATATATATATATATATACATACACACACAAACATGTTTATATATATATGCATATGTACATATATATGTGTTGTGTGTGCGTATACACACACAAACACACACACACACACACACATATATATGCAAGCACCCATATGCATAAGTATATATATATATATATACATACCCGCACACACACAGATATATGCACACATTTATAGTGAGCCAATAGTAGGTGGACTGTAAATCAAAGTTTATTTAACATTTTGTCCACTTACTTTTGGCTCACCCAGTTTTTATCTCCCTTTCCCCTCCCTCTCCTCTCTCTCTCTCTCTCTCTCTCTCTCTCTCTCATATATATATATATATATATATATATATATATATATATATAATATACTGTAATAAAATATGTTTTTGGGTGGGCCAAAGAACTTCCGTTTTATGGTTGGTAAGAGACAGATTACAACACTGTGTTTGTGGTTGCGCGTTTTTCGCTTCATTTCGATGCAGAAAAAAAAAAAAAGAAAGAGAAGAGAGAGAGAAAAGAGAGAGAGAGAGAGAGAGACATAAGAGGTCGAAATAGGGAGTGACGTTCTCTCAAATAAGAAACACGTTTTTCTCTAACCACCCCTGACCGCACTTAAAAGCGGCAAATGTTTTTTGAACATAACACCCCCACCCACCCCTAGCTTTTTCCCGCGCGTTTTTTTTTTGTTTTTTTTTTTTTTTTCAACTTAATTACTGACGAGGGTTGCCAACTAGTCAGTCTCGCTTTTTTTAAAACGTTTTCGTGCTTTTTAAGAGCATGTATTACTGTACATGCATTCAGGTCAATCGACTCAATCACGTGCTTTGTCCTCGTTCGACGCCGTGTAACACAAGATCCGATTTATTATGTTACGATTACCTTCTGTGGTTAAGCCACACAGATGAATATATTAGAATACACTATGGTGTCTTATCGACACTGAATGACAAGCCTCTGAAATTAGTAGACCAGTTCTCATACCTAGTTTTTAATAACGATACTATTAATTTTTTTTTTTTGTTTTTTGTTTTGTTTTACGGCATATCAACCTCAGTGGGTCATTTAATGCCGATAAAGTTTTGAAATAAATCAATTCTTAATGGATAATACAATTTTTTTATAAATACGTTTTTCTATTTAACCCATAAATGGGACCCTAACAGGTACTACACTCCGGGTCAGAGTGGACCAGAGAGCAATGGTGATGAAGGAGTGCTCCACATTCCCCAAACCTCCAAAACTGGAACCTCACCATCAGATAGAGTTTAACGTCATTCCCAGGACATGTAGATCCTCAGCCACCGCCTTCTAGCAACCATATGATAAGAAGGGGTTGGGGCTCGCCATGAGGGCAATAGGGTTGGGACAATCATATAGGTCCTAGGGCTTGGTGTGACCAACCGATTGATCGGAGGGGGCCTCTTCGACCGCCCGCCTAGCCCAAGTAAGAGCCAAAGTGGAGTGTTTCATGTCATGACTGCTCATCCACCTGGGTTCTATCCTTAATCATCACGGGTCGCCACCCACGGCCAACAGGTGGCCCCATTGGGGAGTCTTACCCCTCTGCAGAGGTGCAGTCGGTGTATTCTAACGCCCCAGCCGACAGGGCAGTGATTCCCTTTGATCACATTGCTATTACCTCAAACATTTAAACAGTAGCATGTCATCGTCGTGATTCAGGGGTGGAGGGCAAGGGCTCATGCTGCTGCCCTCTCTCCAGTGGCCAATTAATACTGATTCAGATTTGTCAAAGCTTCACCTACCTGCTTACTTTCAAATTCTACGCATTCACAGTTCAGAAGTTTAGTGGCTAAAGGCAATATATTTCAATGTTATAGCAACACAAAGGTTTTTCGATTATGGCGATTTTCCGACTCTTAAATCTGTTCCCTGGGGATAGCTGGCCTTCCCTGACCCATTTGTTCTGTCACTGCATCCGAATATATTAGAATGCAGGTTAGGTTTGTATTATTTGGGGTTTACGGAATGATATATATTTACCAACCCCTCCACACAAGAAGGATGCGACACAGTCATTTTTTTACGCGGCATTAAATAGGTTTGAATTCAGAGTTTTCCTTCTCCTAGATTGGTTACTTACACCGCATCAGCTAAGTTACTATTCAATAATATACATTTACCAACCCTTCCGCATGAGTAGGATGTGACACAAGGTCAATTTCTGAAGAGGGTTTAACAGGTTTGAATTCAGAGTTTTCCTTCTCCTAGACTGGTTACTTACACCGCATCAGCTAAGTTACTATTCAATAATATACATATTTACCAACCCCTCAGCATTGGCAGGATGTGACACAAGGTCAATTTCTTAAGAGGGTTTAACAGGTTTGAATTCAGAGTTTTCCTTCTCCTAGACTGGTTACTTAGCCAAGGTTAAAGAATCCAGTCTGCCCTACTATTTACCCATAGCTAAAGGGAGAGTAGTTGGATGCATACCTTTCCCAAGGGTATAATTTATGACCATCCAAACACCAATATCCAAATCCCAATTCTAAATATATTTACCAACCCCTCTGCATGAGTAGGATGTGACACAAGGTCAGTTTCTTAAGCAGAGTTTAATAGGTTGGAATTCAGAGTTTTTCCCTTTTCCTAGACTGGTTACCTAGCCATGGTTAAAAAGCCCAGTCTGTCCTGCTATTTATCCATAGCTGGAGGGAGAATTGGATTCGTACCTTTTCCAAGGATATTAGCGTCATGTGAAATGCTAACAGCTTCGTCCAGGAATTGAACTCGGGTCGATGAGTCCATTTCCTACGACTCTAACCATTATACAACACGCTTCCAAGTTTTTCGGACTTATATACACAACGTTTGTAAGAAGCGCGTGGTGTGATGGTTAAAGTCATAGGAAATGGACTCGTCACCCCGAGTTCAAATCCTGGACGTGGTAATTGCATTTCACTTAGCGCTAATACCCTTGGGAATGGTCTGAATCCTACTCTCCCTCCATCTATGGGTAAATAGCAGGGCAGACTGGGTTCTTTAACTATGGCTAGGTAACCAGTCTAGGAGAAGGAAAACTCTGAATTCAAACCTGTTGAACTCCGCTTAAGAAATTGACCTTGTGTCGTATCCTGCTCGTTCGGGGGAGTTGGTAAATATATATATATACACAACGTTTCGGTCGATGTGTTCTCGGCCTTCTTCAGGTGTTTCTTGTCAACTCCCCGACGAGCAGGATAACGCACAGGTCAATTTCTTAAGCGGAGTTTCAACAGGTTTGAATTCAGAGTTTTTCTTCTCCTAGACTGGTACCTAGCCATAGTAAAGAAACCAGTCTGGCCTGCTATTTACGCCATAGATGAGGAGAGTAGGATTCAGACATTCCAAGGGTATTAGCGCTAAGTGAATGCAATTACACGTCCAGGATTTGAACTCGGGGTGAGAGTCCATTTCCTATGACTTTACATCACAACCACGCGCTTCTTACAAACGTTGTGTTATAAGTCCGAAAACTTGGAAGCGTGTTGTAAATGTTAGAGTCGTAGGAATGGAATCATCGACCCGAGTTCAATTCTGGACGAAGCTGTTAGCATTTCACATGACGCTAATATCTTGGAAAGGTACGAATCAATTCTCCCCTCAGCTATGGGATAATAGCAGGACAGACTGGGCTTTTACCATGGCTAGGTACATCTAGGAAAGGGAAAACTCTGAATTCAAGCCCTATTAAACTCTGCTTAGAAACTGACCTTGTGTCACATCTACTCATGCAGAGGGTTGGTAATAATTTAATTGGATTTGGATATTGGTGTTTGGATGGTCATAAATTATACCTTGGGAAAGGTATGCATCCAACTACTCTCCCTTTAGCTATGGGTAAATAGTAGGGCGACTGGATTCTTTAATCTGGCTAAGTACCAGTTAGGAGAAGGAAACTCTGAATTCAAACTGTTAAACCCTCTTAAGAAATTGACTTGTGTACATCCTGCAATGCTGAGGGGGTGGAATATGTATATTATTGAATAGAACTTAGTGATGCGGTGTAAGTAACCAGTCTAGGAGAAGGAAAACTCTGAATTCAAACTGTTTAACCTCTTCAAAATTGACTTGTGTCACATCTACTCATGCGGAAGGGTTGGTAATATGTATAATATTGATAGTACTTACTGATGCGTGTGTAAGTACAATATAGGAGAAGGAAAACTGAATTCAAACTATTTAATGGCGTAAAAAATGACTGTGTGCATCCTTCTTGTGTGGAGGGGTTGGTAAATTATTATATCTTCGTAAACCCCAAAATAATACAAAACCTACCTGCATTCAATATATTCGATGCAGTGACAGAACAAATGGGTCAGGGAAGGCAGCTATCCAGGGAAAGTTAAGAGTCGGAAATCGCCATAATCGAAAAACCTTTGTGTTGCTATAACATTGAAAATATATTGCTTTAGCCACTAAACTTCTGAACTGTGATGCGTAGAACTTTGAAAGTAAGCAGGTAGGGAAGCTTTGAAAATCTGAATCAGTATTAATTGGCCACTGGAGAGAGGCAGCAGCATGAGCCCTTGCCTCGAACCCTGAATCACGACGATGACTGCTACTGTTTAAATGTTTGAGGTTAATAGCAATGTGATCAAGGAATCACTGCCCTGTGGCTGCGGGGCGTTAGAATACACCGACTGCACCTCTGGAGAGGGGTAGAAACTCCCCAATGGGGCCACCTGTTGGCGTGGTGCGAACCGTGATGATTAAGGATAGACCCAGGTGGATGAGCAGTCAGACATGAAACTCCACTTTGGCTCTTACTTTGGGCTAGGCGGCGGTCGAAGAGCGCCTCCGATCAATCGGTTGGTCACACCAAGCCTAGGCCTATATGATTGTCCAACTATTGCCTCATGGGAGCCAACCCCTTATATATGGTTGCTAGAAGGCGGTGGTGAGGATACTGTCCTGGGAATGACGTTTAAACTCTATCTGATGGTGAGGTTCAGTTTGGAGGTTTGGGGAATGTGAGCACTCTTCTCACATTGCTCTCTGGTCCACTCTGACCGGAGTGGTAGTACTGTTAGGGTCCATTTAGGG
>CM042174.1:49431196-49454379 GCA_023376005.1 Doryteuthis pealeii | reverse complement strand
GGGAGTATAATAAAAAATGGAACAACTGAAACTTACTCTTCCATCACTCTCGTCTTTCATTGTTATTTTTCTAATTTAAGTATTTAGTTATAAGAGGAAGTAAATAATAAAATGACAGTTCTTTTATCTTGTTAATGGATTTCATTAAAGATTCATTGAAGAGATTTTTGCTTATATTCATTAAAATAAAACCAAACAGTTAGAAATCAATAATAATAAGCACATATTTATTAAATTCGATTTTTTAATATTAATATGCAAATTAACCTTCCCGTTCACACTGTAAACCGCTATTTTGTTGTATATATAAATATAATTGCATGTTCTCAGTATGTAGACATAGTTAACAGTATTAATAATGTCAGACAATTTTATTAATAATTGAGGTTTAGATAGAAATAAAACCATGGAGAATGTGATGTCAATAACTAAGAGAATTGTGACTCGAGTAGGAATATAGTTTCGGTTACAGACAGAAAAACACACAATCTCCATTATAATAAGATATACATATATACATTATATATATTATATATATATATATATATATATGTATATGTGTGTGTATATATACACACATATATATATTCCTTACAGGAAGTTGCTAATGAGTGCCTATTTAGAAGCTGTGAAGCGCACTGTTTGACTGATAATTTCACTTCTATCAATCTAAGTGGATATTAGACGATCTTTCTCTTTTTATTAACTAGGTTAAGTAGATGTTGTCGGATATGCACATGGGCTGCAATTTACAAGAAAAACATGAAACATAAAAATGTAAGTATATTTGGCCATCAATTTCTAAGTGAAATAATTAAAACTTCATCAACATTGTACGTGTTTATGTAAGTAAAAAAAACAAAAAAAAACAGACATATGTAATAAAGATAGACATTTATGTTTTTACATATGTCTTTACTTACGTGCCGTGTTAATGATGTTCATTAATGTATTTTTGAAGTTTTTAGTAGCAGGAGGTATGTAACCAAAAATAATAGTAACTGTGGGGTCGCTCGTTATATATATATATATATGTGTGTGTGTGTGTGTGTGTTGAAAAGAGACATATATATATATATATATATATATATATATATATATATATGAGAGTAAGTAAACAATGTGTTATTTGATATGGCTTTAGCCGACAATTTTTGGAGGATATGTGCTTAATTGAAGTCATGCCTAATTTTGAAAATTAATTAGTTAATAATTAATGAATTTTAGGCGGGCATATTTGTTCAAATGTAAGGCTAAACAAATCGTTAAAATGTCAATCCCTGAATGTACATTTCGACCTATTAGGTCTCATCAGTAAGGTTATAGACATGGGAGACTGCTCCGTGTGTGACTCAAAACCTCGACTGCCAAGCTGACAGTATTATTATTTCAGTAGATTTAACCCTGAAGATCCTTATGGTGAAAATCGAGTAGGTTATTCATGTTCATACCATTGTAATAAATTCGCTCTACTTACGTATTGAGCACTTTATATTTGTTATATCGCTATCTTATCATTGTGAAACTTGTATCAACTAACCATTGAGACCAATTTCACCGGTAAGTCATCCTATTTCCATATATATATATATATAAGTAAGTAAAGTTGACGGGGCAGCCTAAAGTCGGTATTAGCCAGTCAGCGAGGGAGTCTATCCCCTTTTCAATAGCGCTAGACCAAGGAGATTGTTTTAGCATCTGAGGTGGAGCGCCACACCTACCATCAGCTCCTTACTTTACCGCACAGATCCCTGTTCTACTCATACGCTGAGTTGGCGAGGACCGGTATCGAACTAGGAACATTTTAGTTTCTAGCCGAACGCTCTACCGACTGAGCTAACCCGGCCATATATATATATTATATATATATATATATATATATATATATATATATACTCAGTCATACACAGACACTGTGTTTTTGACGTATTACGTCTACTCAGTATGCCTAGACATAGCAGGCTACCTCCAACTAGGATTGAAACCCGAACTATTTATCATCAGTCATAGTTCCTAAAATAATTTTTTTTAAATTGATAAATATGTAATACCGGAAATTTATTTATTAAAATTTGTTTTAAAAAACAATGTGGAACCTTTAATGTTGCATACCCAAATTCTAGGTATTAAGGATTTTGAATATGAATAACATTCTCATTGATAAACTTACACAACCTGAAGGTTTGTGACGTAAACAGTGACATAGTTTCGGTTACAGACAAATAGAGACTGAATATCCATCTATACATATATAAAGGGCAATTGTCTGTATGTGTATATCCGGAGGAAACTTCGAAAATCATACAATTGTAAGATTTGTTGTGATATATACTTGAAGATAAAACTCCGACAAAGGTTGACAGACAAAACATTTAATATGGTACAGCACATGGATAAACAGGGTACATAATACAAAGGTGTACATAAACATACATACAAAAGTAGAAGGGAAAAACATAAAAGTACAGACATGAGACTAAGAATAGTCCATGCTGTATAAATCACTTACAGTAATGTAAGGGGGGCCAAAGCCCCAACAAGAGGTGGGTAGACCAGAGTCTAACCCATGTGTCTCGTAGGTCGAGGAACAGGAAAAAAGAGAAAGAGACGTTCAAACCAACCGCTTAAATATAAACGGCCCCTAGCGGGAACCAGCGAACTAAACGGGCAAACAACTCCCCAGGCAAATACGAAACTAACGCCACACAATTAATAACAAAATAAATATATATACACATTAAATATCACCAGGGCCTGGTTTTTGAGCAAAAGTAATGAAGATTTTATTTATACTAGCAAATATATGCACCCTCCGGGTGCAAGTATTTAAGTTTTAATGTAATAAAATATCGTATTAAATTAGAAAGTCTAATAAGAATGCAGATAAAAAGATTTGAAAAAGAGATCGAGACAGAGTGGGGGTATAATAGAAAAATAGAAATGAAACTTACTCTTCCATCACTGCCGTTTTTCATTGCTGAATTTTACTTATTTAACTATTTAGTTAAATTAGGAAATAAAGAATAAAATGACAGTTATTTTTTCTTGTTAATGGATTTCATTTAAGATTCATTGGAGAGATTTTTGCTTATATTCATTAAAATAAAACCAAACAGTTATAAATCAATAATACTAAGCACATATTTAATAAAATCATATTTTTAATATCAATATGCAAATTAGCCTTTCCGTTCACACTGCAAACCGCTATTTTTTGTATATATAAATACAATTGCATGTTATTTGTATGTAGATATGGACAGCACTAATAAAAAGGTGAAGCAATTTTATTAATAATTGAGGTTTAAATATAAATAAAATCATGAAGAATGTGATGTAAATAACTACGTTAATTGTGACTCGATTAGTAATATAGTTTCGGTTACAGACAGAAAAACACACAATCTCCATTATAATAAGATTAATGAAGATACTTAAAAGAAAATAGAATTTAAATGATGATAACTTAGATTGGGGGGGTGCATTTAATATTTTAAATAGTAGGCATTCATTTTTCTTTTCATAGTGGCTGGATCAACGCAAGGTCTTTTTTATGAGCGGATTTTAATGGGACATCCTGTGGGAAACCAATTGACGATTCAGTAATAATGGATCTATGAGAGTAAATTTAAACAAAAATTCCCCCCTCTACCCAGGCGATGCTAGGTAGCCGCTTCTAGTTATTAATAGATATAAATATGGATAAGAGATTTATTTTTAACCTTTTTAAATCTCAGGTAACGCCGTGTAGCTCTGCTAGTATCGAATAAAATTATCGATACGTCTAAAAAGTATCAGATTTAAAAATTGATTTTGCAGATTTTATACAGATAAAAAAAAAACTAGCATACAATCTAATGGTTATGTACCCCAATCAATATAACCATGAATAAATCGCCCTGTAGAAGAATACACCGACTGCACCTCTACAGAGGAGTAAAATCACCCCCAATGGGGCCACTAGTTGGCAGTGCGTGGCGACTTGTGATGCTGCTTAAGGACGGAATACTGAGGCTCAACTGCCCTTGACATGCAAGATATTTATAGCGATATAGATAGATAAATAGATAGATAGACAGATGGATAGAGAGAGAGATATATAGAGAGATATTTATAGAGAGATAGATATTTATAGAGAGATAGATAGATATTTATAGATATAGATAAATAGATAATTATAGAGATATAGATAGATAGATAGATAGATAATTATAGAGACTAGCAAATATATGCACCCTCTGGGTACAAGTATTTAAGTTTTAATGTAATGAAATGTCGTATTAAATTAGAGGCAGACAAAAAGATATGTAACAGAGTGGGGGTATAATAGAAAAATAAAAATGAAACTTAGTCTTCCATCACTCCCGTCTTTCATTGCTGAATTTTACTTATTTAACTATTTAGTTAAATAAGGAAATAAAGAATAAAATGACAGTTATTTGTTCTTGTCAATGGATTTCATTTAAGACTCATTGAAGAGATTTTTGCTTATATTCATTAAAATAAAACCAAACAGTTAGAAATCAATAATACTAAGCACATATTTAATAAAATCACATTTTTAATATCAATATGCAAATTAGCCTTTCCGTTCACACTGCAAACCGCTATTTTTTGTATATATAAATACAATTGCATGTTATTTGTATGTAGATATGGACAACACTAATAAAAAGGTGAAGAAATTTTATTAATAATTGAGGTTTAAATATAAATAGAATCATGGAGAATGTGATGTAAATAACTATGTTAATTGTGACTTGATTAGTAATAAAGTTTCGGTTACAGACAGAAAAACACACAATCTCCATTATAATAAGATATAGATAGATAGATAGATAGATAATTATAGAGATATAGATAGATAGATATTGATAGAGATAGAGATAGACAGATATATAGACAGTTATTTATAGACATAACTTAGATAGGTATGTATAGGCATAGGTAGATATCTATAGATAGACAGGCATATAGATAGGTATAGAGAGAGATAGATAGATATGTATAGAGATAGATAGGTATGTTTTAGACAGACAGATAGGCATGTATGTATAGACATAGATAAATAGGTGTATATATATATATATATATATATATATACACGTGTGTGTAGATATATACAAATAGATTGATTTATAGATACTGATAGATAGGCGTGTATAGACAGATAGATATAGATAAATAGATATGTATAGACATATATAAATAGGTATGTATTGACCGAGAGATATAGATAGATCGGTAGGTATTATAGAAATAGATAGGTATGTATAGGCATAGATAGATATATTTAAACAGAAATAGTTAGGTATGTATAGATGGATAGATACATAGGGATATATAGACAGACAGATTGATAGTTATGATTAGATAGGTATATGTAGACAGAGACAGACAGATATTCATAGATGGATAGAAAGATAGGAATATATATATATATGAACACCTCAGATGCCAAAAACAATCTCCTTGGTTGAGCGCAAGTGAAAAGGGGATAGACTCCCTCGCTGATCGGCTGATATCGACTTTAGGCCGCCCCGACGACTTTACTTATATATATATATATATATATACATACATACATACCAATTCCTCCGCACGAGCAGGATGTGACACAAGGCCATTTTCTTAAGTGGAGTTCAACAGGTTTGAATTCAGTTTTCCTTCTCCTAGACCGGTTGCTCAACCAAGGTTAAAGAGCCCAGTATACCCTACTATTTATCCATGGCTGGAGGGAGAGTAGGATTCATACCTTTCCCAAGAGTATTAGCGCTAAGTGAAATGCAATTACCACATCCAGGAATTGAACTCGGGGCGACGAGTCCATTTAGTTAGGAATATATAGACAGAGAGATATATGTATTGATGGATAGATAGATAGGTATAGACAGGGACAGACAGATAGGTATGTATTTATAGATGGATAGGTAGAAAGGTATACATAGATGTACAGACATAGATAGTCAGATACGTAATACATAAATAGATGTATATAGACTGAGATAGATAAACATTGCATTGGCTTGGCCTCGTCAAGAGGATGGACAAAGGCCGCATCCTCAAAGACCTACTGTATGGCGAATTAGCGGAGGGCACTCGACCAGTAGGGAGACCACGCCTGCGCTTTAGGGATGTCTTTAAGAGAAGCATGAAGACATGCCACATTAACACCAAACACATGGGAGGCTTGTGCAGAAGACCGTGCTACTTGGCAACTCCTCGTCAGACAAGGAACGAAAAGGAGTGAAAAAGAGAGAAAAGAAGCCGCCACGGAAAAGAGAGCCAAAAGGAAGGAGAGACAACAGCAACTCCAGCAAGCATCACTGTTTGTTTGCAGTCACTGCACCAGAGATTGCCATTCAAAAATTGGTCTGTTCAGCCACTCATGCAGTTACAGATTTTTTAAAAATAGAATGGACACTACGCCATCTTCTTTAGTAGACGGAAGGATGCCAATAAGTTAGGTATGTATAGATGGATAGATAGATAAGTATATATAGACAGACAGATTGATAGTTATGCATAGATAGATAGGTATATATAGACAGAGACAAACAGATATGCATAGATGGATAGAAAGATAGGAATATATAGACAGATAGAGATATGTATTAATAGATAGATAGATAGATAGGTATAGACATGGACAGATAGATATCTATTGATGGATAGATAGATAGATAGATAGGTATAGACAGGGACAGATAGATATCTATTGATGGATAGATAGATAGATAGGTATGTATTTATAGATGGATAGGTAGAGAGGTATACATAGATGTACATAGTCAGATACGCAGTACATAGATAAATAGACGTATATAGACTGAGATAGATAAACATTAGTATAATGATTAAATATAGAGATTAAACCATTACTCATTAATCTATCTTCTTTGGCTTAGTACCAGATTAGAATAAGCCAAATAAATCCGTCCCTTATTATTTTGATGGTGATTCATCAATTCTTATTTGTTATTTATAACAACTGTCAACAAACAGTCGCCATTTTTGAAGACAATCTTTATTTTGCCATTCAATATGGCTCCACTGGCAGAGATTTTGGTTTATTTTAGGAGCGTCAAGGAACTCTGAATTTGTCATCGACAAAACATGAATAAATAAGTAAATAGATAAAAATGCGAGAGAAGAATTCTGAGGCGAAAATCAATAATAATCTTATCGTGAACTTTTATCTGTGAATATACGAGGGTGAGTCAAAAAGTAACGCCATTTTGTTTATGACAAGTATCATACATCAAAATGAATCTGGTCCTCTGTGGATCACATCCCTACTTCTCCACATAGGTCATTCAAAAGGTAATGCCATTTTGTTTAGGACAGGTATAATTACTAACACAGGAACATGTATCATACATCAAAATGAATCTGGTCCTCTGTGGATTACATCCCTACTTCTCCACATAGGTGAGTCAAAAAGTAACGCCATTTTGTTTAGGACAGGTATAATTACCAACACAGGAATATGAATTATCATACATCAAAATGAAGCTGGTCCTTTGTGGATCACATCCCTACTTCTCCACATAACCACCGTTTCTCTCAATAGCAATGTCCCACCTTCAAATGAGAGCATTTATAAGCTACGAGGGTAATTAAAAAATTAATGCCATTTTGTTTAGGACAGGTATCATACATCAAAATGAATCTGGTCCTCTGTGGATCACATTCCTACTTCTCCACATAGGTGTGTCAAAAAGTAATGCCATTTTGTTTAGGACAGGTATAATTACCAACACAGGAACATGTATCATACATCAAAATGAATCTGGTCCTCTGTGGATCACATTCCTACTTCTCCACATAGGTGTGTCAAAAAGTAATACCATTTTGTTTAGGACAAGTATAATTACCAACACAGGAACACGTATCGTACATCAAAATGAAGCTGGTCCTCTGTGGATCACATCCCCACATCTCTCAATAGCAATGTTCCACCTTCGAATGAGAGAATGAATCCCTGCTCCGTAACATTCTATTGACTGTTCTTTGAGCCAAATATTCACTACAGATTTCACTTCCTCGTCACTGGAATAATGTTTGCCTCTCAAACCTTCTTTCATGGGACCGAAGAGATGATAGTCTGGTGAGTATGGAGGATGCGATAAAGTTGTCCACCCGAATGAGGCGATTTTCTCCATTGTCCTGATGCTTGTGTGTGGTTGAACATTGTCATGCAGAAGGAGGACATTGTCGATTGGCAAGTTGGGTGTTACTCATCAGATTCTTGCTCTGAGCCTCATTAGGGTCTCAATGTAGACATTAGTTTTATTTAACAAATGCTCACATGAAATAAAGAGAATGGCATTACTTTTTGGCTCACCCTCGTATGAAACTAGCTAAGCTACTTGGCTTTTCCCCTCCAGTCGCGTTATTACGTTCACTTCCGGACTTGGAAAAGGTATGAACACCCTCATTCCTCCAGCTATGGGTTAAATAGTACCATTTACTAGTGTACTGCAAGGATGGCATTGACATTAAATAACCCTCAAAGTTTATATGCCATTAAATAAAGAAACCAAACCTAATACCCTTGGGAAAGGTATGAACCCCTCATCCCTCCGGTTAAGGATAAAATAGTACCACTACTGTTCCTCTACAAGGATGGCTCTGGTATGTGGGTTATTTAACCCACAAAGGTTGATATGCCATTAAACAAAGAAACCAAACCAAACCTAATACCCATGGGAAAGGTATGAACCCATCATTCCTCCAGTTATGTGTTAAATAGCACCACTACTGTTCATCTACAAGGATGGTTTTGACCTTAAATAACCCACGGAGGTTGATATGCCATTAAACAAAGAAACCAAACCAAACTGGCGTTGCCCAAGATTTAAATTGTTTTTAAATAAATCTCTTATCTATATAGTTATTTACTTAGCTTAGATGCGGCACAAGGCCAGAAATATGGGGCGCCAAATGTGAATCGAACGCATTAACAATAGTCTGCAAATCTAGCTTGCTAATCATTACACCACGTGATTACTGAATCGCAAGTAGGATCCTCGTTGGATGCCCCATAAAAACCCCAACATAAAAAAACTTGTGTTAATCCGCCCCGGTGATAATGAATATATATATATATATATTTGGGATGGTTTTTTTTTTTAGAAGCATTGGTGAATAAGTATTTTATTTTTGCTTGAAGGCAATTACAATGCGGTATATCGCATAAATTCGATAATTATAGAAGATAAATAACATTGACAAGTGAATCTCGCAAAGAATTACTCGGCGTGTAGAACATCGTACAGCAGCTGTTTCGACTTTATTAAGTCTCATCAGCTGAAGTCCCGGTTTCGATTTCTGTCGGAGGGAGATTGTTAGTATACATCGCTGATGAGACTTAATAAAGTCGAAACAGCTGCTGTACGATGTTCTACACGCCGAGTAATTATTTGCGAGATTCACTTGTCAATGTTATTTTCTATAATTATCGAATTTTATGCGATATACCACATTGTAATTGCCTTCAAGCAAAAATATAAATAAATAAATATATATATATATATATATATATATATATATATATATATATATTAATGATTTGAAGGTAATTACAATGCATATAAAAAATAAAAACAAAAAGATGTTTTTATGTCTTATCGATTTCAAAGTAAACTTTATCTTCAGAGACAATTTTCAGAAATGTACGTGTTTTTTTTTTTTTTTCGTGTGGTTATATGTATATTTTCTTTCTTTCTTTCTTCTCCTCTTCTTCTCTTTTTTCTTTCTTTTCTTTTTTCTTTATGTTATGAATGAAATGGCGGATAACTGTAGTTTCTTATTTTTTAAATATCTGTTGAGAATGAGTTTGAATCTTTTGTATGTATATGTATCCAATATTGTCTAAAACATCTTTTTGTTTTTATCTTTTATACGCATTGTAATTGCCTTCAAATCATTAATATATAATAAAATACTTAACAATGGTTCAAGCAAATTACCAATTACTTATATATATATATATATATATATATAACTTAGTCGTTAATTGTTTTCTTTTCGTAGTTTTATCCGGACATACTTACACACCAAATATCTTTATATATGTATAGATTAGTATTTAAAACTTTTTATTGTTTATTTTTAAATTAATTTGAAAACATATTGTTTATTTTTCAGTAAGTATTCAAAACTTTGTGTTTAGTCTTATTTAAGATTATTTAAGTTATCTATAATTTCTTGAAAATAATCGAATAAAATTTATAAATAATAAAAAAATCCATTTCAAAATAAAACAATTAAGAGCAAAGTAAGTATATATATATATATATATATATATATATATATATATATATATATATAAGTAAGTAAAGTCGTCGGGGCGGCCTAATGTCGGTATCAGCCAATCAGCGAGGGAGTCTATCCCCTTTTCACTAGCGCTGGACCAAGGAGATTATTTTTAGCGTCTGAGGTGGAGCGCCACACCTACCATCAGCTCATTACTTTACCGCACAGATCCCTGAGCTACTCATAACGCTGAGTTGGCGAGGACCGGTATTGAACTAGGAACCTTATGATTTCTATATATATTCTATATATTTCACATATATATATTTATATATTACAATGGTATACACAGGAGTAACCTACTCGAGTTTCACCATAAGGATTTTCCGTGTTAAACCAAGATATTGATTAATTGCAGTAAAGTGTACGCGTGTATTTTGTGATTATGACCGTTAATGACAGATTCGCAGTTAATGAACAGTGATTTCAAAATCAACGGAGATGAGTTTTTTTCCCAAAGGATCAAATATAAACATTATGAGAAATCCTCTTTACATTTTTGCTTTAACAATTTAACAGAATTATTGTTGTTTATTGCAACGAAATATAAAGTTTTGCTAATATATGTTTACATTTTTTTTTGTTTTTCTTTAATATAATACAATGCGTATAAATATATACATTTAAGTTTCTCTGGTAAGTCACCATTTTCATATATAAAATCAGGTTATTTCCTATAACTCCAACATAAAAAAAGAACGTTGTGTTAATCCGCCCGGTGATAATGAATGCATATATATATATATATATATATATATATATATATATAGCAACCTGACGATGGTGAAATAAACTGAAACCTGGGTAGTTGCTCATGAAAAACTTTTATATTTAAAAAATTTCAACAAATAAATAAAGCTCCTACAAATTTGTGGTTGAGCACTGTGATTTCTTTGTTTCATCCCAAAACAAATTTTTTATATATATATATATATATATATATATATATATATATATATATATATATATATGAAATTTAACATTTTGAAAAACATATGATGTTTGTTATGTGATTGCTGACAGGCCTGTTTCGACCAAATCGATAAGTTGGTCTTCATCAAAGAGCGACATAGACGAGAACTTCCCGTCTATGTCGCTCTTTGATGAAGACCAACTTATCGATTTGGTCGAAACAGGCCTGTCAGCAATCACATAACAAACATCATATGTTTTTTCAAAATGTTAAATTTCATACTGTCGGATTAATTTCCATCTATTTTTCATATATATATATATATATATATATTTACTTTGTCGCTAATTGTTTTCTTTTCGTAGTTTATCCGGACATACTTACACACCAAATATCTTTATATATGTATAGATTAGCATTCAAAACTTTTTATTGTTTATTTTTAAATTAATTTGAAAACATATTGTTTATTTTTCAGTAAGCATTCAAAACTTTGTGTTTAGTCTTAACCTTCGAAATGGTTCGCGGACGAATGAATTTGATCTGTTAATTAATCTACCCATTATTTTCCCATTAAACTAACCCTAAAACCTAACCCTAAACCCAACCCTGTCTTCTTTTTACATAGTAGATCAAACAAATAAATAAATAAATAATTTACCAGTCAATCAGAGTGGTTCCCCTTTTTTATGTTAGAGTTATAGGAAATAACCTAAAGTCATATATATATATATATATATATATATCTTATTATAATGGAGATTGTGTGGTTTTCTGTCTGTAACCGAAACTATATTCCTACTCAAGTCACAATTCCCTTAGTTATTTACGTCACATTCTCCATGATTCTATTTCTATTTAAACCTCAATTAATAATAAAACTGTTTGACATTATTAATACTGTTGGCCTTACCTAAATACTAATAACATGTAATTGTATTTATATATACAACAAAATACCAGTTTTCAGTGTAAACGTAAAGCTAATTAGCATATTGATATTAAAAAAACTGATTTTAATAAAAATGTGCTTGGTATTATTGATTTCTAATTGTTTGGTTTTATCTTAATGAATATGAATAAAAAATCTCTTCAATAAATCCTAAAAGAAATTCATTAACAAGAAGAAATAACAGTAATTTTATTCTTTACTTCCTATTTTAACTAAATAGTTAAATTAGCAAATTTAGCATTGAAAAACGGAAGTGATGAAAGAGTAAGTTTCAGTTGTTCTATTTTCCGATTATACCCCCCTCCGTTTCAAATATTTTATTTGAATTCTTAATTAGTTTCATTAGCCTTTCTGATTTAATCTAATATTTTATTACATTTAAACTTAAATACTTGCACCCGGAGGGTGCATATATTTGCTAGTATATATATATATATATTCACTTCTTTTATTTTCGTAGTTTTCTCCAGACATACATTCATACATACACACAACTTCTCATTATATATGTATAGATGAATAAATAGACAAACTTCTGTTAACAAAGTGTCTATACATTCTTGGAGAGACTCTGTTTTCTGGCTTTGACTTTGGTAATTCTGTCCGATTCTATTTTGGTAACATCAAAGAACTTAGAGACTCATCTTTCGTGAACTGGGGCAAAAAGTGGTATTAAATCAAAAATTATCAAATTCTACGATGAGTAATGCGAAACGTTATCTCCTATGTCTGTTACGCTTCACTGCGTTCTTCCCAAACGAAGAATTATCTTGCTCTCTTCATTTCTAAACTTTTAATATAATATCACGACTATCATGACTCCATTTTGAAAGCATTTAACATCTTATTATAATAAAGATTCGGTGTCTATCTGTCTGTAGCCGAAGCTACATCACTACTTACGCCACGATTCCATCGGGAATTGCGTAAGTTTAAACGAATATAGCACCGTGATTCCATTTTTAAAGTATTTAACATCTTATTATAATGGAGGTTCGGTGTCTATCTGTAGTACTGTAGCAACAATACAACTATGGCTTGGAAGAAAACTTTTTTCCACTTAAAGGGTGGGGGGGTCAACGTTTGCTCATTTGAATGAAATTCCATAATTGTTAAATATCTAGAAAAACTTAGTAACTACCTTTATTCAACATGAGATATTTTAAATTGAATATTTATCTAATCTATAAAAAAAATAGGCTTAATAATCATGTTGACTAAGACATGTTTTCCGAATTTTTATATATTTCGTTTTTTGGGGTTTTTTTCTACTAACAATTGTTCTCATTTATTTACAGCAGACTATGAAAAGAATTAATTGAATCCAAATAATAAAAAAATATCGGCTACAGCTATGATTTTTCTTAAAGATGATTGTGCTACAATTTTTTAGGGTAATTAACTTAAACAAAAAAACGCCTTTTGGGACGAATTTAATTGTCTAAAAGAATATTAAAAATATTAGATATTTAAATTTAATTTGCTTTTTTTTTTTTTTTTTTTTTTTTATACTGGTGTCCATGATGTTACTACTTTTCGACTAAAACAAAAATCTTGCCTTAAATAATGAATTTAAATAATTTTGATTCGTTTTTTAATTAAAAAGCCAACATTTTCGTGCATATCGCATAAGTGCCGCCTGGCCTAAAAAAATAAGCTAAGCGGTGCCTGCTCAAAATCCAACCCGTGCTATTCATGAACTCCCTAACTGAAGCTCCGTCACTACTTACACCACAATTCCATCAGGAATTGCGTAAGTTTAAACGAATATAGCATCGTGATTCCATTTTGAAAGCATTTAACATCTTATTATAATAAAGATTCGGTGTCTTTCTGTAACTGCGTCACCGCTTGCGCCCTCGGGAATTGTGCAAATTTAAACTTAAATATAATATCGTTACTCCATTTTGAAAGCATACAGCATCTTATTAAAATGGAGAGTCGGTGTCTGTCTGTCTGTAACCGAAAATACGTCACTGCTTATGTTACAATACACTCAGGAATTTCGTAAGTTCAAACTTGAATATAACAGTGTGACTCTGTTTTTAAAGCATTTAACATCTTATCATAATGGAGATTCGGTGTCCGTCTATCTGTCTGTAACCAAAACGACGTCACTGCTTACGCCTGAATACCCACAGGAATTGCGTAAGTTTAAACTTGAGTATAACACTGTGACCCTATTTTTAAAGCATTCAGTATCCTATTATGATGGAGAATCGGTATCTGTCTGTAACCGAAACTAAGACTCCACTTTGGCCACAATTTCCTCAGGAATTGCGTAAGTTTAAACTTGAATATAACACCGTGACTCCATTTTGAAAGCATGTAACATCATTATAATAGTGATTCGGTGTCTGTCTGTATCTCTGTAATCGTTACTACTTCACTGCTTAAGCCGCAATAGCCTCAGGAATTACGTAAGTTTAAACTTAAGTATAACACTGTGACTCCACCTTTAAAGCATTTAACATATTATTATAATGGAGGTTCGGTGTCTGTCTGTCTAATCAAAACTGCGTCTCTGTTTATGTCACAATGCCTTCAGGGATTGCGTAAGTTTATCTATGAGTATTTAATGTATAGTAAACATCATTACTCCATAGAATAAATAGTATCTATATAATAATACTCGTGTTCCCTAATCTTCCGACGGTTATCATCTTGCAATACCTCTGGTTAAAAATGAGATGTTCATGGTACGTCATATTTATTAATTTTTGTGTAGTTTCTTTTATTAAAGAATTTTTTTTTTTTTTTGCTCATAGTCCTATCGAATACAAATAATTTTTTTAGATCAATTTAATTCATCGATGGGACCCTAACTATGATGAAGTGTCCTATTTTAATTTGTTTGTAGGCCCGAAAGACCTTGATAGAATTCAATCCAAAATCAACTCAAGCCCTAGCACCTATATGATTGTCCCAACTCTATTGCCCTTATGCCAAATCCCCAACCCTTTTATCATATATGAGCTCGAAGGCAGTGGACGTGGATTTTAGTGCCCTGTGTATGACGTTAAATTGCATCTAAATTTGGACTTTTGGGAATGTGGAATACCCACTTATCGCCATTACTCCCATGTCCACTCTGAACCGGAGTGGTAGTACCTGCTAGGGTCCCATTTATGGCGACTGTCGGAGAGACCCCCCCTCCGATCAATCGAAGTCACGTCAATCCCTAGCACCTATATGATTGTCCCATATGGAGGCGCGTGGTCTAATGGTTAGAGTCGACTCGTCAACGCGAGTTCAATTCCTGGACGAAGCTGTTGGCATTTCACATAGCGCTAATACCCTTGGGAAAAGTATGAATCCTACTCTCCCTCCAACTATGGGTAAATAGTAGGGCAGACTGGGCTCTTTAACCTTGATTAGGCAACCAGTCTAGGAGAAGGAAAACTCTGAATTCAAACCTGTTAAACTCCGCTTAAGAAATTGACCTTGTGTCGCATCCTGCTCGTGCGGAGGGGTTGGTAAATATATATATGATTGTCCCAACTTTATTGCATTTATAGTAAGCCCTAAACCTTTTTTATCATACGTGTGCTAGAAGGTGGTGACTGAGGGTATATGAAATGCCAACAGCTTCGTCCAGGGATTGACTCGCGTTGACGAGTCCATTTCCTACTATCCTAACCATTAAACCACGTGCCTCCGATCAGATATGTGCTAGAAGGCTGTGACTGAGGGTCGTAGTGTCCTGAGTATGGGTTGACATGCCGTAAAACCCAACCAACCAACTAACCCACTCTAGCTGTTTATACCGCTTGTTTTAAAATGTATCAAGCTCTAGCACCTATGGCAAGCCCTAACCGTTTTTTATCACATATGTGCTAGAAGGCCATGACTGAGGGTATAGTGTCTTCAGTATGGGTCGACATGCCGTAAAACCCCACCAGCCAACCAACCACCTCACTCCTAGCTGTTTAGTTTGTCTACACACCACTAGTGCTACAATTGATCAAACCCTAGTAACTATATGATTGTCCCAACATCATTGCCCTTATGGCAAGCCCTAACCTTTTATCATATATGCATAGCCTGAGGTTATAGTGTCCTCAGTATGGGTTGACATGTCGTAAAAGCCAACCAGCCTACCAACGAACCCTGCCCTAGCTATTTAGTTCATCTACACTCGACTATTCTTGCAACTGATCAAGCTCTATGGTTATCCCAATTGTATTACCCTTATGGCAAGCGCAAACCCTTTTTTTATCACATGTGTGCTAGAAGGTGGTGACTGCGGGTATAGAGCCCTCAGTATAAGTAAAACCCAACCAGCCAACCCACCCCTAGGTGTTTAGTTCGTCTACACACCGCTAGTCTTGCAGTTGATCAAGCTCTAGCACCTATATGATTGTCCCAATTTTATTACCTCTATGGTAAGCCCTAACCCTTTTATATCACGTATGTGCTAGAAGGCGGTGACTACTGAAGTCAGTTAGTCTACTGTTGGTTTGAATAACAGCAACTAACTAAGCACAACTGAAGCAGTGTCCAAGACAGTTGGTATTTATAGAAATCAGGAATGATCCATTCTTGAATTTGGGTGATTCCATTCCTTGAGTTCTGATTGGCTGCTTGGTTTCTATGATATTGTGGAGTTTTATAAATATCCTGTAATTCTGCAGTAGACTTTGCGACTATTTGGGTTTGTATTGAGTTACAACCGTTTGTTGCCTTGTCTTCCCAATTCGACGGTAATTGGAACTTTGATTATTCTTCAGTGACTGAGGGTATAGTGCCTTGAGTATAGGTTGACATGCCGTAAAAACCCCACCAGCCAATCAACCAACCAACCACCCCACCCCTAGGTGTTTAGTTCGTCTATCCACCGCTAGTCTTACACGTACTCAAGCGAAGAGAACTTTGTTAGACCTGCTGGGTGGGAACGGTGAAAGATTCACATTAGATTCACTTTTCGGAGGTTTTTAAAGATTTACACACAAAACAGCTGACATCGCACAAGAGAGCGATGAACGCTTCAACGAATTTTGCACATGATGTAATCAGTTCAACTGTTAAACAATGTTCTCTGTGCCTTTTCACGTGACTAGGATTGTAGCATAAAATTTATGCGCGCCTGAATTCTATCCGCTTAGCCTTAATTCGAAGCAACTTATGAAACACTAAGACAGACAGACAGACAGATATGTATATACAAGGTGTGTCAAAAAAGTATCGAGATTTTTTGTACTTTTTGACACACTTTGTATTCTGAAAAACACAACGTTGCATTCATTAATTTTTTTTAGAATAAAAGGTGTGTCAAAAAGTATCGATATTTTTTATACTTTTTGACACACTTTGTATTCTAAAAACACAACGTTGCATTCATTAATTTTTTTTTTCAAATAGGTGTGTCAAAAAAGTATCGAGATTTTTTGTACTTTTTGACACACTTTGTATTCTGAAAAACACAACGTTCCATTCATTAAATTTTTTTTAGAATAGGTGTGTCAAAAAAGTATCGAGATTTTTTTGTACTTTTTGACACACTTTGTATTCTGAAAAACACAACGTTCCATTCATTAAATTTTTTTTTAGAATAAAATGTGTGTCAAAAAAGTATCGATATTTTTTATACTTTATGACACACTTTGTATTCTAAAAAACACAACGTTGCATTCATTAATTTTTTTTTTTCAAATAGGTGTGTCAAAAAAGTATCGAGATTTTTTGTACTTTTTGACACACTTTGTATTCTGAAAAACACAACGTTGCATTCATTAATTTTTTTTTAGAATAAAAGGTGTGTCAAAAAAGTATCGATATTTTTTATACTTTTTGACACACTTTGTATTCTAAAAAACACAACGTTGCATTCATTAATTTTTTTTTTTCAAATAGGTGTGTCAAAAAAGTATAGAGATTTTTGTACTTTTGACACACTTTGTATTCTGAAAAAAACACAACGTTCCATTCATTAAATTTTTTTTAGAATAGGTGTGTCAAAAAAGTATCGAGATTTTTTTGTACTTTTTGACACACTTTGTATTCTGAAAAGCACAACGTTCCATTCATTAAATTTTTTTTTAGAATAAAATGTGTGTCAAAAAAGTATCGATATTTTTTATACTTTTTGACACACTTTGTATTCTAAAAAACACAACGTTCCATTCATTAATTTTTTTTAGGATAGGTGTGTAAAAAAAGTACCTTGATCTTGAACTTTTACCAATTTTTGAGAAAATGGCATCAAAGATCGTAGACAAAAATGCACTGAAAAATCCTCGGATTTGCAAAATTTGGCCAAAACATTTATCCGAAAATCTATTAATTTCAGTATTTAAACCAGGGAATGTTGTCATTTTATTCTATCAAAATTAAATTAAATGATAAAATTATAACTAAAGTTCAAATTAAAAATGTGCTTCTATATTTTTGCAAAACCGAGAATTTTTCAGTGCATTTTTTCTACGATCTTTGATGCCATTTCCCCCAAAGTACAAGAACTAATTTTTGGTATTAATACTTGATAGACAAATACATAACTTTGTGTGTGCTTTCGGAAAAATCGTTGTCTTAGAAGAATGGAAAAAATTAAAGATCAGAATCAAAATTATGAATATGGTGTTCTTAATCTCATTTATTTTCTAATATTTCGAGGTCCCTCCGTCTTTCTCTTTTATTTTATTTGATGTTTTTTAATTCTTTGTGCTCTTGTCTATGGGCCCCGTTGTGAGTCGGCCTGGTGGTCAGTTGGATGTCAGTGGTCAGTTAAATTGTTTTTATGTGTGTGTGTGTTACCGCCAGTCCCTGATTATTCGGTCTATTGGAAAGAGCGGGAAATAGAAACTCACATGAAATCCATAACAACAATATATATATATATATATATATATATATATATATAAACTTATTGGTAAACCCTTGCAGTAAGAAAAAGCCAGGCAAATAGTTTCATAGTAAAAATATACTACCAAACTTCACCTGGGGAAAAAAAGAAAAGACCAAGAGGATCGTAGCAACCAAAAATAATTGATTAATACTATAACACTTGGTCAAAAGAAAAAAAGGTATATATATATATAAACCGCAAGGGTTATCTAAAGCTGAAATATAAAAAGTGCTTAATACCTAAGCAGAGCAAATAATAAAGTTAAACCTAATGAGTCATATATATATATATATATATATATATATATATATATATATAACGTTATAATGTTTCGAGTATTAGAGTTAACAGAGAAATAAGAAGAAACCCAACGAATATTAATCAGGAAAAAGGTTTACTAAGCAAAGACATTATTTATAGGAAAAACAGACGTTTCCATTTTCATTACACAATAGCAGTTTGATTCGAAGAGAAGTTAAATGAATTTCTGTATTCGATGTGTTTACAGCAGAGTCTGTTTCTTCAGTTTCGTGGTTTCTCCAAGAGTTTTGGTCTACGATGTGCGAACATACACGGTTTTGGAAACACATCTCGTAATTCTGGTTCTCGTTTTAGGATTTTCCAGTGATTCTTCATCATTTGTGTGAACGGCAAGAGGAGAGAGAGAGGGTTTTCGAAAATTTTGTTAGAAGAGAGATATACAGTTTTTTTATTATTATTTTCACTCCTTTTGGGTTTTTCACATCAGCGTTAGCTGATGGTATTTCACTGGAGGCTGAGGACAACAAGTCTCCTCGGGTCTCCAAGACTCTTCTGAATATTCTAGCCGATTACAGCAGTGCAGTAGTCTGGATGGTCTCAATTCTTCCTCTGATTTCCAGATCCTCCAGTCTTTTTTCCAAGTTTATTGGGACCGGTCCAAGTGCACCAACGACAATTGATATCACTTTCACTCTCATATTCCACAGCTTTTTCAGTTCTCTGGCAATGTCCAAGTATTTTTTTCATCTTTTCATTTTCATTTTCTTCTTCTTCAACTTCACCCTGTGATCTGCTGGAACCGCAAGTCCACCAGTTGACACGTTCTCTCGCTCTCTTTTTTTATTTTTTTGTTTTGTTAATCAACACTAGGTCTGGCATCCTGGCTGGGATAGGGTGATCTGTCTTTATCTCAAAGTCCTAAAGAATTTTATGCGTTTCATTCCCAAGAACAGATTCTGGTTTATGCATATACCATTTTGTTGTCTGGTTAAAATTTAATTCTTTGAATATTTCCCAGTGGATCACCTTCCCAACCCAGTCGTGCCTAGCTTTGGATTATCCTTGTGCTAGTTTGCTACGGAGACTATGAGACTTAAAACATTATTATTATTATTATTTACTCCTTTTGAGTTTTCACATCAGCATTAGCTGATGGTCTTTCACTGGAGTCTGAGTGACAGCAAGTCTCCTCAGGTCTCCAGGACTCTTCTGATATTCTGGCATATTGCAGCAGTGCAGTGTTTGATGGTTTCAATCCTTCCTCTGATTTCCAAAACTTTCCAATCCTTTTGGGACTGTTCCAAGTGCACCAACTACAATTGGTATCACCTTCACTTTCATATTCCATAACTTTTTCAGTTCTCTGGCAAGGTCCAGATATTTGTCCATTTTTTTTTTCCTTTAACTTCACCCTGTGATCTGCTGGCACTGCAAAATCCACCAGTTGACAAGTTCTTTCCTTTTTGTTTATCAATACTAGGTCTGGTCTTCTTGCTGGGATAAGGTGAACAGTTTTTATTTCAAAGTCCCAGAGAATGTTATGCATTTCGTTCTCAAGAACAGATTCTGGTTTATGCATATACCATTTTGTAATGTGGTCAAAATTTAATTTTTTGCATAATTCCCAGTGGATCACCTTCCCAACCCAGTTGTGTCCAGTTTTGTATTCTCGTTGTGCTAGTTTGCTACATTCGCAGAGTATATGGTTTACAGTCTCATCTCTATTACCGCAAAGTCTACATTTTCTATTTTGTTGGGTCTTATCAATTTTCGCTTTTATATAGTTTGTCCTTAAGGCATTATTTTGTGCAGCAATTATAAGTGATTCAGTTCCTCTTTTGAGGTTTCCCTTTCTTAACCATGTCCAAGTCTTTTCATGCGCAACCTCTTCTATTTGTCGTTTGAAACGTCCGTATAATTGTTTTTCTTCCCATTTTTGTTTTCTAGTCTTTGTCGTTTTTTCTGTTTGTCCATCTGTCGTTTCTACTATTGTTGGCCGCCATAAGTAGTTTGTCTTTGCTCTTCCTTGTGTAATCTTCAAGTTGTTGGATTGTGGTTTATACGCATTCCTCTATGTTGGCAAGACCTCTTCCCCCTTCCTTTCTTGACACATACAATCTATCTCTATCATCTCTAGGGTGGAGAGCCTTGTGCATTGTCATTAATTTTCTCGTCCTTTGGTCTATCTGTCTGAGTTCTTCTTTTGTCCATTTTAAGAATGGTCCTGAGTATCTTATAATGGGGACAGCCCAGGTATTAATTCCTTTGATCAGATTTCTGCTGTTAAGTTTCGTTTCTAGAAGTTTTCTAGTTCTCCTGAGATATTCTTTTTTAACTTTTCCTTTCATTTCTGCTTGCATGATATTGTCCGCTTCTAAAATTCCTAAGTATTTGTAACTTTCATTTTTATCAAGTGATTTTATGGTGTCCTGATTTGGTAGTTGTATTCCATTCATTAGTTTTCTTTCACCCCTTTTTATTACAAGCATAGCACATTTTTCGATTCCAAATTCCATCCCTATATCCTGGCTATATATTCTAATAGTTTGTACTAGGCTCTCCAATTCTTTTTCATTTTTTGCAAAAATTTTAATGTCATCCATGTACATAAGGTGGTTTATCTTTTCTTGTGAATTACTAAATTTGTATCCCCCGGTACATTTTTTCAGTATATGGTTTAGCGGCATCATTGCAATAATAAAGAATAGTGGTGATAATGAGTCTCCTTGGAAGATACCTCTTTGCATTTTTACTTCTGCCAGGATTGTTTTCCAGCTTTTAATTGAACTCGCCAGTTTTCCATGGATTTTTTAATGAAGTTTATAATGTTGTTGGAAATTTTGTACATTTGTAGGCATTCTAAAATCCAGGTATGTGGACCATGTCATAGGCTTTTCTGTAATCAATCCAGGCCATTGCTATATTTTTCCGTTTATTTTTGACTTCTTTAAGAATGTATTGGTCTATATAGAGTAAGTCGTGGGTTCCTCTTTTTCCCTTGCGACATCCTTTCTGTTCTTCTGGGAGAAGTTTCCGCCAATTGAGTGAAAAGTATACTTCTTCTCTTATAATAGCAGTTAGAATTATCTTCTTTTGGTAATTTTAGGGTTTCATATTTTTAGTGGGGGCGATGATGTGCTGTGTACATTCGACATTTGAATGAATGACGAAAAGAGCCACATGCAATAAACTGTTACTTCGTTTTTGTTGATATGATTAAATAAATGATTATTGTCAGAACGGATTCTTCTTCTTCTTCCTGTTCTTAAAATTTAGGTCATCGCCAGGAGAAAAATTTTTGAACAGTTTTTAAAGAAATGATATACCACAAAATAAATGACGGAAAATTACCCGACAACGTGCCGTATCAATGCGTTATATATATATATATATATATATGATAAGTAGATACAAAAGCGATGTATTTATGATATGGCTTTTTTTAGCCGACAATTTGTCAGCTTGACAGTCGGGTTTCGAATCACGCACAAAGCGGTCTTTCTATCTATAGCTCTGCTGATGAGGCCTAATAGGCCGAAAATGTACATACAGAGATTGATTTTTCTCGATTTGATTAGCCTTACATTTAATAGGTATGCCCGTCTAATTAATTAATTAATTATTAATTAATTAACTTTCAAAATTAGGTACGACTTCAATTAAGCACATATTCTCCCAAATATATATATATATATATATATATATATATATATATGTGTGTGTGTGTGTAATAAAATAATTATCTTTGGATTAGAAGAAAATAAAATATCTATATAAGATTGTTAGGAGTGTACTTATCTATAGATCATACTATATATATATATATATATATATATTTATTTATAATTAATAATACAATTTAAGTCGGTCCTACCATTGGTTTCTGAATAACA
>CM042174.1:49403696-49421196 GCA_023376005.1 Doryteuthis pealeii | reverse complement strand
TCTTCGGGTATTTCTTGTCGGACTCGGGAACCTTCTTTTCGAGCTCGGGAACTTTCTTGTCGTAATCGGGAGCCATCACGGAACTTCGAACCTAACCCTTTATTCAGTCCACGGGGTATCCTGTTCTTATTCCGCTAACCATAGCTGGGGTAGGAGTTGTGTTAATTATTTTTCTATGTTACTGCCTCTACTTAGGATTGAACCCGAAATCCAGAGATAAATGTCACTTAGAACTGTCTTAACCTAACTACCTTATCCACTATGCCATTCAGAGAAATAAAAAATGTCTCTTTAATTATAATATTGTAATTAAAAAATAAAAAGGTCCGAATTCCCGCTGTGCCTAAAATTGAAATTAATTGTTCGTAATTTCCATTTTGTTCCCCCCTAAGTCAATCATAAACGGTATTAATGATTTGATAAATTGCCGTTGAAATGTCAGCCATTTTGTATTTTTGTCGTCTGCACAAGACAAGACGCGGGTTATTTAATTTTATTTTTTCATTGACATTTCCTCTCTTTCTCTCTTACCCCATCCCCATCATCTTTTCTAATCTCTAAAAAGACGTGGGATG
Organism: Doryteuthis pealeii; assembly: GCA_023376005.1. Classification (NCBI taxonomy): domain Eukaryota; kingdom Metazoa; phylum Mollusca; class Cephalopoda; order Myopsida; family Loliginidae; genus Doryteuthis; species Doryteuthis pealeii. Next base: position 49,420,621 of record CM042174.1, on the reverse strand, counting down.
AAACCATCGGCTGAACATTACTATCAGGAAAAAATAATCGGCGATTATTCAAGAAAGTACTACGAATATTTTCGTTACTAGCAGGACCTGTGGATATACCACAGTATGGTAATTCGAGTCTTACAACATTTGATGTGTTTACTTAAGAGCTATTAAAAAATAGTTCAATACTGGAAGGACTTGTGGATATACCACAGTATGGTAATTCAAGTATTACAACGTTTGATATGTTTACTTAAGAGCTATTAAAAATAGTTCAATACTAGCAGGACCTGTGGATATACCACAGTATGATAATTTAAGTATTACAACGTTTGATATGTTTATTAAGAGCTATTGAAAAATAGTCTAATACTATCAGGACCTGTGGATATACAACTTTGATACCGACAAAGTTTTGAAATAAAGTCATTCTTAATGGATACTCAATCTTTTTTATAAACACATTTTTTTATTTAACCCATAGATGGGACCCTAACAGGCACTACCACTCCGGGTCAGAGTGGACCAGGGAGTAATAGTGGGGAAGGGGTGCTCCACATTCCCCAACCCTCCAGAACTGGAACCTCACCATCAGATGGAGTTTAATGTCATCCATGATATGAATATGAAGACCCTCGGCTACCGTCTTCTAGCACCCATATGATAAAAAGGGTTGGGGCTTGCCATAAATGCAATAGGGTTGGGACAATCATGACCAGCCGATGGACCGGAGGGTGGCCAAAACCAACAAGCTATAAACGTACATAGATATACGCTACATCTATACAGCACAAACCAACCAACATTACACCCACCCTGTCGGCTTGGGCGTTAGAATGCAGTGACTGCACCTCTGCAGAGGGGTAAGACTCCCCCAATAGGGCTACCTGTTGGCCGTGGGTGGCGACCCGTGATGCTTAAGGATAGAACCCAGGTGGATGAGCAGTTCATGACTTGCAATACTCCACTTTGGCCCTATCTTGGGCTAGGCGGGCGGTTGGAGAGGTCCCCTCCGATCAATCGGCTGGTCACGTCAACCCCTAGCAACTATATGATTTTCCCAACCCTATTGCCCTTATGGCAAGCCCCAGCCCTTCTTATCATATGGGTGCTAGAAGGCAGTGGCTGAGGGTCTACATGTCCTGGGAATGACGTTAAACTCTATCTGATGGTGAGCTTCCAGTTTTGGAGGTTTGGGGAATGTGGAGCACCCCTTCATCACCGTTGCTCTCTGGTTCACTCTGACCCGGAGTGGTAGTACCTGTTAGGGTCCCATCTATGGGTTGAATAGAAAAACATGAGTTGATAAACAAAGTTGTATTATGCATTAAGAATGAATTTATTTCACAACTTTGTCGACATTAAATGACCCAACGAGGTTGATATGCCGTAAAACAAAACAAAACAAACCAAACTAAACCAAACAGATGTTCTGCTCGAGGGACTTCAATATCCCGGCTTTGGCTATTAGATCTGTTTGTAGAGCATCATTAGCTATCCCTCTGATAGCAGACCAAACCAACATTACACACTCTTTGTTTTCTTTCCATCTCACACACATACATTGTATATATAGGCGTGCGTGTGTATGTGTACGTTTATGGGTGTAGACAGGGGTGTGGCCAGAGATCAGCGAGTCAAGGAGTTGTCTCTTTGATTGTGCTGTGACAGCTGTCGTATGAGTAGACCTTTTTTTGATCTGCCAAAACCAGCATCATTTAGTCTATTGACGCTAGCATTTACTACAAAAGTAACTAAGACTCTTTTCGTTTGAATTCGAAATCAGAGACTTTCATCTCTCACCCCCCCCCTACTAAAAAAACATAATTTTATCAACCATTGCTGACCCCAAATACATTTCGGGAATTCTTAGTTGTGGTTAAATACAATATTTCCGTTTAAACGGGTTGCTAATGTAAGAGAAAGTTTTATAGTTGATTCTTATCGTCTTTGGTTAAATTACCTATAATAGCTTATCATGTGGAGGTGTGTAGTGTAACGGTTGCCGTCATAGAAAACGGACACGGGGAGATGATTAGTATTATCTGCGTTATTCGGACTATTGTCCTCATCTTCATTGTTATCTGTACAACGTTTCGGTCGATATGCCCTCCGGCCTTCTTCATGTATTTTTTGTCGGATTCGGGAACCTCTTTTCGGACTCGGGAACCTTCTTGTCGTAGTCGGGAGCCATCATGGAACTTTGAACTTTGAACTTAACCCTTTATTGTGTTAATTATTTTTCTATGTTACTGCAGCCGGTCAGGATTGAACCTGGAATCCAGAGATAACTGTCACTTAGAACTGTCTTAACTTAACTACCTTATCCAATAGGCCATGTGTTCAATTGGGGAGATGAGCTCGAATCCTAGACAAGACTGTCAAGGTACCACTGTATTTTGACTGAGGTCGTTTTATCAGCATGCGTTTTATCAATATATATATATATATATATATATATATATATATATATACTTTCAATAAGAAAGAAAAACTGTCATTTGGCTATTATAAATTTATTTTAATCGAATTTCAATCGATCATAAGGAAAAAATGAAAAGAGAGAGAGAAAAAGAGTGAGAGAGAGAGAGTTATATCAAGATTATCATACTTTTTACATATTGAACTATTTAGCAATAGCTCTTAAGTAACATAACCAACGTTGTAATAATATCATACTGCGGTATATCCACAGGTCCTGCTAACGAGTAATGCCTTACGCTAAGCCGTGAAAGTTCTTTTAAAGTCCCCTCTAGAGAGCTCTACTGGGTTTTGTGAACATATGATAGTCATCCACTGACACCGTGTTTCGACGTTTACGTATCATCATATATATATATATATATATATATATATGTGTGTGTATGTGTGTGTGTGTGTGCTAATATATGTGTGTGTGTGTGTGCTAATATATATATGTGTGTATGCTAATATACATATATGTGTGTGTGCTAATATATATGTATGTGTGTATGCTAATATATATGTATGTGTGTGTGTGTGTGTGTGTGCTAATATATATGTATGTGTGTGTGTGCTAATATATATATATATATATATATGTGTGAGTGTATGTGTGTACGTGTATATATATATATATACGTGTTTGTGTATATATATATATATATATATATATATATATATTGTGTGTGTGTGTGTGTGCGTGTAAACATATATTAATTCTAACTTAGAAGAAAATAACTGATGTCTTCTGCATTTTATAGATATTTTATTTTAAGAAACATAAAAATATGACTTGAATGTAATTTTTTAAATGAACATTTTTTTCTAAACAAAATTAATTATTTTTCTCTCTTTTTTTTCCAGGTAAGTGGATTATTAGCTGATAAAGAATTCTGAATTTTCCTGACAGGTAAGCCCGCTGAGAATTTTAATCACATCTTAGATAAGATTTTTTATCACCTGTGAAGATTTCAAAGAAACCAATGGAATACCTTCTCTTGATTTACCTGAAGATAAGATAACGATTTCAGAATCTGGAACGGGGCTGGGGTGGGGGTGACTTGACTCCTTAAGCACCCCTCTAACCTATAACTACATAATGTCAAACTAATGTTTTGTGTCGTGGATAATGTGACCAATTACTCACACGCAAAGAGAAGTAGGAGATATGTAAAGTAAATAAGACGCAAGTCAAATGGTTGGTAATAGTATATTTATTCGATCATATTATTGGTATTGCAGTCTCGGAAGACTATATAGTGTTTGTGCCCCTGAAGTTACAGTGCCTCCTGTGACTGTGAAGTCAAATATTCAAAAAACATTTTCGACCACAGATGTCGCATGTGAAGGCTGTCCTTGAAGATGTTGATGCACCGGTGCTTTGTTGCCGCTGCTTTCTTTGGAACTCTTGGCGTCATGGTGTTGCGCCAAGGTGACTTGACTCCTTAAATACCCCTCCAACCTTTAGTTGCTGTATAATGTCAAAATAATGTTTTGTGTCGTGGGTAAGACGGCCAATTACTCACACACAAAGAGGAGTAGGGCATATGTAAAGTGAATTAGACGCAAGTTAAATGTTTGGTAATAGTATATTTATTCGATCATATACATACTAACACCTCGTCTCACTGTCTAACAGCCATTTATTAGACAGACGCAATCATTATATATATATATATATATATATATATATATATATTGGATAGGAGGTTGATTTAGAAGGCTATCACAATGCAGTTTGGAATAAATAATTAAAAAAATAATAATACGGTAACAATGGTGTTGTGTGTTGACCTGTATTTTTATTCTTTCTTGAAAAAAAAATTCATTTGGGAAGAAATGCCATAGCTGGACTGCTTCAGTTCAATTCTTTTGATAAAGAGGTATTACCTCGAAAATTCAAGAAAGAATAAAAAATACAGGTCAACACACAACACCATTGTTACCGTATTATTATTTTTTATTTATTCCAAACTGCATTGTGATAGCCTTCTAAATCAACCTCCTAACAATACATACACAATGCTTCAAACAAATTATGAAACTCTTATATATATATGATTATCCTAAAGATCCTTTCAGTGAAACCTAGGCAGTTAATTTCTGTTGCTGATTCAGTTCTGTAAACCAACTCTACAAATACGTATGGACCACTTTCTTATATTTATTATACGAATCATCATTTTTTAACAGTCAAAATTTCGACTCATTCTTTTTTTTTTTTCCTCTCTCTCTCTGTTTAGTTCCCCCTAAAACTACAATATTTCATATAATTCTAACCTAAACAATCTTGACTGATAAATTATTTATTTATTTTCTCATTAAACTAACCCTAACCCTAAACCCGTCTTCTTTTTTCCTAGTAGATCAATAAATAAATAAATAAATAATTTATCAGTCAAGAGTGGTTCCCCTTTGTTTATGTTAGACTTATAGGAAATAACCAAATAAAATGTATTATTTTATATGTCGACACATGTTTCAACCAAAATTTGCTTACGCATACAGTAATTTAAATCTAGAATAAAATAAGATAATATTAATCTGTCTTGATGATCTTTTTTTGCATTCTTAATTTTGTGTGTTTTCTACTATTATCAAAAAATCAAAACTAAAAACTCGATTAAGTTTTCTGCAAACATTGAACGGTATGAAAATTGTTTTGAAATTTCAGTTTGTGTTTTGTAAAAATATATTGTATAAATTCAATTGAAAAAAACTGTCTAAGTTCTTATTTATATCTTATTACAGAAGGGATGTCGTAAAATATCTAAATTAATTTGCCGATAAAAAACGAGAAATATCCCTCGGTAAATATCTAAGCTGGGCCTGTTTTACGCCTGTTACCGCTAGGGAAAAAACATAGCGTAAACGAGGGCAGGAAACCGGGACGACAAAATGTTTGCAGAACTGATCTTACCTTTGGGAATACACACGTATATTCGCGTGTCTCATAATGTTACGTACTGGCATCAAATTCTATATGTTATATAGCGACTTCAAAATCGCTGCTAAATCGGCGTACGCATCGTAATGGGTATATCTGGTCACGTAGCGAAGTATGTAGTTGTCGTTTAATCAAATCCACAACACATGTGTATAGTAGGGGTTTTGACTTTATTTCTTCTTCTTGGCTGTACGTGGTGGGTGGCGAGCGTTGACAATGAAATGACCGAGGGTTGACAATGACTACTACTATTTGAGATGACTGGCGATGATGAGGTGGGTGGACGAACCTCTCTGCCCGCTGGCAGCGATGGACCATGTCGACGGTCGCTCTTTGTGCTCTGTTCGCCGTCCGCTGTCTGACTGTCTTGTCGGCTCGAACCCTCAGGCATTTTATATTGATAGATACTCCTATGCATCTTTATCTTTTGATCTGATAACGGACCTTTGTTATATATTTCTTTATCTTCTCCCTGCTTCGTTGACCGGAAAGCCTCGCTTCCGTTTTTTAACTTCTTTGTTCGCTTTTACCGGGAAAAAAGTCCTTTGTCATTTTTGTCGTCTTTTCTTTGTTTGATTTAACCGGAAATTCCTATTTCCGTTTGTACAATATACAACAATAAGTCAAAGTTGCCCTTAAGGAAGAACCAAACAATTCTTTCTTAGATCGAGATTTATGATACACAAATTCATGACAAAAGATAAGGGTAATATTCATGGTTAATTTCTCCGGTACAATACCAAGTAACCTTGCTGCAAGCTATAGTTCTTTCTTTAATTATTGCAGTTAGAAAAAAACGTTTCAGGTATTATTTACTTTTGGTAAAGAAATGGCATTAAGGGTATTTACCCTGAGAATTGCCCGAAATTTGACACTGCAGACTGACTAGGTTTGTAGTTGTGTTGCTGGTTGGGGTGGGATTGATGGGTGGTGGGTCAGGGATCAGAGAATTGGTGCTCAGTGAATCAATTAAAAAGTCTAAACAACTGAAAAAACAAGAATGATTACAGAGACGTCTTTCCCAACGTTTTATTTACTTGCCAACAGAGGCTTGTGAATATGCTCTCTCTCTCTCTCTCTCTTCTCTTCTCTCTCTCTCTCTCTCTCTCTCTCTCACACATTCATTCTCCCTCCCTTCTCTCTCTATCATGTACCCACTCATAATGATACACACATTTCTCTCTCTCTCTCTCTCTCTCTCTACACTCACACACATTCATTCTCCCTCCCCTTCTCTCTCTATCATGTACCCACTCATAATGATACACACTCTCTCTCTCTCTCTCTTCTCTCTCTCTCCTCTCTCTCTCTCTCTCTCTCTCTCTAAAACTTGCTAAGATGTTCTCCCCATACACACACACTCAGCAACAATGTTACACAAATACACACACATACATAAACTCACTGATGCTCATATCCAAAATCGCTAACACTTTTACACACACACACACACTAACTCTCTCTCTCTCTCTCTCTCTCCTCTCTCTCTCTCTCTCTCTCTCTCTAACTAACTAACTAACTAACTAACTAACACTTACTTGTTAGCGTACCATCTATGGATTAAATAGATAAAAATTGAGCTGGGAAAAAAAAGATTGAATACCCAACAAAAAGGAATAAAACAAAATGTCTTCGGCATAAAATAACCCAACAAGAGTTGGTGTGCCGTAAATCCCTACCTACAAAACAATTATTATGCCACGAATGCCTCCAATTTGGACATAAAATTTATTTTTAAAAAAATTGTCATCGGAGAATGTTTTGATTGCTCTATTTTTTATTTGACTATTTTTTTTTTAAATTTTTCATTTTCAAATCATTAAAAATTAACTAAATCTGATATGAATATCTTTTTCAAAATGTTTCCTTGTTATCGTTTGAAGTAAAGATCATTAGAGAGTTTAAACATTTAACCTTTAGGTACAAAAAATACCAACTAAAACTAAAATTGAATAAATGATAGTAATAAGCTTCCTTTCCAGTTATAAAATTCATGTCTGGATTATCCTAAAGCACTTTTAGTTGCACGCCTCCTCCCTCCTCCTACTCAGAATATCAAAGTGAAAGACCTGTTGATTATATTAAGGGTGTTATATACCCCTAACATGATATGGGTATATAATGGAGTGGAGATAGGCAGTTAGATATATTAGATATGATAGAAATGACAGTTCTTCTGCTTCTTACTTTGGCTGCCATCTTCTTAGGGATTTCGGTTCTGTTGATTTTCTCTCTTGTTTTCTTCGTGCAGGGTAAGGCTAATCATTGTCTTTAATATTTAATTAATACAACAACACTTGGTGTTCTTAATATATAAAGATTTATTCTCAACCCAGCCCATTTTGATTCCGCCACGGAGAGACCAACCATAGGAGCTGACAACACGTCTATGCTCCTTGAAAGCCAGGTTGAACCTGCTATTTATTTATTGATCTACAAGGAAAAAAGAAGACAGCGTTAGGGTTTAGGGTTAGTTTAATGGGAAAATAAATAAATAATCAGTCAAGAGTGGTTCCCCTTTGTTTATGTTAGACTTATAGGAAATAACCCAATCATCTTTACTTTAACCTTAACTTCAGGAAATATCGAACATGTACAGAAAATCAAGATTAACATAAAGTGTTTTTCGATATTTTATAAGCACAATGCAATTTAGAAATATACTTATTGCTGTCATTTTTTGACAACACTTTTAAAGTATAAAACCAATAAATCAATTACCATCGAAGCCATTTTTCTTAACTTTTTAATAGGCAATTAAAAGATATCTTCGATTTTTTTTGTTCGAAATGTAAATTTTTACAAATCTTCCATTTTCTTCGAAAAGTTTTTATGAATATTTCATTGGTTACTAGCAGGGCTACCCGACATTGCTCAGATATAAAAAGTAAGTAAGTAAAGTCGTTGGGGCGGCCTAATGTCGGTATCAGTCAATCAGCGAGGGAGTCTATCCCCTTTTCACTAGCGCTAGACCAAGGAGATTGTTTTTACATTTGAAGAGGAGGGCCACACCTACCATCAGCTCCTTACTTTACCGCACATATTCATGTGCTATTCATACGCTGAGTTGGCGGGGGCCTGTATCGAACCAAGAGCCTTGTGATTCCTAGCCGAACACTCTACCGACTGAGCTAAACCGGCCCCATTAAGAATATATCTATTATCTATATCATATATAAACTAGCAGGACCTGTGGATATACCACAGTATGATAATTCGAATATTACAACGTTTGATATGTTTACTTAAGGGTTATTGCGAAATAGTTCAATATATAAAAAGTATAATAATCTTGATTTAACTCTCTCTCTCACTCACTCACTCTCTCACACACACACACAAACACACACACACACACACATCAGAACATAACTGGCTAAAAACAAAACAACAAAGCGGCGAAGAAAGAGTTTTATTAATTCATCTTTGTTCGCAATTTTCATAATTTGATAAATAGGCATCATGTCGAACATTAATATCTCTAGCAGCTCCATTTATTTCTCTTCATTATAGAGTATCATTATATAAATCGCAATTTTTCAATTTCATCCCACAATCGATGCAACGATAACAGCCGTCTGTTGCGCTCCAAGTGCTTTGCACAATAAATGGGTTTATTATGGTTCTTGATTTAAAAACAATTGCTTCTTAAAAACATAGGTTATCGGAAATAATTAATAAGCTTAAGCCAAGTCAGGCACAAGAGATAAACAGAAGTAGCGCTCAGTTATACTGATGGATTGATTGATTACTTATTTACTATCGCTTTTGCACGAGTATGGTGTGACACAAGGCCAAGTACTCAAACGGACTTTGCAGTTTGAAGTCAGAGTTTTTCTTCTAGATCGGTTGCCTAACCAAGGTTAAATTACCCAGTCTGTTCTACTATTTACCAATAGATGGGTTAAAACATTGGTCATAGGAAATAATAAATAAGCCCAGCCTAGTCTGGCACAAGAGATAAACCAAAGGAGGGCTCAGATATGCTGATAGATTAGTTCCAATGGCATTTCAACCCATTTAAGTTATTCATACCTAGAGGTTAGGGAATCGCGTTCATTGTATGCCTATAGTTTGGTCTATTTGTTTAATGGAATATCAAACTTCTTTTTGATTCAATGTCAAATCAGCTCTTATAAAACTATAGTAATGGTACTATTTAACCCATTACTGATGGATAAGGGGTTGGTATCTTTCCCACGGGTATTAGTTTGTGGTTTCTTTCTTTAATGGCATATCAACTTTCGTAAGTATTTTTATGTCAAGCCATCCTTGGAGAAGAACAGTAGTGATAATATTTTAACACATATATAGGTGTATGAGAGGGTTCGTACTTTTTCTCAAACTGTTTGTCCGAAAATGAACGTAATAGTGCAACTGGAGTTCGAACTCGCTTACCACGATGTCACAGCCCAGCACATTAGCCACTACGTAAAGTCAATTCACGTTCAAATATTTGTGTAAGTTTTCTTGGGGTCTTTTTTTTGTTGCTCATGGTTCAATCGAATACGAATACTATTTAAACATACCTATTTTACCCATAGATATAACTAGTACTAACGCTTGGTATCAGACTGGACCTGGGAATAATGGCAATGAAGGGGTACTCCACAATTCCTAGATCACTAGAACTGGCGCCTCATCATCAGATGCAGTTTAGTATTCTATCCGGGAAATGCCTGGAAAAAAAGAACGATTAATACAGTTTTAAGTAAAGTATCTGATAAGTCCGAATATTAGTGGGTATATGAGATCTAAACATCTGGAAATCAAACGTGCCTCGTTACGTAGAAAGGTTTTTAAATATACACAATAAATTGTATTTGAAATTGAGATGATAAAGAAAGAATAAGGACTGATTGATTTTAATGACTTCCAAACTATCTTTATAATATTACTGGTGTTCTAACAAAATACGACACCATTTGGTCAAATATGAGACAGTCCAAATGAGTGTCGTCACCTCAGCAAAATATTGGACCATTCCGTTTTTATTATAAAGAAAGAAACGGAAGAAAAACGACATGGTACACTGAAAAATATAATAAGAAAGAAGGAAAGATAGAAAGAAGGAGTGACTGCGTGGAAGCGATACCACTAATCTGTTTCGATCGAACATTATGAAAAGATGAAAAGAAAGAGGAAAGAAAAAAAAGAAAGATTGAGAGAGAGAGAGAGAGAGAGAGAGAGAGAGAGAGAGAGAGAGAGTTAAATCAAGATTATTATACTTTTTACATATTGAACTATTTAACAATAGTTCTTAAGTAAACATCAAACGTTCTAATAATAAAATTATCATACTGTGGTATATCCACAGGTCCTGCTAGAAAAGAGTTAAATCAAGATTATTATACTTTTTACATATTGAACTATTTAGCAATAGCTCTTAAGTAAACATCAAACGTTCTAATAATAAAATTATCATACTGTGGTATAGCCACAGGTCCTGCTAGAAAAGAGTTAAATCAAGATTATTATACTTTTTACATATTGAACTATTTAGCAATAGCTCTTAAGTAAACATCAAACGTTCTAATAATAAAATTATCATACTGTGGTATAGCCACAGGTCCTGCTAGAAAAGAGTTAAATCAAGATTATTATACTTTTTACATATTGAACTATTTAGCAATAGCTCTTAAGTAAACATCAAACGTTCTAATAATAAAATTATCATACTGTGGTATAGCCACATGTCCCGCTAGTACAAATAATTTTGAAACAGATCTATTTGAGTGATATTTCGGACCGGAAGAGGTACTGCAATTCCGGATTAGAGTGGACTTGGGAGTATTAGCAAAGAAGGGATACCCTACACTCCCCGGATCTTCAGAACTGAGGTGTCACCATTAGATTCAGGTTAGTGTCATTCCCAGTAACTCTTTTTTTTTAGGTATTATAACCTGTCTAAAGGAGATAAAGACAGCTTATTCCAAGCCCCGCCTACAGTGTGTATTGTTTCATAAAAGTATTTTGCACACATTCCTATCAAATACGAATATGCTTTAAACGGATCTATCTTTTCAGATGAGGTCTTACCTGGTAATACCGCTCCGGGTCAGAATAGATCACGTAGTAATGAAAATAAAGGGATGAAATCACACTCCACAGATCTCCAGAATTAGACACTCACCATCAGATGCAGTTTAATGTCATAACCAGGATACGCTTTTTTGGGATGGGGTTGTATTACGCCTCTTCAGGAGATACCTATTCTAACCCCGGCTGACAGGGAAAGGCATCAGAAAATGTATTTGAAGTTCGAAGAATAAAGGAGGAATGATCTTAAAAGAATGATCTCAAAGGAAAGATCGAAGTCTTTACAGTAAATCATTCCAGAAAATAAGGTAGGGCCACATAGCGATAATAATTGAAAAAAAAAACAAAAAAAACAAAAAAAAGAAAAAAGGGGCCGGGGATAGAAACCTTTTCTTTTAACCATAGATACGAATTAGACAATAAAAGACTAAAATGTAAAAAGTGGAGGAAGATAAGAAAACAGCAACAACAAACAAACAAACAAATAAACAAAACAAACAAACAAAACAAATACGCTAATACAAAAAAACAAAACAACAACAACAAAAAATAACCCTTCGCCGTTTGTATCTTGTACTTGCCAATGCTCATTGCATCAATGATGTCATAGCTGTGCGAGAGAATTGCGCTGTAGATAGGCGCTAATCATTCATCCCTGTGTGAACGTAGCGAAATGAGAAGGAACAGTGAACCACTGGCGGGCGTCGATTCCGTATTACAGCAAACTCGGTATTAACCGCTTGAGTAGGCCCCACAACCAAGCACTTCTCGCCTCAACGATAATGACGCTGTAAACATCGTCAGGGCTCCCTCCGCTACCCCCTTTTTATGTGTTTTTTGTTCCCTTATCTTTTATTCTTTTCCCCGTTTCTTAAATTACTCCTTCTTTTGCTGTTACGTTCGTTTAAGGGCAGATTTTTAGCTTTGTTTCGTTTTTTCTTCCTTTTTATCTACTTCTTTTTTTTGTATTACATTGTTTCTTTTTTCTTCTTTCTCTTCTTCAGTTTCTTCTTCAGTCAAAAATCAAGTGACCTTTAGGGACGTTCTTTCATTGGCTGATTTTTGAGAAATAGGAATCGGGAGTGAGCGTCTATAAATGGCCTTTTCTCTTGCCAAGATATTGTCTTCTCATAAAACAATATAGAGAACAGGGACTCTTAAATTAGTACATAATCACCACTCCCACTACCACATCTCTCTCTCTCTCTCTCTCTCTCTCTCTCTTCGTATAGAATCGATTTTGCACAACGGATCCTCCTAAGAAGCATTTGAATTTCCACTTTTCCTTTCTCTGTTAACACACAGTATCTATCTATCTATCTATCTAACTATCTCAATCTAGAGTGTTCGGCTAGGAATCACTAGGTTCTTGGTTCGATACCGGTCCTCGCCAACTCAGCGTATGAGTAGCACAGGGATCTGTGCGGTAAAGTGAGGAGCTGATGGTAGGTGTGGCGCTCCACCACAGATGCTAGAATAATCTCCTTGGCCTAGCGCTAGTGAAAAGGGGATAGACTCCCTCACTGTCTGGCTGATACCGACATTAGGCTGCCCCGATGACTTACTTTTTACTTTATATATATTATATTATATTATATATATATATATATATCTTATTATAATGGAGATTGTGGGTTTGTCTGTCTGTAACCGAAAACTATATTACTATACAAGTCACAATTCCCTTTAGTTTTTACATCATATTCTCCATGATTTTATTTTATTTAAACCTCAATTATTAATAAAATTGATTACATTACTTACACTGTTGACCATATCTACATACTAATACATGCAATTGTATTTATATATACAACAAAATAGAGGTTTACAGTATGAATGGAAGGCTAATTTGGCATATTGATCTTAAAATTGATTTTAATAATATATGCTTAGTATTATGATTTCTAATTGTTTGGTTTTATCTTATTGAATATGAGCAAAAATCTCTTCAATAAATCTTAAAAGAAATCCTTACAAGAAGAAATAACTGTAAAATTTTTTTTACTTTATATTTCAACTAAACAGTTAAATTAGGAAAATTTACCAAGAAAGACGGGAGTAACGTAAAATGATGGAAGAGTTAGTTTCAAAGTTGTTCTATTTTTCAATCATACCCCCTCTGTTCAAAATCTTTTTATCTACTTCTTATTCAGTTTTCATTAGCCTTTCTAATTTAATATCATATTTTATTATAAAATTTAACTAAAATACTTGCACCCGGAGGGTGCATATATTTGCTTAGTATATTATAATTGTTTGATAATCGTGGTGTCACATAAAACTCAGAGTAACAGAAGGCGAGGTATGATTTCAAAATTTTAGTTTCTAACCTAACTCTGCTATAAAAGCATTGAAAACTTTTCAGTTATTTTAACTCATAACATATTTTACTTACAAATTACACACACACAGCACACACACACACACACACACATACAATATATATATATATATATTTTATATATATATATATAATATATTCAGAAGGGAAAAGGTAGATATATCCGTCGGTATGTAAAAATATAAAATATTTAAATTATTCAGGGGATTCTTTTATCATAGTTGGAGTATTTGCCAACTTAAAGCGTTTCATTTTTTTAAAATTAATTTTTTTTGGGATATTAAAGCTCATCAGGTGCATTGTGAATATGTAAAATTTTATCTTCGGAATTATAATCCAATTCTAGATATGGAAATAAGTGTTTAGCTTTTAATTACGTAGTCGAATTCTGTTTCAAAGCAAGGTAATGTAATTCGTATTTAATATATTATATATATATATATATATATATATAGGTGTGTAAAAAGTATAGAGATCTTCGGTATTTTTTTGACACACCTTGCATTCTGAAAAAAATTAAACGTTTCGTTCATTCTTCAATTTCTATCCTGGTAAACCAACTTAAAAATCGTATCTTGTATTCTGAAGAAAAAATTAACGTTACATTTATTTAAATATATTTTTCTATATGGTAAATATAGCTTCAATCTCGATAGCTTTTGACACACCTAGTATATATATATATATATTATATAAATATATATATATATAATTTGTAAAGAAAAAGGCTTAAAACCGGGTATTAAGCGATTATGGTCTTATTTCCACCTGTGAGTATCATATCCTCTCGGAGGTTCTCAGATACCCACGAGTGGAAAAGACCAATATCGCTTAATTACCCGATTTTCAAGCTTTTTTCTTTACAAATTACTTTGCTCTGTTTATAAAAGGTAATCATTGAGCTCTCAAATCAGACCTGAATTTTGCACACCATACAGTTGTAGGAAGGACCAGTTTAGAATCATCCTAATACCAAAAGACCTTGGTAACCCCCAAGAAAAAAAGTAATATATATATATATATATATAATATATATATATATTATAATATATAAGATTTTTGGATGTTTGTTTATTTAGAAGCGTCGCTGACTAAAGTATATATAAATTTTTACTTGAAGGCACTTACAAAGAAAATGAAATTGTCAATTTCATTTCTATAAAGAAAGTATCGAATTTATGCGATACATGCGTTGTAAGTGCCTTCAAGTAAAAATTTATATATAATTTATATATTATTATAATATATATATATATATATATGTATATATATTATTTATTTATATAATCGTTTGTTTTTATATTTCAGCCATATATAAAAAAGATCCCATGTCTTTCTATATTCTTATTTTAAGAACATGAGCCTCAAAAACTGAAATATTTTTTGCGAAGAATATGGCAATATATATGCGTACTGTTCAACAAATTGACGTATTTAATGTTCATACGTCCAGAAATCTTAGTACATTGCACTCTATGTTCATCAAGCGAGTACAAATGGCATTTTGCCCAGACAAATGTCAAGTTAATTTACGAGTCTTGGAACTTTGAATGTACATGAATTCTTCATAATAGAAACATCGGTTATAGAGCCAGTTAACACAATAGAACCAAATTTATAAGTAGCCATTCAATCTCCAATTTGCTTCGTTTATTATGACCATTAACCATTTAATTGAACAAAACAAATCTGTTAACAATATCGTTATTACTATAACTCTCATAGAATTAGTAAAAAAAAGATAGTAAAATTGAATTCCAAGAAGAATAGTCTATCGATTATTTAAATTTTGTTAATCAGGTTAGATGTGAATAACCGAGTTTAAAAATCGAGAGTGCTGTGTTCTGGTTGCTCTGTTCTGCTTTAAATTTTTCTTTTGGTAATTCTATAATATCTTTTTATATAGAACTGTAATGTTCGTAAGCTGTAGATGCTTGTTTAGGGCAGGTTATGGAACCAAGAAACAAAGGATCGTAATTCTAAAACTAACAAAGTCAGACTGACCGACGACAAATTCAAAGCTCCCGCGAACTAACGGGCATTCTTGAGCAGGGAAAGAAAATTATTTTTCTATAGCAGAGAGCAGAAAGACAGTGGCCAGCGAAAGGGCGCAGTCGTCTTTAGAACAGGGTGAAATTAAATACAAGTAAACTTTGACACAAATAAACTTTGTAAAAAAAGGAATCATTAACCACATCTTTGTAAGTGTTGGCGTTTTTTATGATATAAGGCGTGTGCTAAAAGCCACTTTCACTTATAGACTCGGTGACAACCATGTGACGAACTTCTTGGCCAATCACCGACGGTGCTCTGCTGCTGTTAAAATATTTATATCGGCTGTTCTGATCTTAGCTACTCAATTTCTTTGAACCTTCATGGACGACGGAACATAGGATTATATCACTGAACCTTCGTGGACGACGTAACATAAAATTATAACACTGGACCTTTGACACTACGTAGGATTCAATAACTCAGGACTTATTCACTTACCAGAGGATTCCATAGTTCAGGACTTACTTACTTTAAGTCCCTTTTAACTGGCCAAGGATGGCGGTCAGAAACTTAACAGTAAGTTATTGTTCATTTGATACCAATTATAATACACATATAAAGGACAACTTTTGTTATGACTCAAACTTCTCTGTTCATTACTTGTAATGTTTTGCTTGTTTATTTGATGTTGCATTTCACACAAAAATTACCTCCAAACCAAAAACAACATAACTATTTTCTTTGTTTGGTCAATCGGACTAGCCAGGTTTTCTCTTCAAATATCTTATGTCGTAAAACGGCCCTATTAATCGACATCCAGTAACGGTAGCCATGGGTAGGATGTGATACAAAGTCCAAAGTTTGGGACATCCCGCGAGGATCGAGCTCCCTATCCAGAGGTAATAGATCTGCAAGACTAACTTGCTAACCATTACGATGGTACGTGCTTCGCTAAGGGTAGGACCAACCCATTCGCCACGGACATGATGTGACAAAAGGTCGCACGTATGAGGAATCCACCGAGGATTGAACACCGTATTCAGTAGTAATTGTTACGCGAGACTTGATTGTTAACCATTTAACCATGATTGGACGCCATACTCTTGAGAAAACCAAGTAAGGGTCAAACGAGGATCGAACTCGTTTTTCAGTTGT
>CM042174.1:49389610-49403596 GCA_023376005.1 Doryteuthis pealeii | reverse complement strand
CCTTGATATAACCACAGTATGGTAATTCAAGTTATTACAACATTTCATATGCTTACTAAGAGCTATGAAAATAGTTCAATTACTGTAAGACTTGTGGATATACCACAGTTATCTAGGTTTAATTTCAAGTATTACAACATTTGATATGTTTACTTAAGAGCATTTGAAAAATAGTCAATACTATCAGGACCTGTGGATCATACAACTTTTGAAGCGGACAATTTGAAATAAAGTCATTCTTAAATGGCAACTTCAATGTTTTTTATAAACACGTTTTTCCATTTAACTCATAGATGGAACCTAACAGGTACTATCCACGTCCCGTCAGAGTGGGACCAGGGAGTATGTGATGAAGGGTCTCCACATGCCCAACCTCCAAAAACTGGAAAAAACCTCTACCATCAGATAGAGTTAACGTCATTCCCAGGAACATGAAAATCCTCAGCCAACTGCCTTCTTAGCACCCATCATGATAAAAAGGGTTGGCGGCTGCCATAATGCAATAGGGTTGGGACAATCATAGGTGCTAGGGACTTGACATGACCAGCCGATGCGACCGGAGGGAGCCAAAAACCAACAGGCTTTAAACGTTACAAGATATACGCTACATTCTATACCTGACCAACCAACCAACATTACACCCGCCCTGTCGACGGGGCGTTAGAATGCATCCTCTGACCTCTGCAGAGGGTAAGACTCCCCAATGGCTACCTGTGCCGCGGTGGGCACCCGTGATGCTTAAGGATAAACCCAGGTGGATAGCAGTCATGACTTGCAATGATTCCACTGGCCCATCTTGCGGCGAGACGGCGGTCGGAGAGGCCCCCTTCCGATCAATGGCTGGCAACGTCAGCCCTAGCACCATATTATTTTCCAACCCTATTGCCCTATAGTGCAAGCCTTAACCACTTTTTATATATGGGTTGCTAGACGCGATGACTGAGGTCTACATGCCTGGGAATGATGTTAAACCTCTATTCTGATGTGAGCTTCCCAATTTGGAAGGTTTTGGGGGAATGTGGAGCACCCCCTTCATCACCGTTGCTCCTCTGGTTCACTCTGACCCGGATGGTAGTACCTTGTTAGGGTCCATCCTATGTGAATTAGAAAAAAACATTGAGTTGATAAACAAATTGTATTATGCATTAAGAATGAATTTATTTTCACAACTTTGTCGGCTATTAAATGACCCAACGAGTTGATATGCCGCTAAAACAAAACAAAACAAACTAAACCAAACTTAAAACCAAACAGATGTTCTGCTCGAGGGACTTCAATATCCCCGGCTTTGGCTATTAGATCTGTTGTAAGCTCATAGCTATCCCTCTGATAGCAGACCAAACCAAATTACCACACTCTTTGTTCTTCCATCTCCACACACATACATTGTATCTTTATATAGGCATGCGTGTGTATGTGTACTTTATGGTGTTAACAGGCGGTGTGGCCAAGATCAGCGAGTCAAGGAGTTGTCTCTTTGATTGTGCTTGACAGCTGTCGTCAGTGAGTGAGCCTTTTTTTGATCTGCCAAAACCAGCATCATTTAGTCTATACGCGAGCATTTACTACAAAAAGTAACAAGACTCTTTTCGTTGAATTCGAAATCAGAGACTTTCATCTCTCACCTCCCCCCCCCTACTAAAAAAAACATAATTTATCAAACATTGCTGACCCCAAATACATTTTCGGGAAATTTCTTAGTGTGGTTTAAATACAATATGTTCCGTTTTAAACGGGCTCCTAATGTAAGAGAAAGTTTTATAGTTGATTATTATCGTTCTTGGTTTAAACAACCTATAATAGCTTATCATGTGGAGGCGCGTAGTGTAACGTTGCTCATTAGAATGATTAGTATTATCTGCTTATTCGGACTATTGTCCTCATCTTCATTTTATCTGTTACAACCGTTTCGGCCTATATGCCCCCGCCTTTCTTCATGTATTCTGTCGGATCGGAACCTTTAACGGACTCGGAACCTTCTTTCGTATCTGGGAACCTTCTTGTCGTAATCGGAAGCCATCATGAACTTTGAACCTAACCCTTTATTCAATCCACGGGGTATCCTGGTTCTCATTCCGCAACATAGCTGGGATATAGTTGTTTAATGATTTTTCTATGTTACTGCCGACCCGCGCCGGTCAGATGAACTGAATTCAGAGATAACTGTCAAGTAGAACTGTCTTAACCTAACTACCTAATCCACTAGTGTGTCCAATTGGGAGATGAGTTCAAATCCTAGACAAGACTGTCAAGGTACCACTTATTTGATTCTGAGGTCTTTATCAGCATGCCGTTATCAATAATATATATAATATATATATATATATAGATTCAATAGAAAGAAAAAACTGTCATTTGCTATTTATAAATTTTATTTTAATCGAATTTCAAACAAACCATAAGGAAAAACGAAAAGAGAGAAAGAAAAGACTGTTGAGAGAGAAAGTAATCAAGATTATTTATACTTTTTACATATGAACCATTTAGCAAGAGCTCTTAAGTAAGCAAACCGAACTTTGTAATAAATATATACTGTGGTATATCCACATCCTGCTAACGAGATAATGCCTTACCTAGCCGTGAAAGTTATTTTAAAGTCCCTCTAGAGAGCTCTACATGGGTTTTGTGAAACATATGATTATCATCCACAGACACCACGTGTTTCGACGTATTACGTATCACAATTATATATATATATATATAATGTGTGTGTGTGTGTATGTGGGTGTGTGCTAATATATGTGTGTGTGTGGTGACTAATATATATATGTGTGTATGCTAATATATACATATATGTGTGGTCTATATATATGTATGTGCTTGTATGTGTGTGTGCTAATACTATAGTATTTGTGGTGTGTGTGCTAATATATATATATATATGTGTGTGCTAATATACATAATATATATGTGAGTGTATGTGTGTACGTGTATATATATATATATACTTGTGGTATATATACTATATATATATATATATATATATATATGTGTGTGTGTTGTGTGCGTCTTTAAACATATATTATTCATAACGTAGAGAAAATAACTGATGTTTCATGCATTTATAGATATTTTAATTTAAGAAACATAAAATATGACGTTGAATGTAATTTTTTAACATACACATTTTTTCTGAACAAAATTAATTATTTCTCTCTTTTTTTTTTCCAGTAAGATTATTAGCTGATAAAGAATTCTGTGAATTTTCCTGACAGAAGCCCGCTGAGAATTTAATCAACTCTTAGATAAATTTTATCACCTGTAAAGATTCAAAGAAAACCAAGGAATACTTCTTCTTGATTTACCTGAAGATAAAGATAACGATTCAAGATCTGGAACGGGGCTGCGGCGGGGCGGGGTGACTTGACTCCTTAAGCACCCCTCTAACCTATAACACATAATGTCAAACTAAATGTTTTGTGTCGTGGATAATGTGACCAATTACTCACACGCAAAGAGAATAGGAGATAGTGTAAAGTAAATTAAACGCAGTCAAATGGGTTGGGTCAATAGTATATTTATTCGATCATATTATTGTATTGCAGTCTCGAAGACTATATAGTGTTGTGCCCTGAATTACAGTGCCTCCTGTGGACCCTGTGAAGTCAAATATTCAAAAAACTTTTCGACCACAGATGTGTGGTTTCGCAGTGTGTTTGTAAGGCTGCCCTTTGAAGAGTTGTGCACCGTTGCTTTTTGCCTTGCTTTCTTTCTGAACTCTTGCGTCATGGTGATCTGTGAGTGATTGCTACGATCATCGACTGTGCCTGGAAGCGTATGTAAGTAATGAATGTATACCTTGTCTGCGTACATCTTGAAGTAAATAGCTACGCTCCCTAACAGCTCTAAGTACTTTATGTCCTACTATACATAGCTCTACTATCAATCGATATCATCTTGGCTCGCGCCGATATATCATTATTCAAATTCATACTGCATTATTATAATGTGTAGTTCCTCGGCGGTCGTGCACGCGGTGTATGTAATAGCGTCATCTGGCCACTATCATACACTTTTACTCCATCACGACAAAGAGTACAGCTTATGCATATGTAAAGGAATTATGCGATCATAGTAAACCTTGCGAAGATTTTGATGTTGGTAATGATAGTATTCAGCTTTAACTATAGGCCTATTGCGTCATACCTCCTATCACGCTATAGCGAGTCAACACCCTATCGTCATCACCCTAAAGATTACAGCCATTTACTAGACAGAGCGCCGAATGCATGGTACGAGGATGGCTATGCCTGTGCGTTTTCTCTGTGGTGTTGATCGTATTAGGCGGCTACTATTGCCCACTATGTATAGTAATATATATATACTATATATTCACTAGTCATATTGGTCGAGGAGGTTGATTTATGGAGAGCGGGTGGCCACATATATCACAATGCAGGTGTGTGGAGATAAATAATTAGATCACATTTATACTAATCAGCCTTATAATACGGTACACTACTTCATACATCTACCACATATGTGCTTGCGTGTGTGCCTGACCTGTTATTTCGAGAATGCGATCTTTCTTGAGAAGAAGAAATTCAGTCGGGAAGAAATGCTCATTTAAGCTGACGCTCCAGTCTACTAGATTGTTTTTGATAAAGAGTATTACCTCGATATGACATCAAGAAATAATAAAAAATATCAGGTCAACACACAACACCATTGTTACCGCTAATGTTTATTTTTTCTTATTTATTCCAAACTGCATTTCTCCTTTGGCAAGTGGACAGAATCCTCCTGATCGGGTGCAGCCGTGTTAATTTCTGTTGTCTGAGTGTCATGTTATTTGGTTAGAACGGCAACTCTACAAATACGTATGACCCACTTTCTACACTATATAATCATCTACGAATTTTGCTCTTCAATACGAGAATCATGCATTTTTAACAGTCAAAATTTCAGACTCATTCTTTCTTCTTTTCTGCTCTATGTTTCTGTTGATCTTCGTGGCTGTGATAGTTTCTTCGCCCCCTACTAACACCATACGAATCCTCCGTATCTACATATTTCTTCGCTTAGTCTGTATATGCCTAACTCATATACGTCTCTCGCTGTCATAATATCGATGACTCGTTCTCTGCACTGACTAACACTATTTATTATTTTCTCAGTATAAAGACTAACTCGCTAACACCCTAACCCTAAACCCGTCTTCTTTTTAGACTTATATCACTTCTTCTAGCATAATTTCAGCTTTACAATATCATCTAGTCCATCGTTTTAGTTACCAACTTAACTTCTATGTCTCAGGTCTACATATGATATCACTCTCAGAGTGTCCTGATAATAGCTCTAATCGCCATCTCCACGCCCTTCAGTGGTATCGTGTCCTAATGACTAACTATAACATTAACTCCAATCCTATAAATAAGTCGACAACAAAATCATATTGCCTAAAATAACCCTACAATTATTCACTCTCTCTATATATCTGCCTATTCAGACACAGCTTCCATAACACAAGTATTCAACTATCATATATCCATTAATTTCAGGGAACCTTACATGTCACTGTCACTAGAGTCACCTATTTTCAAATCGCTCGCATCAAGCTTCAACAGCCCGTGCTATAACGTATCAAAAACATATACAGAATGGGACAACTAAGACCGAATCGTACCTAGGTGCTTATGTCTCTCACATTCACATTAACTGTTATCGTCGACTCTTTGACTACTCATACATAAAACATACAAACTCTAAAACAGCACACCATCTCGTCCCATCCATACAAATGATGACTCTTTTACTTAGCAAACACATCTACAGAACCCACTCCAAGTCTATTTGTTCATATATTTAGTGCTTATGACGAAATTCATCTGACTCGCGATGGCCTTACGTCGAGATCCATTGTATGCGTAACCCATTGCCGCCGGCACGCGGACGGTCAGAGAGACCTCTCTCTGTACACCTATCCCCGCTAAGTTATATCGCTCAGTCCCGAATTTTTGTACTGTAAGCAAGATATATTAAGTGATTTATGTTTTAGATTTACTCAAAACCTCTCCAAAAAAATCAAACATGCTCTAAAGCCCTTATCCAATTCTATCATCTCAATCCCCTCTCGATAATCCTTACGGATAATATCCCACTAGTCACGCAAAAATACACATAACACCTCCCTCGACCATGCCATTTCTGAATTGCCGATATCACTAACAATTCTATCACGTACTCCTGATAGAACATCGTCATTGCTAATCCACCTTCTGCGACGTGTTATAGGCCATATGTTCACACTACTATAAATTCGAGTCGCCCCGCTTGTTCTTCGCCTCTAGACACCTAACATCATATGGCGAATACACTATTATCATGCACGTTATTATATAGCCGCGATCTGGGGACAGCTCTATACGTCTGCAGATCTAGAAGATCACCTAGGCTGTATCGTACTAAGTGCATCGAGATCATCATAATGTTACTTACACACAACCAGAACTTACACATTGGAATACACACGTATTACTTCCTGCTTCCGCTGTGCACTAGTCTTCCACCGGATTCTATAAATATGGTAGCTATCATTGTACAATCAAATCATCTAGTAGCTATCCACTTACTGTCTAGCATCATAAATTGCGATCTGATAATCAACACTCCTGCGTTAACATCGGATCGGCCATGCTACGTTCCTGTAAAATGACTAGCTGATCTGCTCCCTACCATGCTTCTTTACCGTCTGCCACGTATATCTTACTGTGATTTACATAGTAGCAGCATGACCCTTCAGTAGCTCTCAATACCTCGCTGCTACTGTTATAGACCCTAGCTCTCTGTATCGATCAGCCGCAACCATCGTGAGGTCGCTAAACAGATTTCTCACACAACATGGCTTGATCCCGACACCTCTATCTTAGTGAATATGTCTCGCTACGTCCTGCGAGATACTACCTTTTATTTACTTCCTCTCATTACTCTCTCGCTCTCGCCGCCTGTGCATCAACTCAGTACTCATCTGTTCATATCCAGCGCCCCCGATCTCACATCATCATACTCCTCCCCGATCCTCCGCAGCTACTTGCTTTGAGCGATCACTGCCCACACGCAATTACCTCACATCCACGTACGCACATCATACCTCTGAATCCCATGTGACTATAATATCTCATCTAAGTGCCTGCTACTGCTACACCTACTGCTCAGACTCCGAATAGATCACTCCGGCTGACTTGCTGTGCGACTATAGTGGCGACCTCGGGCTGCCCCAGCGTCACACGTATCATCTCTACTCTTGATATCTATCTACATACTGTATCCCTACGGTACTCGCCGTACCCCATATTACCTTCTGTCCACTTGTTCAGGTGTATACAGTACTATCCCTCTCTCACAATTTTGCATATCAAACCAGTATCATTATGCTGCACAATGCCAGATCTTCGCACGCACTCTAACACTACTCACTGAAACAATATGATGTCACTAAGCTGACATCGGACTATCACACGCGATCACCGACTCCCTAACTTCCATATACACTTCCCAACATCTCGAACGACACTCCATGCTTCTCTAACGTCTCCTCAATATAGTTCTCACGATGTAGCAGAATCCTAGGTGACTATCATCCTGCGTCATATAATCATGCTCTACCTGAGTACATATAGAGCACGTCAGTAAATCCATTCCGGACCAGAAGAATGAACATCAAGGACTGTATGCGTGCAGACTCACGTCATCAAGCTAGCATTCTCCTTCTATCAACCTCCCTGCCCCGCTGCCACGCCGTATTGACCGTGTCGACGGTCGCTCCTTTGCTCTGTTCGCCGTCCGCTATCTGACTGTCTTGTCGGCCGAACCCCAGGCCTTTTATATTGATAGATACTCCTACGCATCTATCTTTTGATCTGATAACAGACCTTTGTTATATATTTCTTTATCTTCTCCCTACTTTTTGACCGGAAAGCTCGCTTCCGTTTTTTTAACTTCTTTGTTCGCTTTTACCGGGGAAAAAAGCTCCTTTGTCATTTTTGTCGTCTTTTCTTTGTTTGATTTAACCGGAAATTCCTATTTCCGTTTGTACAATATACAACAATAAGTCAAAGTTGCCCTTAAGGAAGAACCAAACATTCTTTCTTAGATCGAGATTTATGATACACAAATTTCATGCCAAAAGACAAGGATAACATTCATGGTTAATTTCTCCGGTACAATACCAAGTAACCTTGCTGCAAGCTATAGTTCTTTCTTTAATTATTGCAGTTAGAAAAAAACGTTTCAGGTATTATTTACTTTTGGTAAAGAAATGGCATTAAGGGTATTTACCCTGAGAATTGCCCGAAATTTGACACTGCAGACTGACTAGGTTTGTGGTTGTGTTGCTGGTTGGGGGTGGATTATGGTGGTGGGTCAGGGATCAGAGAATTAGTGCTCAGTAATCAATTAAAAAGTCTAAACAACTGAAAAAACAAGAATGATTACAGAGACGTCTTTCCCAACGTTTTTATTTACTTGCCAACAGAGGCTGTGAATATGCTCTCTCTCTCTCTCTCTCTCTTCTCTCTCTCTCTCTCTCTCTCTCTCTCTCTCTCTCTCTCTCTCTTCTCACGCTCACACACACATTCATTATCCCTCCCCTTCTCTCTCTATCATGTACCCACTCATAATGATACACTCTCTCTCTCTCTCTCTCTCTCTCTCTCTCTCTCTAAAAACTTGCTAAGATGTTCTCCTCCATACACACACACTCAGCAAAAATGTTACACAAATACACACACATAAACTCACTGATGCTCATATCCAAACTCGCTAACACTTTTACACACACACACACACACACACACACACTAAACTCTCTCTCTCTCTCTCTCTCTCTCTTTCTCTCTCTCTCTCTCTCTAACACTCACCACACATTCATTGTTCCTCCCCCTTCTCTCTCTATCATGTACCCACTCATAATGATACACACTCTCACTCTCTCTCTCTCACACACACACACACACACAAACTTGTTAGCGTACCATCTATGGATTAAATGGAAAAAAAAAGATTGAATACCCAACCAAAATGAATAAAACAAAATGTCTTCGGCATAAAATAACCCAACAAGAGTTGGCGTGCTGTAAATCCCTACCTACAAAACAATTATTATGCCACGAATGCCTCCAATTTGGACATAAAATTTATAAATAAAAAAAATTGTCATCGGAGAATGTTTTGATTGCTCTATTTTTTATTTGACTATTTTTTTCATTTTTTTTTTTTCATTTTCAAATCATTAAAAATTAACTAAATCTTAGATGAATATCTTTTTCAAAATGTTTCCTTGTTATCGTTTGAAGTAAAGATCATTAGAGAGTTTAAACATTTAACCTTTAGGTACAAAAAATACCAACTAAAACTAAAATTGAATAAATGATAGTAATAAGCTTCCTTTCCAGTTATAAAATTCATGTCTGGATTATCCTAAAGCACTTTTAGTTGCACGCCTCCTCCCTCCTCCTACTCAGAATATCAAAGTGAAAGACCTGTTGATTATATTAAGGGTGTTATATACCCCTAACATGATATGGGTATATAATGGAGTAGAGATAGGCAGTTAGATATATTAGATATGATAGAAATGACAGTTCTTCTGCTTCTTACTTTGGCTGCCATCTTCTTAGGGATTTCGGTTCTGTTGATTTTCTCTCTTGTTTTCTTCGTGCAGGGTAAGGCTAATCATTGTCTTTAATATTTAATTAATACAACAACACTTGGTGTTCTTAATATATAAAGATTTATTCTCAACCCAGCCCATTTTGATTCCGCCACGGAGAGACCAACCATAGGAGCTGACAACACGTCTATGCTCCTTGAAAGCCGGGTTGAACCTGCTATTTATTTATTGATCTACAAGGAAAAAAGAAGACAGCGTTAGGGTTTAGGGTTAGTTTAAAGGGAAAATAAATAAATAATCAGTCAAGAGTGGTTCCCTTTGTTTATGTTAGACTTATAGGAAATAACCCAATCATCTTTACTTTAACCTTAACTTCAGGAAATATCGAACATGTACAAGAAAATCAAGATTAACATAAAGTGTTTTTCGATATTTTATAAGCACAATGCAATTTAGAAATATACTTATTGCTGTCATTTTTTGACAACACTTTTAAAGTATAAAACCAATAAATCAATTACCATCGAAGCCATTTTTCTTAACTTTTTAATAGGCAATTAAAAGATATCTTCGATTTTTTTGTTCGAAATGTAAATTTTTACAAATCTTCCATTTTCTTCGAAAAGTTTTATGAATATTTCATTGGTTACTAGCAGGGCTACCCGACATTGCTCAGAATATAAAAAGTAAGTAAGTAAAGTCGTTGGGGCGGCCTAATGTCGGTATCAGTCAATCAGCGAGGGAGTCTATCCCCTTTTCACTAGCGCTAGACCAAGGAGATTGTTTTTACATTTGAAGAGGAGGGCCACACCTACCATCAGCTCCTTACTTTACCGCACATATTCATGTGCTATTCATACGCTGAGTTGGCGGGGGCCTGTATCGAACCAAGAGCCTTGTGATTCCTAGCCGAACACTCTACCGACTGAGCTAAACCGGCCCCATTAAGAATATATCTATTATCTATATCATATATAAACTAGCAGGACCTGTGGATATACCACAGTATGATAATTCGAATATTACAACGTTTGATATGTTTACTTAAGGGTTATTGCGAAATAGTTCAATATATAAAAAGTATAATAATCTTGATTTAACTCTCTCTCTCACTCACTCACTCTCTCACAACACACACACAAACACACACACACACACACATATATATATATATATATATATATATATATATATATATGTGTTGTTGTTGCGCCGGCAGAACGGATATCCATAACAATCTCTCGCCAACCTTCTCTATCATTCATTGCTCCTGGGAGGTTCTCTGCGCTACATCCAGTATCCGTACAGAGCTGATCAATGTATGTCTTTGTCGGTCGGCCCACGCTAGCGTGCCCATGTGATGGCTTCCACAGAAGAACGTCACTTATGAGTTCGTCCTTGCTTCTCCAGCAGTGTCCGGCGTGTCTCGTTCATCTTATACGGATGGTTTGTGTGATACGGGGCAGGTGGCCGCACTACTGTTTTCTCGTGGGGTGTTGTTTCCACGTCTTGTTTAAACAAATTTATTTAATATGGTTTTCTGATTGTAGCCCTCCCGTGAAATCCGGCTTTTTGTGCTGCTCCCTTCTTACAATTTTTTTGGGGAAACTTGGTTCTCTTTATGATCCTTAAGCCCTGCTTTAATTTTCGGAACTGTATTCTTGTGATCCTTCCTTTAAAAAAAATCCGCTTAAGAGACCGACGGTCCCCATCAAACAGTTTTCGCTTTCCTCCAGAGTCTTACTTCAGTGAGGAGGTTTTTCCTTCTTTCTCAAATGATGTCATTACTTTCGAGACAGAACCTCTTGTTACACTAAATAATTAATAATAATAATAATAATAATAATAATAATAATAATATTTCTCTGAATGTTTGAGATGAGATTGAAGATTAATATTATCTGCGTTATTCGGACTATTGTCCCAATCTTCATTGTTACTTGTACAACATTTCGGCCGATATGCCCTCCGGCCTTCTTCATAATTAATTAACACAACTCCTACCCCAGCTATGGTTAGCGGAATGAGAACAGTATACACCCGTGGACTAAATAAAGGGTTAGGTTCAAACTTCCATGATGGCTCTCGAATACGACAAGAAAGTTCCCGAGTTCGAAAAGAAGGTTCCCGAGTCCGACAAGAAATACCTGAAGAAGGCCGGAGAGCATATCGGCCGAAACGTTGTAAAAGTAACTATGAAGATGGGGACAATAGTCCGAATAACGCAGATAATAATAATAATAATAATAATAATAATAATAATAATAATCTTTCAGCTAGTATATTAGGTCTGAGACCTGTCAGCTGTTCCTTATAAATATTCATTTTAATTCCACAGAATATTTATAATCTTTCCACAGATTATCTAACATTGCCTTAAAGGAGTTCAGAGATGGGGCATTTGCTATTGATGAAGGTAGTTTATTCCATATATTCACCACTCTGTTGTTAAAATAATTTTGTTTTGCGTTTGCTTTACAAGATTTTGGTTTTTGTTACACTAGCGCCTGTCATACGAGCACCAACAATTTGACTTCTTTTAAAGTCTGACAGATCTGCCATTTTAATGAAGTTTTACTTATTTCTTCTGATGAGATCTGTAAAACAAACAAGAATTTTAGTAAAATGAGACCCACGAGCCTAGAAATAAATAAACAGCTCCCATGTGACTATACGACTTGCGTATGTTGTTTTTGAACTAACGACTACTACTGCTACTACTACTCGAGTTTGGCCCTATGCAACACAACAAACAAAAATTAATAATAAATCAAAAAACATAGAAATAATATTTTGACGGTTTATAGGAATTTTAAAATGATGATACTAAGATTCTTGGTGTTTCCATTATTTTGTCCAACAATTATATATATATATATATATATATATAAAGGTGTGTCAAAAAAGTATCGTGATTTTTTGTACTTTTTTTTACATACCTTGTATTCTACATTTCTATCTTAGTAAATACAGCTTAAAAGCCATATCAAAACACATCGCTTGTGTATTTACTTCTCATAATTTCGTGTAGAAAAGGTCACTATAAGAGGAATAGAAACCTACTTCTAAACAAAACGGAAAATCTAAGAAAGTCCGGTTGGTGTAGGGGTTACGGTCCTCGCCTGTCAGCTTGACAGTCAGTGTTCGAATCACGCACATGGCGGTCTTCCTACCTATAGCTCTGCTGATGAGGCCTAATAGGCCGAAATGTACATACATAGACTGATTTTTCTCGATTTGTTTAGCCTTACATTTGAATAGGTATGCCTGCCTAATTAATTAATTATTTATTAATTAACTTTCAAAATTAGGTATGACTTCAATTAAGCACATATTCTCCCAAAATTGTCGGCTAAAAAAAGCCATATCATAAAACAAAGCTTGTGTATTTACTTCTCATATATATATATATATATATATATATACATATATATATATATGTGTGTGTGTGTGTGTGTGTGTGTGTGTTATTGATTGATTTTGAAGGCATCTCAAGTCAATTGAATTTTATTTCATGCTGAGGGGTTAGGGAATCACCTTCATTGTATTTTTATAATTACATATTTTGTGTAGCTCATTCTCAAGATTTTTTATTGTTTATTTGTTTGTCTTTTTTGGTTGTTTTTGTTTTATTTGTTCTTCTTTTTTTTTTTTCTTTTTTTTTATTTTGCACGTGGTCCTGTGGAATACGAAAATTTACTGTTTTAAATATATAAACACATTTATCAACATTAAGATGACAGGAGATTGATTTAGATTTAATATTTTCAGACAAGCGAGAAAATTCTAATATTTTGGGTTTTTTACAATAATGTATATATATATATATATATATATATATATATATATATATATATACTGTATTTTACGATAAAACTGCATCGAAATGCAACAAATGAATTTGTCAAGAATCTAATCGTGTTTATTAGTTATGACAGGAGTCGACGAGGGAAATGAATTCTTTTTTTATTTCTGGTTAAAAAGAAAGAAAAAAAATAAACTTACATTTAAAGTAATGGATCATACTATGAAGGTCTTGGTGAGCAGTTTGTAGAATCTATCCTTGAAGCAGAACATATATAATGGAAAGAAGGTATAAGGCTACATAGCTGAAAGGTTGATCGTAATGGCTGAACTACAAATATGAAGGAAGAAGGAGGAAGGTATACTATATATATATATATATATATATATATATATATATATATATATATATATATATATATAGGTTTGGTGGTTGATTTTGAAGGCTATCACAATGCAGGTGTAAAGAAAAAATAATAAGGTAACAATGTTGTTGTTTGTTAACCTGTAATTTATTCTTGATATTTCGAGATAAAATCTCTTTTTCACAAAAACAAAACGACATAACAAGA
>CM042174.1:49367110-49384610 GCA_023376005.1 Doryteuthis pealeii | reverse complement strand
GTTCCTTAGTGTTGGGTATGATCCTTTGGTTGTTCCTTGGTGTTCCTTAGTGCTGGGTATGATCCTTTGGTTGTTCCTTGGTGCTGGGTAAAATCCTTGCGTTGAGCAAAGTCATTGGTTGTAGGTTCATTCGCCTATGTCGAACAACGTGTAAATTAACGCCTTTCAATATCGGCGATTAAATAGTTAACTAACCACGTATTCGAACTGTTGGTTGTCTGGGGTTTAATCCACGTGACCACGCCGAGTCTATAAGTTTAAGTGGTGGTCCTTATGCCGAACATTAATGGTGATTTAGACCGCAAATATGGATGTTAATGCGATGAGAACTTGGAGTTTCAAAGAATCAAACAAATTATTCTGTTTGCGGCTATAATGTATTATATTATCGGAAAAACCGATTAGAGAATTATCTCCCCCTGTCGCTAGGGGACGAATCGCCAACATACTATGTTGGCGGCAAAACCAAACCCCATATTTATCTGAAGGCTGTCGACCAGGACAGAGGCGTCTCAACAGCATACTTATCTGAAGGCTGTAGACCGGGACGGGGGCGTCTCAACAGCATACTTATCAGAAGATTGTCGACCTGAGGAGTCACCTTAACAAGGGCTCCGTCCACCGCCCACTTAAAAGGGCAGTTATCTTGGCGAGTCGCTCAAAAAAAGCAATCCCCAACACTTTACTTATCCTAACAACTTTCACCAGAAGAAATGCGTCTCAACAGCACTGCAACGACGGCTAGTAGAAATCCTTTCTAGAGCCACTACACCAACGAACTGTAATTTCACCTCTCAGATAAGTCTTGTAGTAAATGCCATCAAAATTTGCAACAATTTTGTACCTTTGTTAATATATGTGTGTAATTTTCGATTGTGTTGTTTTTCTTCTTTCGTCCGGAACAATTGTCGACCACCGGGAGATTAAGAGCTCCCTACGACCCCGTAATTCCTCTTAATATGAAATATAATAATGCTAGCCCAGTGCCTGAGGCGCCCCCTAGAGGGGGAATGCCGACAGCATCGACGCAATTTTCACCTGCCACTCCATGAACTTCGGCTTGTGGGTGGTCACACGTTAATAGGGACTTTGTCCCTGACCCGTACAAGTGGGGTACGCGGTAAATACTATGAAATATAATAATGCTAGTCCACGTACAAAGTTATGTCTCATTTTATTTGAAATTAAGTTCGTAAATTCCCAACTGTTGGAATTTTTTGTATATAAGTTGTGCCACAATACACCACTTAAATTTATAGAGTAAGCGAGGTCACGTTGTTTAAGCCTCAGCCAATCAACAGCCCGAATGCGGGACTGGTTGACTACCTAATCACTGATACTGAGAGATGTCCATTTGCAATTATTGACGAAGTACTTGCCAGACTGAGGAGCACCAAGGAACAACCAAAGGATTCTTTTCCCGTATATCGAAACTAAGCTCTGCTTAACACAAAGGGTCTCCGCTGGACAAGCGCTGTTGCTCGAAGCCTAAAAGGATGGCCATTAAAATTCTTCTTCCAGCTATGGGCAAATAGTAGGACAGACTTAGCATTAAACTCGGTTAGACAATTGGTCTAGGAGAAGGAAACTCCAAATTTAAACTCCGCTTAAAAATAGATCTTGTGTCACATCCTGCTCGTGCAGAGGGGTTGGGTAAGTAATATCTTATTATAATGGAGATTGTATGATTGTTTGTCTGTAACCGAAACTATATCACTACTCAAGTCACTATCCATTTAGTTATTATACATCACATTCTCCACGAATCATTTTTATGTAAGCCTCAATTATTAATAAAATTGTTTTTCATTATTTATACTGCTGGTCATATCTACGTACTAATAAAAATGTAATTGTATTTATATGTACAACAAATAGCGGTTTACAGTGTGAATGACTAGCCTAATTTGCATATTGGTATATAAAATTTGATTATAATAAATATGTGCTTGGTATTGTTGATTTCTAATTATTTGATTTTATCTTAATGAATATGAGCAAAAATCTCGGGGATAAATTTTAAAAGAAATCAATTAACAAAAAGAAATAACTGTAATTTTATTCTTTACTTCCTAATTTAACTAAATAGTTAAATTAGAAAAGTTTAGCAAGGAAAGACGGGGGTGATGGAAGAGTAAGCTTCAGCTGTTATATTTTTCGATTATACCCCTCTCTGTTTCAAATCATTTTATTTGCATTCTTATTTAGTTTCTTTAGAATTTCTAATTTGATATAATATTTTATGACATTAATACTTGCACCCGGAGGGTGCATATATTTGCTAGTATAAATAACGTATAATGGATGTGTATAATTCCATTGTTCGAAGCAAAAATCTAAGTCAAGTTCTATGTATTAATTTCATTTGGTTTTATACTGTCATGAGATCTTCCCTTTCCCCAAAGTCTGTGGGTGACCACTTAAGCAATAGCATGTAATGTAAGTAACATAAGTCCTTTGTTTATCAAAATGACTTGATCCGGCATTAAATGACCCCAAAAATAGACGATATGTTGGAAGACCAAACAAACAATTTTAGTGAATTAAACAGCTATGAGCCTGTTTAATACTTAATTGGGTCACCACTTTGTTCATCAAAATTACTTGATCCGGCATTAAATGACCCCAAAAATGGTCGATATGCCGGAAAAACAAACAAACAAACCATTTTAGTGAGTTAAGCAGCTATGAGCCTCTTTAATACTTAATTGGATGACCACTTAAGCAACAGCAGGTATTGTACGTAACCTTAGCCCTTTGTTTATCAAAATGGCTTGATTCGGTATTAAATGACCCGAAAAGGGTTGATGTGCCGTAAAATAACACCAACCAACAAACCTTGGATATAAACAGACACTAGTATATTGGCAGTTGGATACAGATAAAAACAGAGATAGAATTAGGTAGAGACTAGAAGCGGCTACCCGGCCTCGCCTGGGTAGAAGGGGGGCAAAACTAGAGTCTCGCAGATCCATTATTACCGAATCGTCCGTTGGATCCTCACAGGATGTCCCATTAAAATCCCCGCGTGAAAAAGACCTTACGTTAATCCAGCCAATCTGAAAATAAGAATTAATGTCTACTATTTACAATATTAAATGCAAAAAAAAGGAATAAATAAATTCCATGCTGTTATCATCTAAATTGTATTCTTTAATTATCTTCACGAATTTATTTCAAATTCTATTATCTTTGCTCAAAAAGCAATAACTGCTAATTGTGAATATATATATATATATATATATATATATATAAATAACCACACAAATTGTGAATATATATATATAACCACACAAATAAGCACGTCATTTCTGAAAATAAACTCTGATGATGAAGTTTATGCTTCGAAATCGATAAGACATAAAAAACATCTTTTTGTCTTTATTTTTTATACGCATTGTATTGCCTTCGAATTTTAATATTTTATAATATATATATATATATATATATATATATAATCAATCAATGCCTGAATAAGATATCAGAAGATCTGAAACACGTGTCACAAATGTAAGATAAAAATTTAGAAAATAAAAAATTCTAAAAACATAATCCATTTTTGCGGACCTTTTTATAAAATATTTTTTATAAAAAATGTTCTCCCGTTGGAACCATAACAGCACTCATATATATATATATATATAGTTTGTCGTTATTTTCATACTTTCCTATTCATACATACATACACACAACTGCCCTTTATATATGTATAGATGGAGTTAGATAGTAGAGAGAGGCAGAGTCAGAGATGTAAATCTATTAATAATGGAGATTCGCTTCCGGTTTTTGTCTGTAACAAAAATTACATCACTGCTTACGTCACATTACCCAAAATCGTCTTATCATAGAATAAATACACTCAAAATTTCAACATGCAACATTAGACAGTCCTCATTGTTTTTTAAAACAAGTTTTAATAAATACATGACTGGTATTATATATCTATATATAGTTTGTTTTATTTTTATACATATTTAAAGTTTACATTTCAAATTGTTTTATTTTTTAATCCTTTAGGGAATTTGATGATTTTACTTACTTAGGGAACAAACTCGCTGACATTGAATTTTTTACTCCCACCCCTCAGGCAATATGTTTCAAAAATCGCCCGGAGTGTGTTTTTTATTTTGTACTAGTAATCAATAAAGAACAAAACATAAAAAGAAAAGAAAAATACAAACAAGAAGTATAATAAAAGATAACCTACTTAAAAACAAGAATAATAAAAAATAAAGAATAAAGAATAAAATATAATAAAAGATATATCGAAAAAGAATTTTTATTAATTTTATATATGAATATAGATAAGAGCTTTATTTTTAACTTTTTTAAATCCTGAGCAATACCGGGTACCCCTGCTAGCATTACATAATGAAGCCCTTAGCTTGTTTTGTAAACCTGGATTTATGGGGGAAAAGCCTGTCAATATCACCTAATGAAAACTGACACTGTAAATAGGAATGTTTATATTTTAAAGGAATTTCAAATATAAACACCTGATGTTGCGTGTAATTATGTCAATTGAACAGCATCAGCATGGCATCTAAACAATTTAGAACAGGGATTCTTAAAGTGGTCCATTTAGCCCCTTGGAGTGGGGGGGGGTAAAATCTGATCAGTGTGAATAAAAGTATAAGGGTCCACAGGTTCAGGGGGGGGGTAATTTATTAGTTTGCATTTAAAAAAATCTCTTTATGACCGGAGGAAAAAACATTGTTGGACCATGTAGACTAGTTGGTAGATATTGTACACGTTTAAGAATGCCTGATTGTGTGTCATGGTTACTAATGTTATGTCGTTCACATATGACCTATCAGAAACATAAGGATCATTTGAATGAATTAATAATGTTGAAGTGGAAAGGTCAAATTTGCTTACGTCACATTACCCAAAATCGTCATAACATAGAAAAAATACACTCAAAATTTGAACATGCAATATTAGACAGTCCTCATTATTTTTTAAAACAAGTTTTAATAAATACATGACTGGTATTATATATCTATATATAGTTTGTTTCATTTTAATACATATTTAAACTTAAACTCTGCTTAAGAAATTGACCTTGTGTCACATCCTGCTCGTGCGGAGGGGTTGGTAAACACCTATATACACACACAGATAAAGTAAAGTCGTCTGGGTGGCCTAAAGTCAATATCAGCCAGGCAGCGAGGGGGTGTATCCCCTTTTCACTAGCGATAGAGCAAGGAGATTGTTTTTGCATCTTAGGTAAAGCGCCACACTTAACACCAGCTCCTTACTTTACAGCACAGATCCCTGTGCTACTTATACGCTGAGTTGACGAGGGCCGGTATCGAACCAGGAACCTTGTGGTTCATAGGCTGACACTCTACCGACTGAGCTAAACCGAGACACACAGACAGACATTATGTATTTATATTGATTGGTGGAATTCAACGTTTCCTGATTTCCCTGGAGATTCTGTGACGGTTTGGATCTTCGTAAAGAATTCGCGGTGAATTCCTATTGTGAAGATCTTTGGTAATTCTGATTCTTGTTTGCTGAAAAAAGGACATTCCTCTCAAGAATCAATCGGCGTTCATTTTCAGGCTCTTTGATTGATCGATGTTCTAAGCGATTCTTTGGCCCCGGCCAATTTGATCGTCAAAAGAGATTTCTTACTGATCAATCAATCTCGCCCTGTCACGTGGGGCTGTAGCACTATTAAAAAGTGGATAGACTCCCTCGATGTCCAGCTGATACGGACAATAGGCCACTCCATCGACTATGCAGTCACAAAGAAAACTTACTTTAGATAATAGACGAATCCCAAAATTTAATTTCTATTTTATAGAACAGGACTTCGCATTTCCCAACCCTATTGCCTTATGGTAAGCCCCAACCCCTTTTTATCATATGGGTGCTAGAAGGCGGTGGCTGAGGGTCTAAATGTCCTGTGAATGACGTTAAACTCTATCTGATGGTGAGGTTCCAGTTCTGGAGGTTTGGGGAATGTGGAGCACCTCTTCATCACCATTGCTCCCTGGTCCACTCTGACTCGGAGTGGTAGTACCTGTTAGGGTCCCATCTATGGGTTAAATAGGAAAATGTATTTATAAAAAAATTGTATTATCCATTAAGAATTGATTTATTCCAAAACTTTATCGGTATTAAATGACCCACTGAGGTTGATATGCCGTAAAACCAAACCAAACCAAAACCAACCAAAATATTTTATATTTTATAGAACAGGCCTTCCCAAACTTTTGAATCCGAGATTCACCAAAGACTGCAATCTTAAAAGCACCCACCCAGTCGGCTGTGGCTGTAGTACTACTAAAAAGGGGATAGACTCCCTCGCTGTCCAGCTGATACTCACAATAAGCCACTTATTCGACTATGTAATCACAAAGAAAACTTACTTTATAACAGATTACAGGGAGAAGTTGTATGGCCACTTACCTCCTATCACACAAACCATTCAAGTAAGACACAAGGTGAATTTCTTAAGCGGAGTTTAGCAGGTTTGAATTCAGTTTTCCTTCTCCTAGACTGGTTACCTAACCAGTATGCCCTTTTATTTATATATGTGTAAGAAGTACTTGCTGAGAGTTTTAGAGCCCTGTGTATGATGTTAGGCAGCATCTAATGGTGAGGTTCCAGTTCTGGAGCTCTAGAGAGTACTCGTTCATGGCCATTACTCCCGGGTCTACTGTGACCTGGAGTGATAGTAACTGTTAGGGTCCCATCTATGGGTTAAAGAATTTTCAATATCCATCAAGAGTGAATAGAAAAAACGTATTCGGCATAAAATAACCTAACAATGATTGGTGTGCCTTAAAATCCCGAAAAGAAAAAGAAAAGAAATTGATATGTGGATGCAGATTCTGCCATTGTTTCCTCTCTCTCTCTCTCTCTCTCTCTCTCTCTCTCTTCTCTCTCTCTCTCTCTCTCTTTGCCCTGTTCCTCTCACCACATGTTTGATTCTCTCTCTTCTCTCTCTCTCTCGTCCTTTCTTCGCCTAGCTTTGATTTTCCTCCTCCTCTCTATCTATATCTGATCCTTTCATTGTTTAACCTTCTCTTTTCTCTCTCTCTCTCTCTCTCTCTCATTTCTCTTTTTTCCCTACCATCCTCTCTTTCTTTCTCTCATGATCTTCTCTTGTCTCTCTCTCTCTCGTCTCTCTCATGATCTACTCTCTCTCTCTCTCTCTCTCTCATACTCTCTCTCACTCTCTCTCTCTCTCTCTATATATAATATATATTATATATATTACCCCCTCTCTCTCTCTCTCTCGCCCTTTCATGATCTACTCTCTCTCTCTCTCTCTCTCTCTCTCTCTCTCTCTCTCTCTATTTTACCCTATCATACTCTCTCTCTCGCAGTCTCCTCTTCCTGTCATTCTCTCTCTCTCTCCCTCCCCTCTCTCTCTCTCTCCCTCCCTCTCTCTCTCCCTCTCTCTCCCACTCTCTCTCTATCGATTTCCTTCTGATCCTGTCGTTCCCCCTTCCCCTTTCTCTTCCCCCCTTTCTTTATCCTTTTCAACCAATTCATACTCAACAAAAAAAACCTCCCTCCCCCTTGTAAATGTTTCAAGATAATCAACAACTTTCACTGTTTCACTTAAAACGATAAAATGGAAAATGGCTTTCTTCCTTTTCTATCCATTTTTTTCCCGCTTTATTTTTTTTTCCAACTCCGTCTATTCCTTGGAGGGAAAAGGAAGATTCAATTTCATTCTCTATCGTTGGTGTAAGACATCGGATTAAAGTGCAACTATAGAAACGGAACTCTCCTTCATTTCCCAACAACTCACCAGATTTTATCTTATCGTCAAGGAAGACAAAAAAAAAAGGTTGTGAAACACAAAGTGGTTTTCCTCACTTCTGTCTTGGCTCTTTCAATAATAGACGTCATCCAAATTTTCTTTAATTTGCGAATACTTTGTCACCAAAATTGATTTTTAGTATAACAATAAAAATGTGTGGTTCTTATAATACGTTAAAGGGCTCAGAGTAACTTTCCAACGTAAGGGAATGTGTATATATATATATATATATATATATATATATATATATATATATATATATGAGGAAAAATGAGTAAAGAAAAGAAATGTAAATGGATAAAATGAATTTAATCGATATCACATTACTTGATATCACTTACACATGTGTTTCGGTCAGTTTATTGTTTGTTTCGTTATTCACTTTTTCAATACTTTTCCTAACATTTTGTCATAAGTTCCCTAATCCTCATGTGCACACTATCCATAGATATACATAGGCAATCAATGATATTGTGCACTATTCACTTATAAATACTATATTATCAATACACACACACACAAACACACACACACACACACACACACACATATATATATATATATAAACAAATCTAGCTAT
Source organism: Doryteuthis pealeii (assembly GCA_023376005.1). Taxonomy (NCBI): domain Eukaryota; kingdom Metazoa; phylum Mollusca; class Cephalopoda; order Myopsida; family Loliginidae; genus Doryteuthis; species Doryteuthis pealeii. The sequence continues at coordinate 49,376,241 of CM042174.1, read as the reverse complement.
TTTCAGCCGACAGTATTTGGGAGAATATGTGCTTAAATGAAATCAGACCTAATTTTTTGAAAGTTAATTCATTAATGATAATTAGGCGGGATTTAACTACTTAAATGTAAGACTAAACAAATCGAGAAAAATCAATCTCTGAATATACATTTCGACCTATTATGACCGAAACACATGTGTAAGTGATATCGATTAATGTGATATCGATTAAATTCATTTTATCCATTTACATTTCTTTTCTTTACTCATTTTTCCTCATATTGTCGGATTCAATTCCTTTTCCATTTTTACATATATATATATATATATATATATTAATGTATGAGTAGTGGCTTACCGGTAGGTACGGGTACGATCGTTGGGAGCGCACAGGATCCGGTGGTTAAGACCGTGAAAAAAAAATACAAAGTGCTCAATACAATGTAGAGCAAAATTTATTTAAGAAATGGATATAAAGTAACCCACTCGAGTTTCCTCATCTGAATCGTCAAGGTTACATCCGCTGAATTAATCGAGTTTTCGATTAATATCAGTTGGTACCACGTATGTCTGTTGAAACGGGTCTTATCTTTTATAGATGAACGCGTGTTTATGGATTCTAAACTCACCAGAAACTGTTTTTGTTTATTGGATTAAAAAATTAATTTGTGGGAATTACTTTTTCAATTGCTATTTAATGAAGGGTAGATTACGGGGTGTAAGAGTGGTTAAATAAACGAAAAAGATAAAATTATTTATTGGTTAGTTTTCCAGAACATCCCGTGTTTGTCTACCTTTCTCCATATATATATATATATATATATGTATATATATGGACAAAGGTAGACAAACACGGGATGTTATGAAAAATGGATGTTTATTGTAGGTGGTGATGTCGACGATACAACGTTTCGGTCTGTTAGACCTTCTTCAGGACTTCGATATAGTTCTTGCTTCAATGATGGACATTTTCATAATGGTGAAACAGGAGGTCCTCAGTAGGGGGGGCGTGTAGTGGATTTTCTTCTCTCTAGATGGGGAGTGTCAGAATGGTAATGGTACCAGAGGTGTTTGGCTTGTATATACAAGATTGTAAGGGTTGGTTAAGAGTATATGTGTGTGTGCGCGCGTCTATTTATTCATTTATTGATTATGTGTGTGTGGATTTGTCATTAAGTTATAGTTTGTGCTGGTATGTTTGTGTGAGTTTTTTTTTTTTTGTAAAAGGGGGAGATGGTAAGATTTGTTAAAATTGTAAGTGAGTATATGTATAATGTTATATATATGTGTGTGTGTGTGTGTGGAGAAAGGTAGACAAACACGAGACGTTGTAAAAGATGGATGTTTATTGTAGGTAGTGATGTCGACGTTATTATCTTCAGGACGTGGGATTGAGTTTCTTGCTTCAATGGTAGACATTTTCATGAATTTTCATCTGAAAATGTCCACCATTGAAGCAAGAACTCAATCCAACGTCCTGAAGATAATAACGTCGACATCACTACCTAGCTAATTAAGCTAATCCAAATGACTGGTAAGTAAGGGATGACTCTATTTGAGTTTCCTGTACGAAATCTCACTGTACAACCATACTGTATGCTCTTGCAAACATATATACTCATACAAGGATTTCTATAAATCCCTAAAAAGAGCTCAATGTATAATAATCAATAAATTAAATTATATACAGAGCAATATTTAACTTTCAAAGAAAGAAAAACTTAACATACCGTCATCCTGTTATATTTTATTTCAACCAGAAACTAAAAAAGAATTGATATCTAGCCTCATCAGACGGGTTTTACAAAATACAGAGATTCTCATACATGTCGTATGGTACTGAAACCATCCCCCAAAAGAGTAATCCTGATGTTTTATTATGTGTTGGGATTTTTATGGGAGAACAGCCAGATGAAAGCCACTTCTTAAACTAGTTATAATTCTGCTGGGAATGCAATGAGCAACTGAGATTTTAAGATAGATCGTTCGACTCTTGGCAGAGCATCATCTTCTTCCAGGCAACTCTTTATTGGTTTAAATGTTGGACCACCGTAAAATCGATTAGTCAGCGAGCCAAGAATTGCATTTAAACCGACTGGTGACGCCTAGCATTGATTCTTGTCCCTCTGGTCGTCATCTGCGTGGATATACGCCCGTCTCATATTGCACCCCGTAGCACCCATACTCGTGATCTGTGTTGTTGGTTTCCATCTAAGGCTGTGTTAGGCCCCAATCAGACCGCCTGTGCCGTCTGGTGATACCTCGCATCGATTCTTGCCTCTCTTGCCGTCTTCTGCGTGGGTATACGCCCGTTTTATAATGCCCCCCACCCGTAACACCCGTACTCGTGATCTGTGCCGTTGGTTTCCTTCTAAAGCTGTGCTAAGCCCCAATCAGACCGCCTGTGCCATCTGGTGACACCTCATTTATTTTTGTCCCTCTGGCCGACCGTCCTCTACGTGGAAATAGCCCCGTCTCATGTTGCTCTCACCCCCGTAGCACCCATACTCGTGATCTGTGCTGATGGTTCCCTCTAAGGCTGTGTTATGCCCTAATCAGACCGCCTGTGCCGTCTGGTGATACCTCGCATCGATTCTTGCCTCTCTTGCCGTCCTCTTCGTGGATATAGGCCCGTCAAATATTGCCCCTTTGTTGATTATAGGGTGGGTAGCAATTCATAACCAGATAGTTGGTTTGATTTTACGGCATATCAACCCTTTTGGTGTTATTTTATGCCGAAGACATTTTGTTTTATTCCTTCTTCGTTTTCATATATACATAGTACATAATCACACACACACACACACACACACACACACACACACATATATATATATATATTATATATATATATATAGTCATCCACAGACACGTGTTTCGACTTATCAAGTCTCTTCAGTGTGGCTAGACATATGTAAGCTACCTACTGCCGGGATTTAAATCCGATCGGTTCAGCATCAGTTAGACACCTTAACCGCTAGGCTATAGTCACCTACTGAATGCGAGGGGTGCTTTAACTGTTTTTTAATACACACATCCCTATGTATGTAAAGACCACCATATAGTGCTCCATCCCTTATATAGCAGCATATATATATATATATATATATATATATATATATATATATATATATATAATCCAAAAGTCCAGAGAAGAAATCTCCCTTATGACACAAGAGTTTTTTTTTGTTTTTTTTAAACTGTCACAGTTTGAGAGCTCAATGTGTGCTCTTAAAGTTAGAGTCACAGAGCAAATATATAAGTAAAGAAATAACAAAAGACTAACTCTCCCGACTCATCAGATGCGAATGATGAATTCTTTATTACTTTAAAAACATTTGAAAACAGATTTTTTTTCCCTGAAATAGACTATAACGCTGAATCTCTAAGTCTTTTGTTATTTTTTTACTTATATATATATATATATATATATTATATATATATATATATATATATATAATCAGAGATGAAATCATGATTATATTATAGTACATAAACACACATACATATACAAGTGTCTAACTCTCCCGACTCATCAGATGCGAATGATGAATTCTTTATTACTTTAAAGGCATTTGAAAACAGATTTTTATTTTTATCTATTTTTTATTTCCCTGAAATAGACTATAACGCTAAATCTCTAAGTCTTTTGTTTTTTTTTTTACTTTTATATATATATATATATATATATATATATTAAAAGAAAGGAAATGAATCCGACAATATGAGTATGAAAAGGTGGAATGAAAACATCACACAATGCTGTTAAAGAGAAAACAATTTATAATATAATCATAGCTGATTTGACATTCTTCTCCGACCTCAAACAACTACGGAGTGAATGAGCTCTGATGATGATTTTTGTAAAATCGAAATATTGATCAGTATCAGCTATGATTATATTATAAATTGTTTTCTCTTTAACAGCATTGTGTGATGTTTTCATTCCACCTTTGCATACTCATATATATATATATATATATATATATGTACGGTATTCTACACACCGAGCCATCCTTTACCGGGATTACACTTGTCAAGTTCATTTTCTATAAGAAAAAGTATGGAATTTCATGCGATACATGCGTTGTAAGTGCCTTCAAGTAAAAAATTTAATATATACTTTATTCAGCAACGTTTCTAAAATAAACAAACATCCAAAAATCTTATTCACTTCGCCGAAGGGCATACGGTCTGTTTGTTATTATTCTCCCAACAACACCCCCTTACCTATTATGGTAGAGGCGTTTAAGTATCACTTGACAAGCTTAATTTCGCTAGGATGGTCAGCTGTGTACTGTGGCCGAGGCGATAAAAGTGTTTCACTAGTGTTTCACTGTGTCTGCTGAAGTCCCGGTTTCGATTTCTGTCGGAGGGAAATCGTTAGTATATACCGCTGATGAGACTTAATAAAGTCGAAACAGTCTGTACGGTATTCTACACACCGAGCCATCCTTTGCCGGGATTACACTTGTCAAGTTCATTTTCTATAAGAAAAAGTATCGAATTTTATGCGATACATGCGTTGTAAGTGCCTTCAAGTAAAAAATTTAATATATATATATATATATATATATATAATCAGAGATGAAATCATGATTATATTATAGTACATAGACACACAGACACACACACATATACAAAATTGTCTTGAATGTTTATGGATGGGTTATTATGTACAATTAGCGTTTTTTTTAAATGCAACTTACTAAATGTTCAAGTCACGAAAAGGTCATGGGTTTTAATGTTGGTTTCAAAATTCGACGTGTCTATCGACCTATCCCAATTTCTGTGTAGATATTTCTATATTGTTATTGAATTGTTAAGGTCGCTGAATAAGAAAAGAAATTGTGGGTCGAATACTTGAGAAAACTATTGGTATTTTTTTTTTTGGGGGGGGGAGGGGAGGTCTTGATCCTTTCAATTTTACCTATACTGTAAAGTTCCAGTTATAAAATTCATTTTAAAAATCTCACGTTTCCCAATCTCTCTCTCTCTCTCTCTCTCTCTATCTATCTATCTATCATCTATCTATCAGTCTCTCTCTCATCTATCTATCTATCTATCAGTCTCTCTCTCATTTATTTATCTATCTATCTATCTATCTCTCACTCTCACTCTCTCTCTCTCTCTCTCATGTATCTATCTATCATCAATCTCTCTCTCTTTCTCTCTCTCTCATCTATCTATCTATCAATCAGTCTCTCTCTCCCCCTCTCTCTCTCTCTCTCTCTCTCTCTCTCTCTCTCTCTCTCTAGAACTGTTTTCTTTTCTTCATGCCCACTTCTTTACCTTACTCCTATTTTAGCCAGAAGCTCTTCCTAGCTGTTCTAAATTAAGAATCTTAGCACTTTTTTCTCCTTCTTTCACTATCCCCCTCCATTTCTTTCATTACCCCCCCCCCTTTTTCACTACCCCCCCCCTTCACTACCCCCTCCTTTCACTATTTTTCCTGTTCTGTCCGCTCTTGTACGACACTTAACTCGGTAACCAGCTGCAAAAGTATTTTTTCTTGTCTACCAAATTTATTATCGTGTATTTGAGGTTATTTACTTAAGAACCCGACGAGATTTAAGTGTTGTTTTTTGCTTGTTTGTTTGTTTTATACATACATACACACACACACACACACACACACACACATGTATATATATATATATATATAACTTTTCTTTTAAATTTGACACTACAGCTATTCAGATTAAGAGTATATAAACGTCTTGATTTTTAATTGGACAAATTCTACTTTCAAGCAACACAGTTAACAATAGTTATGTAGGCGTCTTCTCCGGCATGATAAGTTAAATTTAGCACAGTTATTCCCAAAGTGTCACCCGATTAAGGGAGCAATGGAAAACTCCATGGGACCAGTAAAGAAAAGAAGACAGGGCTGGCTGGCTGGTTGGTTTTTTTGGCATGTCAAATCTTGCTTGGTTATCTTATGCTGAAGAGATTTTGTTTTATTCCTTCTTGATGGGTATTGAAAATACTTTATTTTAAATCAGTTTTTATAAATCTAGACCTACATACATACATACAGAATTTTTTTAGATATATAGAGATGTAAATGTATTTCTTATGATTCTACTAAATAAATGTACAAGAATGATTATACAAACAGACAAAACTACAGACATACATTATCTTTCTTTCATATATATAGAGAGAGAGAGAGAGATAGATAGATAGATAGATAGATAGATAGATATAGCTAAAAATGCATAAGAAAGATTGTACAAACAAATATACAGACGTACAGACAGACAATCTTTCAAGGATCGGTCTGTTCAGCCACTCACGTAGCAGTAGGTTAAAAAATGGATACTACGCCATAGTCTTAAATAGACGGAATTTTGCAATCATAATCATATATATATATATATATATATATATATATATATATATATATATATATATATATATATAGGTTTGGAGGTTGATTTTGAAGGCTATCACAATGCAGGTGTAAAGAAAAAATATAATAAGGTAACAATGGTGTTATTTGTTAACCTGTAATTTATTCTTGATATTTCGAGATAAAATCTCTTTTTCAGAAGATCACTGGAACTGAAGTAGTTGTCGTCTTGTTATGTCGTTTTGTTTTTGTGAAAAAGAGATTTTATCTCGAAATATCAAGAATAAATCACAGGTTAACAAATAACACCATTGTTACCTTATTATATTTTTTCTTTACACCTGCATTGTGATAGCCTTCAAAATTAACCTCCAAACCAATATATACACAATGCTTCAAGCAAATTATAAAACTCTCTTTTATATATATATATATATATATATATATATATATATATATATATATATATAAATGCATTTTTGATGATTTTACCATAGAAATACATCAGAAAGGCATAAGAAGGGATTTGCAACAAACCTTACTGACAGAATTTCAATATATAAATCTATAATTGATAGACATTTCTCAGTTAAGAAGAAAGCTGACTTTTCAAAATAAGGAAATTGAAGAATATTTGATTTACCAATTCCACAGACCTGTTTCTGTCGGATAAATCTACTAAGAACAATACGCAGCATTATTCAAGATTGGCAGCTTAGTTAAGTATTCAGTTGGCCGATTTCATATTCACCTCAGAACGCAAAAGAACTGCATTTTTGAAGTTAAGACCTAGTGAGGTGTTGGGGGAAGGGAGCATAAACCATGACGCGAATTCTACGTTAAGGAATCCTGGAATAAATGTTCGGATCAGTTAGCATTGGATTTGCAGAAATTGAAGAATGGTAATCCATGTCTCTATGACAGATGCAACACTTTTTTTTTCCTTTTTTTTTTTTTTTTTTTCATCATCATCATGTCGCGCTTGCAGCACGGATATCCATGACAATCTCTCGCCAACCCTCCCTATCACTCATTGCACCTGGGAGGTCCTCTGCTGAGCAAATAGCATCCTCGCATAGCTGGTCGATGTAGGTCCTTGCTGGGCGCCCCACACTTGCATGTCCATGTTTCGGCCTCCACAGGAGAACGTCGCTTATGAGCTCGTCCTTGCTTCTCCAGCAGTGTCCTGCATGCCTTGTCTGTCTCACTCGGATAGTTTGAGAGATGGGAGGCAACACTTATTAATCACGCACATCTTGCAAGTTTAGGGTAATAGATACTATTGAAGTCAGTCAGTCAGTCAGTCTACTATTGGATTGAACAACAGCAACTGGCCAAACACAACTATGGGTTAAATAAATTAAAAAATGAGTATTAAATATGTGTTTTAAAAAAACTGAATTTGAAGAATCAAAACTGGGGTCCCATCTATGGATTAAATAGAAAAAAATGAGTTAGAGAAAAATAAATGACTTTGAAAAAAGGACTACCCATCAAGAATGAATAAAACAAAACATCATCGGAATTGAATAACTCAACAAGGATTGACATGCCGTAAAATCCTCCTCCCCCTTTCCACTTTTCCTAGAATATTCCACCGATTAAGACACTAACTCTTATCACTTCTCCAGTTTTATTTCCATTTTCTATGAGATTTTTTATCAGTCTTAGAGTTGGTTTATTCATGAGCAACTCTTGCAAAATGGTCGGTTTCACAATGCCAACAGCTGAATACCCAACAAGAATGAATAAAACAAAACCTCTTTGGCATAAAATAACCCAACTGTAGAATTATCAAACTATTGAAGTCAGTCAGTCAGTCTACTATTGGTTTGAACAACAGCAACTGGCCAAGCACAACTGAATCAGTGCCAAGACAACTGGTATTTATGGGAATTCAGAATAGTCCACTCATGCATTTGGGTGATTCCATTCCTTGAGTCCTGATTGGCTGCTTGGTTTCTATGATGTTGTGAGGCTTCATAAATATCCTGCCATTTTGCAGTATTCTTTGCAGCAAACCAGATTCGTATTGGGTTACGACTGCTTGCTGCCTTGTCTTACCAATTCGACGGTAATTGGAACTAGTATGATTATTCCACAGATACATGGTTGGCTGGTTGGTTGGATTTTATGGCATGTCAACTCTTGTTGGATTATTTTATGCCAAAGAAAGGGGAAGCACGGTAGTGTACTGGTTAGAGTCATAGGAAATGGACTCATTTACCCAAGTTCAATTCTTGGACGAAGCCATAGTTCACATAGTGCTAATACCATAGGGAAAGGTATGACTTCAACTATTCTCCCTCCAGCTATGGGTAATTAGTAAGGCAAACTGGGCTCTTAAACTTTGGAAGCGCGTGGTGTAATGTTTAAAGTCATGGTAAATGGACTCGTCGCCCCGAGTTCAAATCCTGGATGTGATAATTGCATTTCCCTTAGTGCTAGTACCCTTGGGAAGAGTATGAATCCTAGTCTTCCTCCAGCTATGGGTAAATAGTAGGGTAGACTGGGCTCTTTAACCTTGGTTAGGCAACCTGTCTAGGAGAAGGAAAACTCTGAATTCAAACCTGTTAAACTCCGCTTAAGAAATTGACCTTGTGTCGCATCCCACTCGTGCGGAGGGGTTGGTAAATATATAAACCTTGGTTAGGCAACCAGTCTAGGAGAAGGAAAACTTTGAATTCAAATCTGGTCACTACTAAAATAGTGATCTATTTCAATTAAAAGAATAAAAAGGTTTTGTTTTATTCATTCTTGATGAGTATTCAATATTTATTTCAAACTCAATTTTTTA
>CM042174.1:49269610-49362110 GCA_023376005.1 Doryteuthis pealeii | reverse complement strand
AACAATTATTAAGTACCATTCATTGAACTGGGGAATTTAGATTTTGCTATATATATATATATATATATATATATATATATATATATATACATATATATATATATATATATATATATATATTTACTTTTATATATCATATATATGCATATATATATATATATATATATGTTTACTTTTATATATACATATATATGCATATATATATATATATATATGTTTACTTTTATATATACATATATATGCATACATATATATATGTATATATGCATACATGTCTATACACATATATAGAAAGATATATAAATATATATATATATATATATATTATATATATATATATATATATATACATATGTTTACTTTTATATGCACATATATATCATACATATATATATGTATATATACATACATGTCTATACATATATATAGAAAGATATATAGATATATATATATATATATATATATATATATACATATGTTTACTTTTATATATACATATATATGCATACATATATACATATATGTATATATGCATACATATATATGTATATATGCATACATGTCTATACACATATATAGAAAGATATATAAATATATATATATGTATATACATATGTTTACTTTTATATGCACATATATATACATATATATACATACATGTCTATACATATATATAGAAAGTTATATAAATATATATGTATATATACATACATGTCTATACATATATATAGAAAGTTATATAAATATATATATATATATATATATATATATACATGAATATACACATGCATATATATTTATATTCATACCTATATACATATACATATATATATATATACTGGATATATATACACACCACACACACACACACACACACACATATATATATTCAATTTTTTTCTGAGTGGTAACTTTAGAAAAGATGCCACCTAAATGAATTGTAACTGACAATAACTTATATAAGAATCAGGTTTCTTTTTATAGCATCATCTAACTTCTTGTAGCAATGTTATTTTTAAAAAACTTCTTCTTCTTCTTCTTCTTCTTCTTTATTATTCTCCTTTTATATATATATATATATATATATATATATATATTTCCCAAAAATTGTCGGCTAAAAAAAGCCATATCAAACACATTGTTTGTTTGTTTACTTCTCATACTGTCGTGTAGTAAGTCACCAAAAGTGGAATATAACTTAGTTCAAAGCAAACGAAAAATCTGGAAAAAAACCAGTTGGTGTAATGGTTAGAACCCCCGCCTGTCAGCCTGACAGTCAGGGTTCGAATCACACAGAAAGCAGTCTTCCCGTCTATAGCTCTGCTGATGAGGACTAATAAGCTGAAATGTACATTTGTTTAACCTTACATTTGAAGGGGTATGCTCGCCTAATTCATTAATTATCAATTAATTGATTTTCAAAAATTAGGTATGACTTCAATTAAGCACATATTCTCCCAAAAATATATATATATATATGAGTAAAAGATTGAGTCAATCCGACAAAATGTGATTGAAAATTGAGGAAATACGGATAAAACACAAAACAACTTCCTTCAAATAATAGAGGTATACTTATCTTCTTTATACTTATCTGGTTCTGAGTAACTGGATCTTATCTTCTGTATCTGTTATCTACATTGCAGTTATCTTATTTCTTTTGAGTATTTATCACATTCTATTTTATTTGTTTTGTTGTTTCTATCATTTGGCTGGTTCCTTCTACAGCCTTCTTCAGGTGTACAAGTTTCTTTGAAAACACCTTTCAATAATTTCGAGTCATTATTATTCCGAGAGGGCTTCAGATTATTTCTCACATCTACATATTAATACTGTAGCAATTGTCTGCCCCTGCTTGGTCTGGAAGAGTTATCTTCCCTTGTTTCAGAGTTTTGACCACTAGGTGTTCCTGACTATTCAATCAGGAAAGCGGGGAGTTTGAATTCTCTTTTCTCTGGGACAGCAAACAGGACACATGGGTTAGACATTTGCGTCTATACCTCTTATGTGTGGGGGGGGGGCTTTGGCCCCCCAGCCTAAGTAAGTGACATTACTTCATGTACTCTCCATCACTTCTACAGAACAAAGTACTACTTTCTTTATAGACCTCTAGTACCTTGTCTCGTATATGTGTTTATTATGTATCTCCTTTGTATACCTTGTAACTTGTATATGTATTCCTGTTTAAATGTATTTTTATGTGCTCCTGTATTAAAGTCTATGTTTGTTATATCGTATAGCTTCTTTGTCGGAATATTACTTGTACTTATATGTACTCACATGGGAGGTCACTCTAAGCCTTCCAAATAATTATATTACACTTTAAATCCAACAATACTCATATTCTTAAAAAAATATATCCGTTATCATCTTGCAACACCCTCTGGGTAAAAATGAGACTAAGATGAAATTCAAAAATGTAAATCCTGATTATCTGGTATTGCTCATCCAGTGAATTCTTATTTCTTATGAGTGTCGTCACCTCGGCTAAATAATGAACCATTCTGTTTTTATTAGAATGATAGAAAGGAAAGAAAAAGGATATGCTACACAGAAAAAATGTAATAAGAAAAAGAGTAAGGAGAATAAGATAAAGAGAGGGGGTGAGCACGTGGTAGCAATAACACTAATCTGTTTCAATTGAACAATGTAAAGATGAAAAGGAAAGAAAGAAAAAAAAGAGTTAAATCAAGATCCTTTTTACATATTGAAGTATTTGCAATAGCTCTTAAGAAAACATATCAAACATTGTAATAATTAAATTGTCATACTGTGGTATATCCACAGATCCTGCTAGTATTGAACTATTTTGCAATAGCTCTTGAGTAAACATATCAAACATTGTGATAATTAAATTGTCATACTGTGGTATATCCAGTGGGTCCTGCTAGTATTGAATTATTTGCAATAGCTCTCAAGTAAACATATCAAACATTGTAATAATTAAATCATCATACTGTGGTATATCTACAGATCCTGCTAGTATTGAACTATTTGGCAATAGCTCTTGAGTAAACATAACAAACATTGTAATAATTAAATTATCATACTGTGGTATATCCACAGATCTTGCATGATCTATTTTATTTCTTTTGTTTCCATATTTTGGTTGATCCATTCTACAGCCTTCTTCAAGTGTGCAATTCTTATTGAAAACTCCTTCTCGAGCCTTCTTCAGCTGTATAATTCTTATGGAAGAGACCTGTTATTTCTCCTGTAAAATGACATCTTTTCTCTAAACTGTAGAAACAAAACCTGATCTTGTGGTTTCCGAAAGAAAGCACCATTTTGTCCTTCTGAAAATTCCGTATGTAAAAGATTAACTCCAAATCCAGAGGATCTTCTTCCTTTCCGAAAAAAAAAAAAGATTTTTGGATTTCCGCATTAGTTTTCGGACAAGATTTTTCTGCCGGATTAATTCATGTTTGTCTACAAAAATCTATCAGGTTGCTTGGCTGGTTGGTTGGTTGGGTGGTTCATTTTATGGCATCTCAATATTTGTTGGGTTATTTAATTCCAAAGTCAGTCTTTTTTTTCTTCTTTTTTTGCAACTAGTTATATGATTTCAAATAATTATTTTTAGCACAATATCATTTAACTCTTAACATCCTGTTGAGAATTTTCTAAGTTCAGAGCCGTATTCCTATAAGGATTTATCAAAAAATAGCTAAAAATGGCCTTTTCATTTAAAGTTACCTGTTATTTCCCTTAAATCAAAGACTCCTATATATGTTTAATATTACTTTTAAACAAAGGCTATCATTTGGGGTGGATTAGGAAAATGAATATGACTTCCATCCGGGTGGAATTAAGCTGTATAGAATGATAAGAGTTAATTAGCAGGACCTCTGGATATACCACAGGATGATAATTTAATTATTATGTTTGATATATTTACTTAAGAGCTATTGCAAAATAGTTCAATATGTAAAAAATATAATAATCTTGATTTAACTTTCTCTCACTCTTTCTTAAAAGGGGGAAGGCTAAAATATTTATATTGATTTGCTGATAAAAAAATCGGGGGGGGGGGAGGTGTTTAGAATATCAACAAAAAAGTGACAAAAACACAACCCAGAAAATATCTGATGCTGGCTCACAAAAACATAGCATGAATTAAGGCAAGAGGCTGGGATGACATAAGATTAGAATTACCAAAATATACTTTAAAAACCTGTTAAACTCTGCTTAAGAAATTAACCTTGTGTCACATCCTGCTTGAGCAGACGACTTGGTAAATATATATGGTTGGCAACCTTCCGTCTATTTTAGACGATGGCGTAGTTTTTTTGTTTTTTTTTTCTTCTCTCTCTCTCTCCCTCTCTCTCACTTACAGCTATGTGAGTGGCTGAACAGACCGATCCTCGAATGGCAGTCTCTGGTGCAGTGGCTGCAAACAAAAGGTGATGCTTTCTGTAGGTGTTGGGGGTGCTGCTGTTTCACCTTTCTTTTAGCTCTCTTTTCTGTGGCAGCAGTAAATATATATATATATATATATATATATATATATACACCAAAGACAAATAAAGTGACAATAACAAATAAAGCAACAAAAATGAAGATTGAAAAATAAAATAATTGAATTTCTTTTCCGTTTTATCAAATTTTTTAACAAGGCATCAGTTCTTTCCGATTTTGAAAGTTTCTCGTGAAAATTTCCTGTCGATTTTCTCTCATCTTGACTTTAATACGTTCAATTGAAATTCAAAATTTAAAGAAAAAAATTAATTTAGATTTTCTTTTTGATACAATAATCAAAGATTCTCAATCTTTCTTTCAATTTCTAATTTGGTTAAAAAAAAATATATGGTGTGGTTAATTTGCATACTTTTTTAACAAAACCGGGTTTAATAAATAATTACTTGGTGTTATTGATCTTTAATATTATTGGTTTATTTTCCAATGTGTTCAAATCAATCCTACGAATTATTTTATGTAGAAACCAATTTAAATATAATTAAAATAAGTGTAATTTTTTAATATGCATTCTTATTTAATTTCATTAGTCTTTCTAATTTAATATACTAGTACAAAATAAAAAAACACCCTCCGGGCGATGTAAAAATAGATTTTGGAAACATATTGCCTGAGGGTGGGAGTAAAAAATTCAATGTCAGCGAGTTTGTACCCTAAGTAAGTAAAATCATCCAATTCATTAAAGGATTAAAAAATAAAACAATTTCAAATGTAAACTTTAAATATTATTAAAATAAAACAAACTATATACAGATATATAATACCAGTCATGTATTTATTAAAACTTGTTTTAAAAAACAATGTGGACTGTCTAATGTTGCATGTTCAAATTTTGAGTGTATTTATTCTATGTTATGAAGATTTGGGTAATGTGACGTAAGCAGTGATGTAGTTTTTGTTACAGACAAAAACCAGAAGCGAATCTCCATTATTAATATATTTTATTACATTAAAACTAGAACCCGGTAAGAGTGCATATTCTTGCTTCTTTCCAATTTTGAAATTTACTTGTGAAAATTTCCCGTCAATTTTCTCTCATTTTGATTTTAATACATTCGATTGAAAATCAAAAATCAAAAAATCAAAATTGATTTTTGACACTGTAATCAAAGATTCTCAATCTTTCCTCTGATTTCTAATTGGGTAAAAAAAAAAAAGAAACAAATATTTTGAACCCAAATGCAATATCCATCATTAATGTAATTAATATTATAAACGATGCTCGGATTATAATTGCATTTCAGACATGATGAGGTGGCATTTTTATCTGTTATTCTTAGAAAATGATAGAAAACCAACAAAGGCTGGTGGTATTGTAAGGTACTGCATGAATGGTGTCAGTTTTGTCTGACCCAAGGGTCATCATCTGATGAGCAGTAAAAGCTTTTTTTGGTGGCACAATCTTTTGGCATATGTTTTTGTCTTTTTTTTACTGCTGGGATTCTGTAGGTTTTGTCTGGTTGGTTGGATTTTATGGCATATCAACCTTTGTTGGGTTATTTTATGCTGAAGAAATTTTGTTTTATTCATTCTTGTTGGGTATTCAATTTTTTTTTAAACTCAGGGTGGACCTGGAAGTAATGGCAATAATGGGGTACTTCACATTCCCTAGAGTTGCAAAATTGAAACTTCATACTAGATGTAGTTTAACCCAGGACACTAAGCCACCCTCAGCCACTGCCTTCTAGCGCATGTATGATAAAAAGTGTTGATGTTTGCCATAAAGGCAACAGGTGCTAGGGCTTGACTGACTAGTAGATTGATTAGAGGGACCTATCTGACCACACATTCAGCCTAAGTAATTGTGAAAGTAGAGTGTTGCATGTCATGGATTGCTCAGCCAGCAGGATTCTGTGCAGCCTTGTCTGACCCCCAAGGTTTTATTTTGATAGGCTCAAAAAGCATCTGATCAGTACAATCTTTTTGCATTTGTTTTTGGATTTTTATACCATGTGTATAGAATATAACATCTAATGCAGCACTCATAAATAAGTGACATTGTGCCTGACTAAGATAAAAACCAGTAACATTTGTATACTAAAATTGTTTTTTAATTTTAATAAAAAATATAATTATTTCATGTTGTTATTATTAGCATAAGTGAAAAAATTAATTTTGCACTAAAGATAAATTAATATTGTTATTTATTTTTAAATAAAACTTAAAACGAAAGACATGTTTATTTATTTTCCATGTGCATCTATGGATAGTTAATATTAAAAAGTATTTATTTAAAAAAAGATTTTGCTAGGGTTAGGGCTTAGGGTTAGCTGTTATTATTATAACCTTATAATATATTTTTTATAGCTTAAACTATTCCCATGTTAAAAATGTCTAACGTTAAAAGTGTTATAATTAAAAATGAATAATAATTAAAAATAAGTAAAAAAAGTGTCTTTAATATAAAAACATGCCTTTCGTTAATAGTTTTATCATTTAAAAAAAGGACGTCTAAAAATCGTCTGTTAACAAACAACGGGATTTTAACGGTGAAAAGCAAAACATGTCCTTTTTGAATCTAAGTTTCATCTGGGGTGCTTAATAGTGTCTTGGTCCATAGGTGTAACCAAATACAGACCCTGCACTAATTCTCAACACATGGATATGTTCTGAAAGTTAGTACAGATCCATTACTACTGAATAGCGAGATTCTACAACCGCCAGTTCACTCTACTTCTTCAGTGCTAACGCCTCTCATATTGTTACACACGCTTCTCTTCAGTTATTCGCAGACTTTCAGAGAAATCTTCTTGAATAGAAGAGAATCGGTAAAAAAAGAACAGATCCTTGTTTTCTTTATTTATCTTATTTTCGTTATTCTATTTCAATAGTACCCTAGATTGTCTTAATTCGTTTTTGGATTCTTTATTTGTTCTTGTATCTTTTGTAAACTTTAGTCATTTTCTTTTCTTTTTCTTTTTATTCTTCTCTTCTCTCCTCCAACCCCGCCCACAATTTCCTTTACCGTTTATGATTCCATTTCTGCTGCTGCCGCCGCCATCGCTGCCAGCATCCCATGTTTATCTTTTGCATGGAACTGAAAGACAAAAGTAAGAGAAACATTCATTGCGTTCAGTCTTGATGAAGAATTAAGCTTAGAATTCTTTGTATTGATTAGAAAATTGGTCGGTTTGTTTTTTTGGTTTTTGTTGTTGTTTTTTTCTTTTTCTTTTTCTTTTTCTTTCTTTCTTTTTTGTGGCATTGAGTTAGATGCCTATCTAGATAAATGCTAATGTATTTATCCATGAGTGTGTGTGTGTGGTTGGTTAGTTGGTTTCATGGATTTTACCGGCATCTCAATCCGTGTAGGGTTATTTTTATGCTGAAGACGTTTTTGGTTTTTGGTTTTCCTTTTTTTTTTTTCTTTTTTGTGGCATTGAGTTAGATGCCTATCTAGATAAATGTTAATGCATTTATCAATGAGTATATGTGTTGGTTGGTTTTTTATCATACATTGCTAGAAGGCATGGCTGACGGTGCCTTAGTGTCCTGGGTATCGAAGTTAAACTACATCTAGTATGAAAGTTTCATATAAACAAAGAAAATGCAAAATTGGTACTTGATAATGCTTTTTAGGGGGCAACCTCTAGTGGAATATAAGTGGATTATTAGCTAAATTTACTATTTCGGTCCGCTGGGTGTTTTGTATACAGTACTGCAAAGTACCCAAGGAACGTAAATGAATACAAACACAAATAGTGATCATAGTTCACTATGAAATGGACCATAGTAGGAGTTGATCTGCCGTCAAACCTTCTCACACGCTAAAATCTACGACAGCAGTCACTCTAGTTCCGAAGATAGTATCGATAAGTCATAGCTGATTACGCACAACTAGTAATTCGTGTTAACTAGTAAGTTGTTGTCATAGTCTTCGGTTACATATGAGGGATATCCAAATTGTTCAAGTTGAGAATAAGCTCATGCAATGGTCATGAATTATTAATGACAAGTCAGAAAGGGCAGTCACGCCAGCACGTGCCAGTCGATTGAGACATATAGTTCTTAATCTACGCCTAGGCACATGTAGGTAGTCAATGAAAATGACCGTCCATTATTTAAGGAGCTCGACCAATGTTTACTTCTATGGGCCCTTCATTTTATCAAATAAAATCCATTTGACGCAAAACACACAACCAACCAGACCAAAACAACTTTACTATCACGACAGTTCATAAGTACTATAAATAATACAGCAACATACAGATATCGGCCTCGATGGCTCTTTGTGCACTACGAGAATGATAAAGCCTTGCGGGAGGTCATGACTACACGTGCTGTAGATAATATCCATGGTTGCTGAGCAATCATACTGACATGCTAAACACTCGCATATTTCACGCAATTACTTAGCGGGAATCGTTAGAGTTCATGAGTCACACTAACTAACTCGAATGCATGTAGGCCTAGCACCTATTGCCCGTTATAGATGAGACAATACACCAATACTTTTTACTCATCAGTGCTTAGAAATGATGTCGCGATGATGGGTGGCTTTAGTGTCCTGGTATGACAATAACCGCGAGCTACGTGCTTAGACAGTTTGCAATTTTGGAACTCTATTGTGATGGTAGAGAATATCCAAATATAATCACACTAGGATAATTACCAACTCAGCAGAGGCAACTGCATAGTGTTAAAAATATTAAGGGGAATATCCTCAGTCTATAACTAGAATATAAACAAATATACTTCTAGCATAAATAACCTGGATAACAAATGCGATTATACCCTCTCGTGTAAGAAATAATTCATTAACTAGTTTCAGATTCACCATGGAATTGGGGTAAGACAAGGCAGCAAGCAGTCGTAATCCAATACGTATTGTTTTGCTGAAAAATACTGCAAATACAGCTTACTATATGAAGCCTCCTAACATCATAGAAACCAGCAGCCAATCAGGACTCTATGAATGGAATCACCCAAATGCATGAGTGGACTATTCTGGATTCCCATGAGTACCAGTTGTCTTGGCACTGGTTCAGTTGTGCTTAGCTTATTGCTCAAACCAACAGTAGCTAACTCACTTCAACACCCTAGTTGGGTATATACACCAGAGTTCTTATATAGAGAAAGAGTGTAGAGTATCAGAGAGAGATATATATATATACAGATATATATATAACTTACTTGCTGTTCTTTGCTGAGTCGCCATGTTGGATTCTACTTTGTCTTCTCTTGTGGTTCTCCATTTTCTTGCCTGGACGGTCTTCTAAGTCACGCAACAACTGATCAAAAAGACTTGTGGCTTTCTAAAGTTTATTTGTCATTTCCTAACTCATCACGCAGAGCTGACAACCGGTATATATATATATGGTATATATGGTAACCAGCCATATACCTGATGTCCCGGAGAGGTCAAACTCTGTGATAAAACAACATACGATCAAAACAAACACCTAACATGTGGCACACAGTGCACCTGTATGGGCTATGTTGTATTGATGGAGAGAGTGTGCTTTGCATAGCACAAGCAACAGACCACTCTAAACAAATCATAGTGCAGGTTGATCAGCAACTGAGTGACTAAAAATACTGCTAATGTGAGATTTTTTTTTCTTTTTCCAAAATCACATGGCGAGGAAGAGATAGCAACAGGGACAGGCGGAGGATGTGATGTGAAAAAACTGGACCCACAGAATTACAGGGTGTTGTCAATAATCTATGCTACCACATAGATTATACAACGACCCAACAAATGTTGATATGCTGTAAAAAACCAACCAACCAACCAACCAGACAAGACCCACAACATCCAAGCAATAGAAGAAGAAAAACTAAAACACCCGTAAAACAACTGGGACACCAAAAAAAAGCTTTTACTGCTCATCAGATGATGACCCTGAGGGTCAGACAAAACTGACACCATTCAAGCAGTACCTTACAATACCACCATCCTTTGTTGGTTTTCTGTCACTTTCTAAGAATAACAGATAAAAATGCCACCTCATCATGTCTGAAATGCAATTATAATCCGAGCATCGTTTATAATATTAATTATTAATTACATTAATGATGGATATTGCATTTGGGTTCAAAATATTTGTTTCTTTTTTTTTTTTTTTTTTTTTTACCAAATTAGAAATCAGAGGAAAGATCGAGAATCTTTGATTACAGTGTCAAAAATCAATTTTGATTTTTTGATTTTTGAATTTCACTCGAACGTATTAAAATCAAAATAAGAGAAAATCGACGGGAAATTTTCACAAGAAGCTTTCAAAATTAGCAAGACTAGCAAACATATATGCCCTCCACTGGGCGTAAATATTTAAATTTTAATGTAATGAAATATATCAAGTTAAAAAGACTAACAAAATTAAATAAGAACCCATATAAAAAGGTTGCACTTATTTTAATTATATTTTAATGGTTTCTTTATACAATCATTCATAGGAGTGATTTTAATACATTGGAGAATAAAGTAATAATATTAGAGATCAATAACACTAAGTAATTATTTATTAAACCCAGTTTTGTTAAAGCCTGTATGCAAATGTATGAACACCCTCATCTCTCCAGCTATGGATTAAATATTACCACAACTATTCATCTTCAAAGATGGCTTTGGCATTCGATAACCCACAAAGGTTTTTATGACATTAAACAAAGAAACCAAACCAAACCAAACCACCAACCTAATACCCTTGGGAAAGGTATGAACCCCACCATCCCTCCAGTTATGAATTAGATAGTATCACTACTGTTCTTTTAAAAGGAGGGCTTTGGCACTAAATAACCCACAAAGGTTGATATGCCATTAAAAAAAAAAGAAACCAAACCAGGCCTAATACCCTTGGGAAAGGTGTGAATGCCTCATTCCTCTGGTTATGGATTTAATAGTTTGACTACTGTTTATCTACAAGGAGGGCTTTGGCATTGAATAACCACAAAGGTTGATATGCCATTAAACAAATGACCACGCTAATACCCTTGGGAAGGTGTGAATGCTCATTCC
Source organism: Doryteuthis pealeii (assembly GCA_023376005.1). Taxonomy (NCBI): domain Eukaryota; kingdom Metazoa; phylum Mollusca; class Cephalopoda; order Myopsida; family Loliginidae; genus Doryteuthis; species Doryteuthis pealeii. The sequence continues at coordinate 49,350,679 of CM042174.1, read as the reverse complement.
TCTGGTTATGGATTTAATAGTTTGACTACTGTTCTTTTAAAAGGAGGGCTTTGGAATTGAATAAACAAAGGTTGATATGCCATTAAACAAATAACCATGCCTAATACCCTTGGAAAGGTGTGAATGCCTCATTCCTCTGGTTATGGATTTAATAGTTTGACTACTGTTCTTTTAAAAGGAGGGCTTTGGAATTGAATAACCCACAAAGGTTGATATGCCATTAAACAAATGAACCACGCCTAATACCCTTGGGAAAGGTATGAATGCCTCATTCCTCTGGTTATGGATTTAATAGTTTGACTACTGTTTATCTACAAGGAGGGCTTTGGCATTGAATAACCCACAAAGGTTGATATACCATTAAACAAAGAAACCAAATATAATGCTCCTGGGGAAGGTATGAACCCCACCACCCCTCTAGTTATGGATTAAACAGTATCACTACTGCTCTTCTACAAGGAGGGATTTGGCATTAAATAACCCACAAAGGTTGATATGCACTAAAAAAAGAAATCAAACCAGGCCTAATACTCTTGGGAAAGGTGTGAATGCCTCATTCCTCTGGTTATGGATTTAATAGTTTGACTACTGTTTATCTACAAGGAGGGCTTTGGAATTGAATAACCCACAAAGGTTGATATACATTAACAAAGAACAAATATAATGCTCTGGGGAAGGTATGAACCCACCATCCCTCTAGTTATGGATTAAATGGTATCACTACTGTTCTTCTACAAGGAGGGCTTTTGGAATTGAATAACCCACAAAGGTTGATATGCCATTGAACAAAGAAACCAAATATAATGCTCCTGGGGAAGGTATGAACCCACCACCCTCTAGTTATGGATTAAATGGTATCACTATGTTCTTTCTACAAGGTGAGCTTTGGCATTAAATAACCACAAAGGTTGATATGCCATTAAACAAAGAAACCAAATATAATGCTCCTGGGGAGGTATGAACCCACCACCCTCTAGCTATGGATTAAATGGTATCACTACTGTTCTTCTACAAGGTGAGCTTTGGCATTAAATAACACAAAGGTTGATATGCCATTAAACAAAGAAAACAAATATAATGCTCCTGGGGAAGGTATGAACCCACCACCTCTAGTTATGGATTAATGGTATCACTACTGTTCTTCTACAAGGTGAGCTTTGGCATTAAATAACCCACAAAGGTTGATATGCATTGAACAAAGAAACCAAATATAATGCTCCTGGGGAAGGTATGAACCCCACCATCCTCTAGTTATGGATTAAACAGTATCACTACTGCTCTTCTACAAGGAGGGATTTGGCATTGAATAACCCACAAAGGTTGATATGCCATTAAACAAAGAAACCAAATATAATGCTCCTGGGGAAGGTATGAACCCCACCACCCCTCTAGTTATGGATTAAATGGTATCACTACTGTTCTTCTACAAGGTGAGCTTTGGCATTAAATAACCCACAAAGGTTGATATGCCATTAACAAAGAATCTCAAACCGAAACAGATAATTCCTTAGCTGAGAAATTTAGACAATGCATTGAATTATCATCGTTTTCTGTTTGTTTTTTGTCGGATCCTGGATAATACCAGGTAATCTTGCTGAGAGACTGAATAAAACCGACAGTGTTGGAATAGCTTTGGGTGTGGCATGTTGTAGTTGGGGGCGGGAGTGAGAGTCTTTTTTTCTTTCTTCTTCTTCTCTTCTGTTGAGTTTTAAGACTGTCTTTGTACTTTCCAATTAATCAATACTTCATTTTTCATCTTTCACACTAACTTGGATTACGCGGTGGGTTTTTTTTTTTGTTTTTTGGGGGTTTTTTTTTTTGTTTTTTTTATTTTGTTTTTGGGGGGCGGGAATGGGGCGTTCTTTAAAACCTTTTCAAGAATTTTGCGGTTTTATTTTCGCTTTTTATTTAGAAATTTGGATTAAACTTGCAAAAAGGCTTCTTCTTCTTCTCTTCTTCTTCTTTCTACCTTTCCTTCTTCTTCTTCTTCTATTTACCTTCCTTCTTCTTCTTTCTTCTTTCTACTTTCTTCTTCTTCTTCATCTTTCTCCATCTATTTTCTTCTTCTTTTTCCATCAATCTTCTTCTTTTTCAGTTTTCTTCTCCTTCCAATTATTTTTCTTCTTCTTCTTCTACCATCTATCTTCTTCTTCAGTTTTCTTTTTCTTCTTCATCTTCTTCTTCTTCTTCTTCCTATTATTTGTTTTCTTCTTCTTCTTTTTCTTCCTCAGTCTTCTTCTTCTAGTTCTTGCTCTTGTTCTTCTTCTTCTTCATCATCTTATTATTATTATTATTTTGGATTTTGATAAAAACTTTTCTCTTGAAATTCTTTCCTTAATTTTTTCATTTTCCATTATTTCTTCTTTTTTTTAAGTGCAAAAGTAAATCCGGATTAATTTTCATTTATTTTCTTCTTTTCTGCTTGAATAACTCAAGATGGAGTTGGTTGTGTAGACCTTGGGCAATTCTTTTAACTCAACTAAATTTTCATTTACTTTCAAAAGCACTTTTAACGACAATGAAAATCTTTAGAGCAGAAAAATAAACATGAGAATTCTGGTGTTGTATTTCGGTGGAGGGGGTGATGCTGGGTTAGTGAGGCTTAACCACACACTCTTGAGAATAAAAAATCTTCATTTTCGAGGCTGGGTTAGTGAGGTTTGTAACAAGCCATCAGAAAAAAATCTTGGTTTTTCATGCTGGGTTAGTGAGGTTCATAACAATGTACTCTTTTGAAAGATTAGTATTAACCACTAATCACTTTAGATGCTGGGTTAGTAAGGCTTGTTACCATACACTTTTGAGAAAAAAAACAAAATCTTCATTTTTGATGCTAGCTTAGCGAGGCTTGTTACTACACACTCAGAGGAATTCCGAATTAGTATTAACCACACAGCTTATGAGTATCACAGGGATCTGTGCAGTAAAGTAAGGAGCTGATGGTAGGTGTGACGCTCCACCTCAGCCACCAAATCAATCTCTTTGGTCTAGAACTAGAGAAAAGGGGATAGACTCCCTGACTGTCTGGCTGATACCGACTTTAGGCCACCCCAACAATTTTATTTTCCTTTACTTATATGTTAATTCAAATAGACAAAATTAAAATTTAAACACAAAAGATAAACATTTTAAAACCATTTTTCTCATCTTGATTTGTTCCCATTGAAACCTTGATATTGCAAGTTCAATCCCAGTAGCCTCCCACTACAAAAAGATTGCCCTGTCATCTGGAGCGTTAGAATGCACCGACTGCACCTCCGCAGAGGGGTAAAACTCCCTCAATGGGGCCATCGGTTGGCCATGGGTGGCAACCCGTGATGCTTAAGGATAGAAGCCAGGTGGTTAAGCAGTCCATGACTTGCAAAACTCCACTTTGGCCCCCTTTCTTGGTCTAGACAGGTGGTTGGAGGGGCCCTTTCCGATCAATCTACTGGTCACGTCAAGCCCTAGCACCTATATGATTGCCCCAACCCTATTGCCCTTATGGGAAGCCCTAATCCTTTTTTTCATATGAGTGCTAGAAGGTGATGGCTGAGGGTCTACATGTCCTGGGAATGATGTTAAACTCTATCTGATGATGAGGTTCCAGTTTCGGAGGTTTAGGGAATGTGGAGCACCCTTTCATCACCATTGCTCTCTGGTCTACTCTGACTCGGAGTGGTAGTACCTGTTAGGGTCCCATCTATGGGTTAAATAGAAAAATATGTTTATAAAAAATTGAGTATCCATTAAGAATGAATTCATTTCAAAACTTTGCCAGCATTAAATGACCCACTGAGGTTGATATGCTGTAAAACAAAACAAACAAATACAAAAAGATTTTCAATACCGATCAAGAATAAGAACAAAACATTTTCAGCATATCAACTACTCTCCCTCCAGCTATGGGTAAATAGCAGGGCAGACTGGCTCTTTAACCTTGAATAAGACAACCATTCTAGGAGAAGGAAAACTCTGAATTCAAACCTGTTAAACTTTGCCTAAAAAGTTGACCTTGCTCATATGGAGGGGTTGGTAAATATGTTCTCAGGAGAAATTTTCTGTATGATTTCAATAGGTAAATAGCAGGGCAAACTGGGCTCTTTAACCTTGGATAAGACAACCAGTCTAGGAGAAGGAAAACTCTGAATTCAAACCTGTTAAACCCCGCCTAAAAAGTTGACCTTGTGTCATATCCTGCTCGTATGGAGGGGTTGGTAAATATGTTCTCAGGAGAAATTTTCTGTATGATTTCAACGCAAAAGATAAACATTTAAAACCATCGTGCACATCTCGATTCATTCCCATTGAAAATGTTTTTGCTTTTTTGTTTGTTTTCAAAAGCAGACTTTAATTAACCTCTTTTTAACCCGTTTCCATTTCTGAATAGAAATGTTGGTTAAGCATTTTCCCTGATCAAAATGGAGGTTGCATGGAAACTTGGACACAAATTAGCATTAAATACACAATTTTTCAGGTGATGCTGCTTTTGAACTTCTTCAGGTGTTTCTTGTTATTTTTTTAGATGAGGCTTGATAATTTGGATTATTCAGACTATTGTCCCATCTTTATTGTTATGTACATTACATTTTAGTTGATATATCCTCTGGCCTTCTTAAGGTGTTTCTTGTTATTTTTGAGGTGAGGCTTGATAATTTGGATTGTCCGCACTTTATTGATATATACACAATGTTTCCGATGTACCCTCTGATCTTCTTCATTATTAGATGAGGCTTGATAATTTGGATTATTCAGACTATTGTCCGCATCTTTATTGTTATCATACACAATTTTTGGGATGTACCCTCCTTCTTCAGGTGTTTCTTGTTATTTTTGAGATGAGGCTTGATAATTTGGATTATTTTGGATTATTCAGACTATTGTCCCTCATCTTTATTGTTATCTACACAATGTTTTGGCCGATGTACCCTCCATCTTCTTCAGGTGTTCTTGTTATTTTTTGAGATGAGGCTTGATAATTTGGATTATTTGGATTATTCAGACTATTGTCCTATCTTTATTGTTATATACACAATGTTTTGGCCAATGTACCCTCGATATTCTTCAGGTGTTTCTTGTTATTTTTGAGATGAGGCTTGATAATTTGGATTATTTTGGATTATTCAGACTATTGTCCTCATCTTTATTGTTATCTACACAATGTTTTGGCCAATGTACCCTCCGATATTCTTCAGGTGTTTCTTGTTACTTTTGAGATGAGGCTTGATAATTTGGATTATTTTGGATTATTCAGACTATTGTCCTCATCTTTATTGTTATATACACAACATTTCAGCCAATATATCCTCTGGCCTTCTTTAGGTGTTTCTTGTTATTTTTGTGATGAGGCTTGATAATTTGTATAATTTGGATTTTTCGGACTGTTGTCCTCATCTTTATTGTTCAAACAAATTTGGTTAAAAATAATAGAATCTTATTGTTTTCAATCTAAGTTATGCAAATTATCAAGCTTTATCTAAAAAAATAACAAGAACACCTGAAAAAGCCAGAGAGTACATTATCCAAATATTGTGCATGTAACGGTAAAAAATGAGGACAACAGTCTGCAAAATCTAAATAATACAAATTATCAAGCCTTATCTCAAAAATTCAAACAAATATCCACTGCTCTAATTTTAATTTTTTTAAGCTTCTTTTTAAAAATAAAAAATGTCAACAAGCTTGGAGAATGTGGAGTACACCATCATCAGATTACTCCCTGGTCCCCTCTAACCTGGAGTGGTAGTACCTGTTAGGGTACCATCTATGGGTTAAATAGAACAAAATGAGATTAAAAGAATGTGTTTAAAAAAATTGAGTTTAAAAATAAAAAGACTGAGTACCCATGAAGAATAAATAAAACAAAATGTCTTTGGCATAAAATAACCCAACAAGGGTTGACATGCCGTAAAATTCAACCACCCAACCAACAATCAAAGATTCAGACAAATATCCCTTGACCTAATTTTTAGTTGTTTTTTTTTTTAGCTTTTAAAAAAAATAAAAACTGTCAACAAGATTTCAATTCACTTATTTTTATACAAACTTATTTCGACTGTGGCAATAAGACGTAACCTTGGTTTTAAAAATTGTAAAAAAAATCAATATTTAATTAAATAAAATGTAATAAACTAATGCACGGTACAAAGTTAAACATCTAATAGTCTAATATTCAAGCTATCTCTCCCCCCTCTCTCTCTCTTTGTCTCTCTCTCTATCTCTCTCTCTCTCTCTGTTTCTCCTCCTCCCCTCTCTCCTCTCTCTCCCCTTCTTCCTTTCTCTTCCTCTCTCTTTCTATCTCTTCTTCTCTCTCTCTCTCTCTCTCTCCCTTCTCTCTATCTTTCTCTGTCTTTCTCCCCTCTCTCTATCTTTCTCTGTCTTTCTCCTCTCTCCTTTCTCTCTTTCTCCCTCTCTCTTTCTCCTCCTGTCCCCCTTCTTTTTCTCTCTCTCTCTCTTCTCTCTCTCTTTCTCTCTCTTTCTCTCTCTTTCTCTCTCTTTCTCTCTCTTCCCCCTCTCTCTCTTTCTCTCTCCCCTCTTTCCCTCTATCTCTCTCCTTTTCTCTCTCTCTCAACCCATCCCCAGCAGTATAAATCTTGATGTTGTTGGCATATTTCTGTCCACTAAGACGATGGCATAGTGTCCAAAAATAATTTTTTTTTAAAAATCATCTGCATCTGCGCAGGTGGCTTAGCAGGCCAATCCTTGAGTGACAATCTTTGGTGCACAGACTGCACACAAACTGTGATGCTTGCAGGGGCTATTGTCTTCTCTCCTTCCTTCTGACTCTCTTGTTACATAATTCATTAGATTCCTAATACTTATGTACAGTAGTGTAGAAACCAAAATGGCTGTTATAAGTTGCAGCCCACGGCCTTGAAGGATTGAATGACAAGGCTTGACCTCATCCTGATCCTTCTGGTGGATACCGTGAGAATCGGTGGAGAAGACCCTCTTCCGGTTTAGATTAGAGAGGGTTTTAGTCAGATCAGCCAAGACCACAATGGTGCTAAGTCGTGTTATGCACGCTGCCAACTCAATTTGCGCAGGTAGTCTGGTGGGGATTTCAGAATAAAATATGATCTAAGTTAAATCGAAGTCTTGTGTTTTTATCTAAAAACTACCAATGACACAGGGCTTCTGATAAAGAGAAATCCCCAATGGAAGACCAGACACGAAGTCCCCAAGACGAAGACCAGACGCTGGAAGAAGAATAATAGAAGTAAGAAAGTAAGGAAAAAGAGTATACAACACTCTTCGCTGATAACCACTTCAGAATACAGATTGCGTATATAAAGTCCTGGGGTCGTTATTTTAAGTATTTCAATTATAGTCTATCGCAACCTTTACTCTGTCACAAATAGAAAGATAACAAATCCTAAATATTATAAAAATAGATAATGTTAACTGCACGCTTTTTCACTTGAGATATTATCAGTTATAGGTGTTTCCGAATGAGTTATGCCCCCTTGAACTCTTTAGAATATGATAATACAGTTGGCATTTGAATTGAAAGTAATCAGTGACCATGTTATTTTAGAGAGAGAGATACGAGAATTAGATATAGGGAGAGGGTGACTGTCTTTTATATGTAATCTAATACATTGATATTAATAGATGATACGCCCAAAACCTTCTTAGTGGTTAATATACTGAATAATCAAGACCAAATTATTTATACTAGTAAATATATGCATGCTACTGGTGTAAGTATTAAAGTTTTAATGTAATGAAATATATCAAATTAGAAAGACTAACAAAATTGAATACGAACATATATAAAAAGATTACACTTATTTTAATTATACTTTATATACACTAGCAAGACTATGCACCCTCTGTGTGTAAGTATTTAAGTTTTTAATGTAATGAAATATACTAAATAAAAAGACTAACGAAATTGAAATAAGAACACGTATAAAAAGATTACACTTATTTTAATTATACTTTATATACACTAGCAAGACTATGCACCCTCTGTGTGTAAGTATTTAAGTTTTTAATGTAATGAAATATACTAAATAGAAAGACTAACGAAATTAAATAAGAACACATATAAAAAGATTACATTTATTTTAATTATATTTCAATTGGTTTCTATATAAAAGCATTCATAGGATTGAAATTAATTTGCTGGAAAATAAAAAACAATAATATTAGTGATCAATAACACCAAGTAATTATTTAATAAACTCAGTTTTGTTAAAACCCTTATGCAAATTAACTACACCATATATTATGTAAACCTTTATTTCTTAGTAATGTATGAGACACATTTGGCACCTCACGTGGTGTAATTGTTAGCAATCTAAATTTGCAGACCATTGATAGTGAGTTCGATTCTCATTGGACGCCCTATACTTCTGGCCTTGTGTCACATCTAAGCTAAGCTTAGTAAATAACTATATAAGACACATTGCAGGATTTTAAATGCACTAATAATATGGGCTGTTTTGAGGCAAATCTAACACAGATTTTCATAGACATATTGTTAATAAATAAGATTTAATTTATGTATTAAGAATAACAATTTTGACTATAAATTACATACTCATTGATAAACTTATACAATTCCCGAGGGTGTTGTGACAAAAGCAATGAGGTAGTTTTGGTTACAGACACCAAATCTCTATTATAATGATACGAGAATTAGATATAAAGATGATGACAATCTTTTATATCTCCATATAACACTCCCCATTTAGAAGGAAGAAAATCCACTACCCATCCCCCCCAGCCACCCCAGCCCCTACTGACTACCTACTGTTTTTCACCATTCTGAAAATGTCTTTCATTGAAGCTAGAACTGGGCTTTTGGTCCTGATGATGGTCTAAATGGCTGAAACATTGCATCGTTGACAGTAAACATCCAGTTTCCATAACATCCCGTGTTTGTCTACTTTTCTCCACATACTGTCGGATTACCCTCCTCACATTTCTCCAATCTTTTATATGTAATCTAATACATTGATATTGATAGGTGATACGCCCAAAATCTTTGTAAATATTCTGAATAATAGAGACAAAATTATTTATTCTATCAAGAATATTGATTAGTTATTTAATTACGATTGAATTATTTATATGATTCAGACTATTGTCCTTGAACGTTGTGAGTATACATCCTAACGATGGACACTCACTGCGTATGGACAAATTTTTGTGTGTTTTTTCAAACTTATTCGTGAACAAAACTTGAAAAAAATGAATAAAATTAAATGATTTTTCTGAAAATGACATCTAAAAATTATTTTGGAGAATTTCATGAATTAAAATCTGTATCTGTTCTGACATACGTCTAGCTATTCTTTAAAAATCTGAATTCTCTTTTCTAAAATAACTCTAGCAATTATCAAAGGTTTAAATCCTCTAAAAGGTTACAATAGCCTTTCTGAAATCTCTAGCAATTCTACATTTCTAAGATTTTAATTCTCTTTTCTGACACAACTCTAGAAATATATTAAATACTTTTCTAAAATAACTCTAGCAATTCTACAAAGGTTTAAATTCTCTTTTTGGAAAAAACTCTAGTAATTATTAAAGGTTTGAACCCTCTTTTCTAGAATAACACTAGCAATCTTCCAAGATAGTCAGATGTAAACATCCCATTTCTGACATAACTCTAGCAATTATTCCAAGGTTTCAAATAACTCTAGCAATTATTCCAAGGTTTCAAATAACTCTAGCAATTCTTCCAAGGTTTGAACCCTGTTTTCTGGAATAACGCTAGCAATCTTCCAAGATAGTCAGATGTAAACATCCCATTTCTGACATAACTCTAGCAATTCTTCCAAGTTTTGAATCTACTTTTCTGGAATAACTAGCAATCTTCCAAGATAGTTGGTGTAAACCTCTCCTTTCTGACATAACTCTAGCAATTATTCCAAGGTTTCAAATAACTCTAGCAATTCTTCCAAGGTTTGAACCCTGTTTTCTGGAATAATTCTAGTAATCTTCCAAGATAGTCAGATGTAAACCTCCCTTTCTGACATAACTCTAGCAATTATTCCAAGGCTTGAACCCTCTTTTCTGGAATAACTCTAGCAATCTTCCAAGATAGTCAGATATAAACCTCCCTTTCTGACATAACTCTAGCAATTATTCCAAGGTTTGAAAAAACTCTAGCAATTCTTCAAAAGTTTAAATTCTCTTTTCTGAAATAACTCTGAAATAGCAATTCTTCCATGATATTCAGGTTTGACCCCCCCCTTTCAGAAGTAACTCTCTAGCAAAGTCAGGTATAAAATGTCTGCCTGTTTAACCTGCCACTAATTACTTTCAACTGCAAATGAATTCAGCTCAAAGCAACAACATCGACGTAAAAGATATAAAATTAATTCTTCGCTTTTCGTGAGATTATCTCGCAATCATCAATTGCTCTTTTTCAATTAGATGTTTGGACTGCAGGTAATCAGTCTTCTAGGCTAACACTAACCCCCACCCCTATCCCACGCCACCCCACCCCCCACAGCCTCATATCCAAAAACCCCTACACCCCTCCAGAAAAGTAGATTGGGACAATTTCTAGTCAGCTGTCAATTATATACTCTCAAAGAAATCAATACATTTAATCGTAATAACAAAATTGCCGAGGCACCTGCCACCATGTAATAGCAATTCATAAACGCTCTGTTGGCAGGGGCTTAGAATATGCTAACTGAATCCCCTGCAAGGGAAGGAGGGGAGGCCCCCTCCTCTAAGAGGTGTCCTGGTATGACATTAAACTGAATCTGGTAGTGAGGTTTCCGTTCTGGGGAGTGTAGTGTACTCCTTCATTGCCATTATTCCCAGTGTAGAATAATCATACTAGTTCCAATTACCATCGAATTGGTAAGACAAGGCAGCAAGCAGTCATAACTTAATACGAATCTGGTTTGCTGCCAAGACTACTGCAAAATGGCAGGTTATTTATGAAGCCTCAGAACATCATACAAACCAAGCAGCCAATCAGGACTCAAGGAATGGAATCACCCAAATGCATGAGTGGACTATTCTGGATTTCCATTAACTAAGTCAGTTAGTCTACTGTTGGTTTGAATAACAGCAGCTAAGTATAACTTAAGCAGTGTCCAAGACAGTTGGTATTTATAGAAATCAAGAATGATCCATTCATGAATTTGGGTGATTTGGGTGATTTCATTCCTTGAGTTCAGATTGGCTGCTTGATTTGAATGATATTGTGGAGTTTTATAAATACCCTGTCATTCTGTAGTAGACTTTGCAACTATTCAGGTTTGTATTGGGTTACAACCGTTTGTTGCCATGTCTTCTCAATTCGATGGTAATTGGAACTTTGAGTATTCTTCATCTCCTCCCCCCCCTATTGCGTGGTGTAGTGGCCTTTGAGGGGGAATTAGTTCCTTTCAACCCGGCCGATTACAGGGGAGTAATCTTGATAATGCACAGGGTATTTTTGTTGGCATTGGCTTCAACGGTAATTGGAACTTTGATTATTCTTCACCCATAAGTACCAGTAGTCTTGACACTGGTTCAGTTGTGCTTGGCCAGTTGCTGTTGTTCAAACCAATAGTAGACTGACTGACTGACTGACTTCAATATAGAGGTCCGCTCTGGCCCGTAAATTAATAAATGTTCTGTTAGCAGGGACTTACAGTACAGACCCTGTACTAACTCCCAGAACATAACCATGTGTTGGGTACTTATGGTTCAGAGTGTCTACACTGAAAACCAGCAGCCAATCAGGATCCAGGGAATGAGCTTGGCCAAAGTACATAGTGGAACAATTCAAACCTGTATATAAATCACCAACCAACACTTGGATGGTCAGATCAGATTCAATTTACAATAGGGATATATAAGAGACAGAGGATTTTAAATGCTTTAATAACATAAACTGTTTTGAGTGCTGGGTGTATAAATAGACCAGCAGAAACCCAGGTGGGAGTGAGGAAAAAGCTTGTGCTACAAGATCAGAGAGACAGTAGCAGTGAGAGGCTTGGAAGAAGGTGAAGAAGAAGAAGAAGAAGAAGAAGAAAACTGAAGAAGAAGAAGAAGAAGAAGAAAACTGAAGAAGAAGAAGAAGAAAACTGAAGAAGAAGAAAACTGAAGAAGAAGAAAACTGAAGAAGAAGAAGAAGAAAAACTGAAGAAGAAGAAGAAGAAAACTGAAGAAGAAGAAGAAGAAGAAGAAGAAGAAGAAGAAGAAAACTGAAGAAGAAGAAGAAAACTGAAGAAGAAGAAGAAGAAGATTTTAAAATGTATTCTTAATAAGAACGTGAGCGAAATCTACATCTGCTTATTTCAAAGATTTATTGTGTTGGAGGGGGTGACTGTGATTATGGGAAAGAACATGAGGAATGGAAGGGATGTTATTTTTTTATAAACTAAGAAGAAATAGATTTGTTAACTCATATTGATATGAGGAAGGTGTACCTGAGATGACAGAAAACATACACAAATAAAAAAAATCATTGAAAATGTTTGATAGCAGATTTCTAAATAAAACATTGAATTTTGCTTTTTGTTTTCTCTGTTTTGATAACATTTGTAGTATGATTTATTCCAATTTATCTATGAAATACAATAAAGGATAAAGTGCCCAACACTGTGGTGCTGGATTACGCCGACATGAACAGCATTTTCTCTATTCTCTGTAAGAGGTGCCTTCACTGGCTTAGGCATGTCAGGAGAATGGAAAATGTCCGTATCCTAAAAGATCTTTTGTGTGGCGAATTAGTAAAAGGCTCCCGGTTGGTAGCTAGACCATGCCTACACTTTAAAGATGTCTGTGGGAGAGACATGAGGACATGCCATATTGACACAAACACATGGGAGGTAGATGCATAAAATCAAGCGGCTTGGTGCCTTAATGTTAAACAAGGCACGAAGAGGAATGAGGCGGAGAGGAGAGTAGCCTCGACAGCAAAGAGACCCAGAAAGATAGAGAGAAAACAGGATCCCCAGAAAGCATCACAGTTTGTGGCTTGGGCTTGTCAGGAGGATGGGAAATGGTCGCATCCCAAAAGATCTTTTGTATGGCGAATTAGTAAAAGGCTCCTGATCGGTAGGTAGACCATGCCTATGCTTTAAAGCTGTCCATGGGAGAGACATGAGGATATGCCACATTGACACAAGCATGTAGGAGGTAGATGCAAAAAATCGAGCAGCCTGTCTTAACGTTAAGCAAGGCACGGAGAGGGGTGAGATGGAGAGTAGTGTTGTCTTGACAGCCAAGAGAGCCAGAAAGAGAGAGAAAAGACAGCAGCTCCAGAAAGCATTACAGTTTGTATGCAGTCAGTGCACCAAAGACTGTCACTCAAGGATAGGCCTGCACAGCCACTTGTGCAGATGCAGATAATTTATTCATCTATTCATTTTTTGGACACTACAGAAAGGTGCCAACAGCAATAAAATGGTAAAAACGAAAATGGAATAAAAAGGAATTTACCAAAAGTAAAAACGTAATTGTAGTAATAAGAGAACGTATACGGTCGGACTTGAGTAAGCTTTATTCTACTTTGAATACATTTGCAGTTCTTTTGGGAGTTTATATAGTTTTACAAAGCTAAAGAGTTACATGAAGGGGAGGTGACTCTCAATTACTTATTACAGTAATTGAGGAAAATTTAAATCAGAAAGAATGATTGGGTTTTCTGGAAGGGAATTTTGTCGATGCAAGGCTCTCATTAAACTAGATAGAACTCTCTGATAGCCATTAAATATGTATGTATTGTATCAGTAAAAATTGTAAAAATGTTGTATAAGTTATATTAGTTAATATTTCAATAAAAGAATTGAATCAATTTGCAACTCTTAACGTCCAATACCACCTCATTCCACCCGGCCAGAAGTCACATTTATTTTCCTAATCTACCCCAAATGATAGCCTTTGTTTAAATGTAATATTAAACATTTAGAAATCTTTGATTTAAGGGAAATAATAGGTAACTTTAGATGCAAAGGTCATTTTTAGCCATTTATTGATAAATCCTTATAGGAATGGGACTCTGGACTTCTCAAAATTCTCAACAGGGTGTTAAGAGTTAAGTTGGTCACTAAAATATTATTAGAATTACAATATTAAATTTTAACTAAATAGATTAATTTTATTTTTTTTTAGGTGGTAGTAGTTATTAATTTTAATTCACATTGTAATCTATAACTAATAAATACAGCTCTTATAATTGTTATCAAGCACTTTATTTTCAATTCTCCAATATTAAATTACTATATATATATATATATATATATATATATATATATATATAAGATTATATACCAGAATATATCCTTACTGTGAGGTCCTTGTATTTATTGGTGCTTAAATCTAATTCTTTATTTTTGTAGTAAAAGAATGTGTGAAAGTGTTTTATTTTTGCGTAGAATATAATCCCACTTTCTGACAAATTGATGGAAGAAATAATCACAGCAAACCAAGGGGGAAAAAATTCATGTACCAAAACTTTCCGTTTTTAATAGATTTTATTTATTGTCTTTTTCTGAGATTCAATTTCATCTACATGGTTGTGCTTGTTGCAGCATCTGGACGGAAGACAGTTATTGATTGCCACATTACGTCTTGATTTTACAGATAATGTGCCAAGTTGAAATGTACTTCGATATACAAGGGGTGCTCTAAAAATAAACCCCCCTTTTAAAAAGGCTGGTTGAAAAGACCTTTGTTGGAATTATTTGGTATATAAGGTGTGTTGAAATTCACTTTAGTCAGTACAAATTAACACTAACATACTCTAATAATAATAAGTGTCAGAAGTTATCTGCCCTTATCCATTTATTGTACGGGTGAGTTACTTGCCCTTTGACCTATTCATTTCAGTCATTGTTTTTAAATAAATAAAACACCTCGTGTTATGAAAAGCAGTCGTAATGTGTTCCCTCGTTAATCCAATGGAAGGTATCTTAATTGAAATATGTCTCAATGAATAACTGCACTTGCTAAAGACAAAAAGTTATGTCTCTTTTTTCTGTGGAATTAAGTTATTAAATTCCCAACAAGGTGTGCTATAATTCCCCACCTGGATTTATAGACAAGCCGAGGTCACGTGGTTTACTCCTCCGACCAATCAACAACCTTTATGCTTGGATGATTCACTACTTAAACACTGATACTTTCCACAGTTCACTTGCAATCATTGAGGAGGAATTTACGACCATTGACGAAGGAACTAAAGATTCTTTACCAAAGGATTACCATTACTCTTGCTTGAAGCCCTACAGGGTGGCCCATAAGATTGTAACAACCTTAAACAAGGCTAATTTATTCAACTGTTTGCCAACTTTAAGCCGCTCACATTGGTTCACTGCAATGGTTAGTGTTATAAAGTTTTAACCATGAATGGTGACAGACAGGTCAAGAGTTAAGAATAAAACGAACAACTTGAAATAGGAATAAAGACATGTATTACAGATATATATATAACAATAAGGTTGCAAACTTTTAGTTTGTCTGCACAAATGTTTATAATTTGTCCACTTAACTGAAATCCTGAGGTAGGGTGAATTATAGGATCCCCTGCTACGGCTTTATCTGGTCGTAATGCTGGATATGAGAGACGTTCAATTTTGTGGTTCGTCTTCGATGCTGGTCGAGCAGAAAAGGAAATCAAGCTAAGTTCCAATTACCGTCGAATTGGTAAAACATGGCAACAAGCGGTTGTACCTTAATACAATCCCGTCCTATCACAATTCTACTGCAGAATTACAGGGTATTTATAAAACTGCACAATATTATAGAAACCAAGCAGCCAATCAGAACTCAGGGAATGGAATCACCCAAATGCATGAATGGACTATTCTTGATTTATATAAATACCAACTGTCTTGGACACTGCTTCAGTTGTGCTTAGCTAGTTGCTGTTATTCAAACCAACAGTAGACTAACTGACTTCAATATGGCGCTGCGAACAGGATGGGATTGTATTAAGTTACAACCTGTTGTTGCCGTGTCTTACCAATTCGACAGTAATTGGAACTTAGCTTGATTATTCTTCAGAGGGAAGCGATGGTCCATTCTTTTTATTCAAACTACAATAAGGTTCAATTTAGCTCAGTTAGTAGAGCACCCGACTAGTTGCCACAAGGTTACAGGTTTGCTACTGGCCCTTGCCAACTCAGCGCATGAGTAGTACAAGGATTTATGTGGTAACATGAGGTTGGAGTGGCACTCCACCTCAGATGCCTAAGCAATCTCCTTGATCTAGCGCCAGTGAAAAGGGGATAGATTCCCTCGATGTCTGGCTGATGCAGACTTAAGGCCACCAATATAAATTACAATTACCCACGAAAGTTGATATGCCATTAAACAAAGAAACTAAAGCTATGATATTGCAAAAATTAAGACTTGAAGAATAAGTTCCAATTACCATTGAACTGGGAAGACAAGGCAACAAATAATTGTAACTCAAATACAAACTCGAATGCTACAAAGTCCACTGCAAAATGATAGAGTATATATAGGACTCCACAATGTCATTCAAATCAAGCAGCCAATCAGAACTCAATGAGTGGAATCACCCAAATCATCCAGATTCATGAATTGATCATTCTTGATTCCTATTTATACCAACTGTCTTGGACACGGCTTGAGTTGTACTTAGCTGCTGTTATTAAAACCAACAGTAGACTAACTGACTTCAATAAGACTCACCTTAGCAATTTTTTCCTTGGTCTGGTTGAGAACTTTTCAGTTTCCCTTCATAGATTTGATTCAGTATAAAATACCAAATTAAGGTGTGATTTTTTTTTAAATAGCACTTTTTAATTAACAATTATAAACATTTGTTTGCAACACAGATACATCTCATCAAGTATTCCTAACACCAATAATTTGAAACAAACTTTTGATTTACCCTAGCAGTCCCTTCCTTGGTTTGGCTTAGAACTTATCAGTTTCCCTTCATAGATTTAAGTCAGTAAAAGATGCCAAATTAGTGTATGATTTTTTTTTTAATTAACAATAACAATCATTTTTTTGCACACAGATACATCCTACCAATTATTTCTATCAAACACCAATAATTTGAAACCAACTTTTGATTCACACTTCCTTGGTTTGGCTTAAAAATTTTCAGTTTCTCCTTATAGATTTGAGTCAGTATAAGATGCCAATTAAACTATGAATACCTTCCCCACCCACCCCCCATATCTTATTTAAATTTATCCGATATTTAAAATCTCTCTGAGGTCTGCACCAACATACTTTCCTCGCACAATTCCTTCCTTGGTCTGGTTGAGAACTTTTCAGTTTCTCCTTATAGATTTGAGTCAGTATAAGATGCCAAATTAAACTATGAATACCTTCCCCACCACCCCCCATATCTTATTTAAATTTATCCGATATTTAAAATCTCTCTGAGGTCTGCACCAACATACTTTCCTCAAAACAATTCCTTCCTTGGTCTGGTTGAGAACTTTTCAGTTTCTCCTTATAGATTTGAGTCAGTATAAGATGCCAAATTAAACTATGAATACCTTCCCCACCCACCCCCATATCTTATTTAAATTTATCCGATATTTAAAATCTCTCTGAGGTCTGCACCAACATACTTTCCTCGCACAATAAGCGCTTATCTTCATTCAGACTTCAATAAATGCATTGCACAGTCATCTTCTTCGCCACTGTCTCCATAGTTTGACACCTTTGCAGTACTTAATCAATAAAACCATTTCGTATCGCTAACTCTCTTGCTTCTTTTTATGTAAGGGATCAAATTTAATCAAACTGCAGAGACTGGCAACATTCCACGTCTTTAGAACGTTGCATGCAAAGTAGGCATTACACTCTGACGATGGATAAAATGAACAAAAAAAAGAAAAAAAGAAAAGAAAAAAAAAGAAAGCCCAATAAGTCAGGAGCAAAATGGCAGACGTGCTATAATTAATTTATCTTCTTTTATCGAAGAGTGCCTGCCTTTTATAGCTTGAATATTACTGAAGACTATTAGATGTTTAACTTTGTATCGTGCATTAGTTTATTACATTTTATTTAATTAAATATTGATTTTTTTTACAATTTTTAAAACCAAGGTTACGTCTTATTGCCACAGTCAAAATAAGTTTGCTAAAAATAAGTTGAAATCTTGTTGACAGTTTTTATTTTTAAAAAGAAGCTAAACAAAAAATTTAAAATTAGGTCAGGGGATATTTGTCTGAATTCTTGATTGATGGTTGGTTGGTTGGTTGAATTTTATGGCATGTCAACCCTTGTTGGGTTATTTTATGCCAAAGACATTTTGTTTTATTTATTCTTTACGGGTACTCAGTCTTTTTATTTTTAAACTCAATTGTTTTTTAACACATTTTTTTAAAATCTCATTTTGTTCTAATTAACCCATAGATGGGACCTTAACAGGTACTACCACTCCAGGTTAGAGGGGACCAGGGAATAATGGTGATGAAGGGGTACTCCGCATTCTCCAAGCTTGTTGACAATTTTTATTTTTAAAAAGAAGCTAAAAAAAACTAAAATTAGGGCAGTGGATATTTTCCTGAATTTTTTATTGTTGGTTGGTTGGATTTTACGGCATGTCAAAACTTGTAGGGTTATTTTATGCCAAAGACATTTTGTTAGAGGGGACCAGGGAGTAATGGTGATGAAGGGGTACTCCCCATACCCTCAGCTCCAGAACTGGAACTTCACCATCAGATATTTTATGTCATACCCAGGACAATAAAACCCTAAGCCACCATGTTCTAGCACATATATGATAAAAAGGGTTGGGGATTGCCATAAGGGCAATCATATAGGTACGAGGACTTGATGTGACCAGCGGTTTGATCTGAGGAGGCCTCTCTGAATGATAATTTGTATTATTTAGATTTTCCAGACTGTTGTGATGCTTAAGGATAGAACCCAGCTGGTTGAGCAGTCCATGACTTGCAATACTCCACTTTGGCCTTTTCTTAGGCTAGACAGGCGGTCGGAGAGGCCCCCTCCGATCAATCGGCTGGACATGTCAAGCCCTAGCAACTATATGGTTGCCCTGATGCTATTGCCCTTATGTCAAGCCCCAACTCTTTTTATCATGTGGGTGCTAGAAGGTGGTAGGTGAGGGTATACATATCCTGGGAGTGATGTTAAACTCTATCTAATGGTGAGGTTTCAGTTTTGGAGGTTTTGGGAATGTAGAGTACCCCTTCATCACCATTGTTCCCTGGTCAACTCTGATCCGGAGTGGTAGCACCTGTTAGGGTCCCATCTATGGGTTAAATAGAAAAATGTATTTATAAAAAAAAATTAAGAATGACTTTATTTTAAAACTTTATCAGCATGAAATGACCCACTGAGGTTCATATGTCGTAAAACAAACCAAACCATTAACCATGACTAGATACAAGTGTGAAGATACGTTAAGTATTCTATGTTATTTTCGCCCATAGTCAGGATTGAACCTGCAACCTATAGATTATCACTGTGGAACTGTATCAACTCAACCCTTATATTAATTGTGCCATGACAAACTGGAATACAGAAATACTGGGGTGAAATAGTATCTCTGTCGTAAAGGAAAGGAGACAAGGTAATTATAGAGTATATAATTGGGTTAACAATTTATTGGTTGTAGTATTAAATGTGAGAATATACAATTGGTGTTTTAATGTCTGTAAGAGGTTGCCAGAGAATTTCTCTCGGCGGGATATATATAAGTATGTATAGAGGTTTAAGAAACTTAACTTTGTTGTATCTGTCTCAGCAATGTCCCCTGGTTGTCCAGTAAGGTCGCTGTTTCTGTGATGTCTGCCTGTCGGAATTGTCGTGTTTCTCTCACGGGTGCGGACTCTGTTCTGTTGAGTCAGGGTTCTATCTCTGCCCCCTATTGTCCGGACTTCCGGTCAAGGGCAGATAACCCAATTTCCAATACATCTTTTTTTTTTGTTTATTAATTTGTTGGGTCATCTTTGTTTTAAAACCTATATACCCCTTTGATTCCTATTTCACACTGGTGGACCCTTCCATAGCCATTCAATATTTTTTTAAATCCTATTGTATAGACCCTCAGTGGGTGAAAGGAATTTTAGTAAGGTAAATAAAACATGAGGTCCAAGGGGGGTAAATTTACATTTTTTTTTAAAAAGGGTTTTATAATTTGCTTGAAGCATTGTGTTCATATTGGTGTGTTGGTTGGTTTTGAAGGCTATCACAATGCAAGTGTAAATAAAAAATAAGGTAACTATGGTGTTGTTTGTTAACCTGTAATTTTTTTATTTTTATAAAAATTCTTAATATTTTGAGATAAATATCTCATCTACAGAAGATCTCCGAAACTGAAGCTGTTGTTAGTGGCTATCCATTTTGGTTTGTCTTCCAAACTCTCTGCATGTGTGTATCTGTGTGGGTGGTGTTTGTTTGTTTGTTTGTTTGTGTGCGTGTGCTTATTCAACAGTGTCTGATTAAAATTCCCAGTCTGGCTCACCCTCCAAATATAAACTTTTTTAAAAAATTTTGTTCCAGAGATTGTAAGGACAAACTCACATTGTCATTTGGAAGAATTGCTAAACTTGTAAGTTCATTTGAACCCCCACCCCTCTCACCTGCGCAAAATTCCTAACTGGTTTCTGCAATCTCTGACAATAAAAACAGAATATATGATAGTTCAAATAGTTTTGAGCAGTATCTTTTAGAGAGTAGAGGCTAAATAAATTTGAACCCAACCCACTCTCCAGCTCAAAATTCCTAACTGGTTTCTGCAATCTCTGACAATAAAGACAGATTATGTTATTGTTCAAATAGTTTTGAGCAGTACCTTTTAGAGAGTAGAGGCTAAATAAATTTGAACCCAACCCACTCTCCAGCTCAAAATTCCTAACTGGTTTCTGCAATCTCTGACAATAAAGACAGATTATGTTATTGTTCAAATAGTTTTGAGCAGTACCTTTTAGAGAGTAGAGGCTAAATAAATTTGAACCCAACCCACTCTCCAGCTCAAAATTCCTAACTGGTTTCTGCAATCTCTGACAATAAAGACAGATTATGTTATTGTTCAAATAGTTTTGAGCAGTACCTTTTAGAGAGTAGAGGCTAAATAAATTTGAACCCAACCCACTCTCCAGCTCAAAATTCCTAACTGGTTTCTGCAATCTCTGACAATAAAGACAGATTATGTTATTGTTCAAATAGTTTTGAGCAGTACCTTTTAGAGAGTAGAGGCTAAATAAATTTGAACCCAACCCACTCTCCAGCTCAAAATTCCTAACTGGTTTCCTGCAATCTCTGACATAAGAAGATTATGTTATTGTTTTCAAATAAGTTTTGAGCAAGTACCTTTTAGCAGAGTAGAGGNTTCCATTAACATCCCGGTTTGCTCTACTTTTCCACATACTGTCGATTAACTCCTCACATTTCTCCAATCTTTTATATGTAATCTAATACATTGTATTGATAGTTGATACGCCCAAAACTCTTTGTAAATATTCTGAATAATGAGACAAAATTATTTATTCTATCAAGAATATGATTAGTATTTAATTTACGATTGAATTATTTATATAGATTCAGACTATTGTCCTTGACATTGTGAGTATACATCCTAAGGATGGACACTCACTGCATATGGCCAAATTTTGTGTTTTATTAAAAACTATTTATTGACATTAAAAACAACAAAACGACATTTTAATAAGTAATTGAGAGTTACCTCCCCTTTGTGTAACTCTTTAGCTTTCTGAAACTATATAAACTCCCAAGAAAACTGCAACTGTATTCTAAGTAGAATAAAACTTACTCAATCCCGACCATGTGTGTTCACTTATTACTACAGACATCTAAAAATTATTTTGGAGAATTTCATGAATTAAAATCTGTATCTGTTCTTACATACGTCTAGCAATTCTTTAAAGGTCTGAATTCTCTTTTCTGAAATAACTCTAGCAATTCTTCCAAAATAGTCAGGTTTAAATGCACTTTTCTGAAATATCTCTAGCAATTATCAAAGGTTTAAATCCTCTTTTCTGAAATAGCTCTAGTAAAAGGTTAGAATAGCCTTTCTGAAATCTCTGGCAATTCTACATTTCTAAGATTTTAATTCTCTTTTCTGACACAACTCTAGAAATATATTAAATACTTTTCTAAAATAACTCTAGCAATTCTACAAAGGTTTAAATTCTCTTTTTGAAAAAAACTCTAGTAATTATTAAAGGTTTGAACCCTCTTTTCTAGAATAACACTAGCAATCTTCCAAGATAGTCAGATGTAAACATCCCATTTCTGACATAACTCTAGCAATTATTCCAAGGTTTCAAATAACTCTAGCAATTCTTCCAAGGTTTGAACCCTGTTTTCTGGAATAACGCTAGCAATCTTCCAAGATAGTCAGATGTAAACATCCCATTTCTGACATAACTCTAGCAATTCTTCCAAGTTTTGAATCTACTTTTCTGGAATAACTAGCAATCTTCCAAGATAGTTGGTGTAAACCTCTCCTTTCTGACATAACTCTAGCAATTATTCCAAGGTTTCAAATAACTCTAGCAATTCTTCCAAGGTTTCAAATAACTCTAGCAATTCTTCCAAGGTTTGAACCCTGTTTTCTGGAATAATTCTAGTAATCTTCCAAGATAGTCAGATGTAAACCTCCCTTTCTGACATAACTCTAGCAATTATTCCAAGGCTTGAACCCTCTTTTCTGGAATAACTCTAGCAATCTTCCAAGATAGTCAGATATAAACCTCCCTTTCTGACATAACTCTAGCAATTATTCCAAGGTTTGAAAAAACTCTAGCAATTCTTCAAAGGTTTAAATTCTCTTTTCTGAAATAACTCTGAAATAGCAATTCTTCCATGATATTCAGGTTTGACCCCCCCCCCCTTTCAGAAGTAACTCTCTAGCAAAGTCAGGTATAAAATGTCTGCCTGTTTAACCTGCCACTAATTACTTTCAACTGCAAATGAATTCAGCTCAAAGCAACAACATCGACGTAAAAGATATAAAATTAATTCTTCGCTTTTCGTGAGATTATCTCGCAATCATCAATTGCTCTTTTTCAATTAGATGTTTGGACTGCAGGTAATCAGTCTTCTAGGCTAACACTAACCCCTCCCCCATCCCACGCCACCCCACCCCCCATAGCCTCATATCCAAAAACCCCTACACCCCTCCAGAAAAGTAGATTGGGACAATTTCTAGTCAGCTGTCAATTATATACTCTCAAAGAAATCAATACATTTAATCGTAATAACAAAATTGCCGAGGCACCTGCCACCATGTAATAGCAATTCATAAACGCTCTGTTGGCAGGGGCTTAGAATATGCTAACTGAATCCCCTGCAAGGGGAGGAGGGGAGGCCCCCTCCTCTAAGAGGTGTCCTGGTATGACATTAAACTGAATCTGGTAGTGAGGTTTCCGTTCTGGGGAGTGGAGTGTACTCCTTCATTGCCATTATTCCCAGTGTAGAATAATCATACTAGTTCCAATTACCGTCGAATTGGTAAGACAAGGCAGCAAGCAGTCGTAACTTAATACGAATCTGGTTTGCTGCCAAGACTACTGCAAAATGGCAGGTTATTTATGAAGCCTCAGAACATCATACAAACCAAGCAGCCAATCAGGACTCAAGGAATGGAATCACCCAAATGCATGAGTGGACTATTCTGAATTTCCATTAACTAAGTCAGTTAGTCTACTGTTGGTTTGAATAACAGCAGCTAAGTATAACTGAAGCAGTGTCCAAAACAGTTGGTATTTATAGAAATCAAGAATGATCCATTCATGAATTTAGGTGATTTGGTTGATTCCATTCCTTGAGTTCTGATTGGCTGCTTGATTTGAATGATATTGTGGAGTTTTATAAATACCCTGTCATTCTGCAGTAGACTTTGCAACTATTCAGGTTTGTATTGGGTTACAACCGTTTGTTGCCATGTCTTCCCAATTCGATGGTAATTGGAACTTTGAGTATTCTTCATCTCCCCCCCCCTCCTATTGCGTGGTGTAGTGGCCTTTGAGGGGGAATTAGTTCCTTTCAACCCGGCCGATTACAGGGGAGTAATCTTGATAATGCACAGGGTATTTTGTTGGCATTGGCTTCGACGGTAATTGGAACTTTGATTATTCTTCACCATAAGTACCAGTTGTCTTGACACTGGTTCAGTTGTGCTTGGCCAGTTGCTGTTGTTCAAACAAATAGTAGACTGACTGACTGACTTCAATATACAGGTCCGCTCTGGCCCGTAAATTAATAAATCTTCTGTTAGCAGGGACTTACAGTACAGACCCTGTACTAACTCCCAGAACATAACCATGTGTTGGTACTTATGGTTCAGAGTGTCTACACTGAAACCAGCAGCCAATCAGGATCCAGGGAATGAGTTTGGCCAAAGTACATAGTGGAACAATTCAAACCTGTATATAAATCACCAACCAACACTTGATGGTCAGATCAGATTCAATTTACAATAGAGATATATAAGAGACAGAGGATTTTAAAATGCTTTAATAACATAAACTGTTTTGAGTGCTGGGTTATAAATAGACCAGCAGAAACCCAGGTGGGAGTGAGGAAAAAGCTTGTGCTACAAGATCAGAGAGACAGTAGCAGTGAGAGGCTTGGAAGAAGAAGAAGAAGAAGAAGAAAACTGAAGAAGAAGAAGAAGAAATGAAGAAGAAGAAGAAGAAGAACTGAAGAAAGAAGAAGAAGAAGAAAACTGAAGAAGAAGAAGAAGAAGAAGAAGAAAAGAAGAAAAGAAGAAGAGAAGAAGAAGAAGAAGAAGAAAAGAGAAGAAAACTGAAGAGAAGAAGAAAACTGAAGAAGAAGAAAAGAAGAAGAAGAAGAAGAAGAAGAAAAACTGAGAAAAAGAAAGAAGAAGAATAAGAAAACTGAAGAAGAAGAAGAAGAGAGAAGAAGAAGAAGATTTTAAAATGTATTCTTAATAAGAACGTGAGCAAAATCTACATCTGCTTATTTCCAAAGATTTATTGTGTTGGAGGGGTGACTGTGATTATGGGAAAGAACATGAGGAATGGAAGGGATGTTATTTTTTTATAAACTAAGAAGAAAATAGATTTGTTAACTCATATTGATATGAGGAAGGTGTACCTGAGATGACAGAAAATATACACAAATAAAAAAAATCATTGAAAATGTTTGATTTCTAAATAAAACATTGAATTTTGCTTTTTGTTTTCTCTGTTTTGATAACATTTGTAGTATGATTTATTCCAATTTATCTATGAAATACAATAAAGGATAAAGTGCCCAACACTGTCGTGCTGGATTACGACGACATGAACAGCATTTTCTCCATTCTCTGCAAGAGGCGCCTTCACTGGCTTGGGCATGTCAGGAGAATGGAAAATGTCCGTATCCTAAAAGATCTTTTGTGTGGCGAATTAGTAAAAGGCTCCCGATTGGTAGCTAGACCATGCCTACACTTTAAAGATGTCTGTGGGAGAGACATGAGGATATGCCATATTGACACAAACACGTGGGGGGTAGATGCAGAAAATCAAGCGGCCTGGCGCCTTAATGTTAAACAAGGCACGAAGAGGAATGAGGCGGAGAGGAGAGTAGCCTTGACAGCAAAGAGACCCAGAAAGATGGAGAGAAAACAGGATCCCCAGAAAGAATCACAGTTTGTGGCTTGGGCTTGTCAGGAGAATGGGAAATGGTCGCATCCCAAAAGATCTTTCGTGTGGCGAATTAGTAAAAGGCTCCTGATCGGTAGGTAGACCATGCCTACGCTTTAAAGATGTCTGTGGGAGAGACATGAGGATATGTCACATTGACACAAGCATGTAGGAGGTAGATGCAAAAAATCGAGCAGCCTGACGTCTTAACGTTAAGCAAGGCACGGAGAGGGGTGATGTGGAGAGTAGAGTTGTCTTGACAGCCAAGAGAGCCAGAAAGAGAGAGAAAAGACAGCAGCCCCAGAAAGCATCACAGTTTGTGTGCAGTCAGTGCACCAAAGACTGTCACTCAAGGATAGGCCTGCACAGCCACTTGTGCAGATGCAGATAATTTATTTATCTATTCATTTTTTGGACACTACAGAAAGGTGCCAACAGCAATAAAATGGTAAAAACAGGAATTTACCAAAAGTAAAAACGTAATTGTAGTAATAAGAGAACGTACACGGTCGGACTTGAGTAAGCTTTATTCTACTTTGAATACATTTGCAGTTCTCTTGGGAGTTTATATAGTTTTACAAAGCTAAAGAGTTACATAAAGGGGAGGTGACTCTCAATTACTTATTACAGTAATTGAGGAAAATTTAAATCAGAAAGAATGATTGGGTTTTCTGGAAGGGAATTTTGTTGATGTAAGGCTCTCATTAAACTAGATAGAACTCTCTGATAGCCATTAAATATGTATGTATTGTATCAGTAAAAATTGTAAAAATTTTGTACAAGTTATATTATTTAATGATATTTCAATAAAAGAATTGAATCAATCTGCAATTGTAGTTAGTCACTAAAATATTATTAGAATTACAGTATTAAATTTTAACTAAATAGTATTACATTTTAACTAAATAGATTTTTTTTTTGAGGGGGGATTAGTTATTAATTTTAATTCACATTAAATATGTATTTATCAGTAAAAATTGGAAAAATTTTGTACAAGTTATATTATTTAATGATATTTCAATAAAAGAATTGAATCAATTTTCAATTGTAGACATAGTTTAAGTTGGTCACTAAAATATTATTAGAATTACAATATTAAATTTTAACTAAATAGATTAATTTTTTTAGGTGGGGGGGGGGTTAGTTATTAATTTTAATTCACATTGTTATCTATAACTAATAGATACAGCTCTTACAACTGTTATCAAGCACTTTATTTTCAATTCTCCAATATTAAATTACTATATATATATATATATATATATATATATATAAGATTATATACCAGAATATATCCTTACTGTGAGGTCCTTGTATTTATTGGTGCTTAAATCTAATTCTTTATTTTTGCAGTAAAAGAATGTGTGAAAGTGTTTTATTTTTGCGTAGAATATAATCCCATTTTCTGACAAATTGATGGAAGAAATAATCACAGCAAACCAAGGGGGAAAAAATTCATGTACCAAAACTTTCCGTTTTTAATAGATTTTATTTATTGTCTTTTTCTGAGATTCAATTTCATCTACATGGTTGTGCTTGTTGCAGCATCTGGACGGAAGACAGTTATTGATTGCCACATTACGTCTTGATTTTACAGATAATGTGCCAAGTTGAAATGTACTTCGATATACAAGGGATGCTCTAAAAATAACCCCCCCCCTTTTAAAAAGGCTGGTTGAAAAGACCTTTGTTGGAATTATTTGGTATATAGTTATTTACTAAGCTGAGCTTAGATATGGCACAAGGCCAGAAGTGGGAGGCACCCAGTGAGAATCGAACTCACTAACAATGGTCTGCTAATCCAGCTTGCTAACCATTACACCACGAGAGGGTGCTCTAAAAATACCCCCCCCCTTTTAAAAAGGCTGGTTGAAAAGACCTTTGCTGGAATTATTTGGTATATAAGGTGTGCTATAATTCCCCACCTGGATTTATAGACTAGCCGAGGTCACGTGGTTTACTCCTCCGACCAATCAACAACCTTTATGCTTAGATGATTCACTACTTAAACACTGATACTTGCCACAGTTCACTTGCAATCATTGAGGAGGAATTTACGACCATTGACGAAGGAACTGAAGATTCTTTACCAAAGGATTACCATTACTCCTGCTTGAAGTCCTACAGGATGGCCCATAAGATTGTAACAACCTTAAACAAGGCTAATGTATTTAACTGTTTGCCAACTTTAAGCTGCTCACAGTGGCTCACTGCAATGGTTAGTGTTATAAAGTTTTAACCACGAATGGTGACAGACAGGTCAAGATTGATGCAGACTTAAGGCCACCAATATAAATTACAATTACCCACAAAAGTTGATATGCCATTAAACAAAGAAACTAAAGCTATGATATTGCAAAAATTTAGACTCACCTTAGCAATTCCTTCCTTGGTCTGGTTGAGAACTTTTCAGTTTCCCTTTATAGATTTGATTCAGTATAAAATACCAAATTAAGGTATGATTTTTTTTTAAATAAAAAGTAAAAAGTAAAGTCGACGGGGCGGCCTAAAGTCGGTATCAGCCAGTCAGCGAGGGAGTCTATCCTCTTTTCAATAGCGCTAGACCAAGGAGATTGTTTTAGCATCTGAGGTGGAGCGCCACACCTACCATCAGCTCCTTACTTTACCGCACAGATCCCTGTGCTACTCATACGCTGAATTGGCGGGGACCGGTATCGAACTAGGAACCTTGTGGTTTCTAGCCGAACGCTCTACCGACTAAGCTAACCCGGCCCCTAGCATTTTTTAATTAACAATTATAAACATTTGTTTACATCTCAAGTATTCCTAACACCAATAATTTGAAACAAACTTTTGATTTACCCTAGCAGTCCGTTGCTTGGTTTGGCTTAGAACTTTTCAGTTTCCCTTCATAGACTTGAGTCAGTATAAGATGCCAAATTAAACTATGAATACCTTACCCCCACCCCACCCCATATCTTATTTAAATTTATCCGATATCTAAAATCTCTCTGAGGTCTGCACCAACATACTTTCCTCAAACAATTCCTTCCTTGGTCTGGTTGAGAACTTTTCAGTTTCTCCTTATAGATTTCAGTCAGTATAAGATGCCAAATTAAACTATGAATACCTTCCCCACCCACCCCCCATATCTTATTTAAATTTATCCGATATCTAAAATCTCTCTGAGGTCTGCACCAACATACTTTCCTCAAACAATTCCTTCCTTGGTCTGGTTGAGAACTTTTCAGTTTCTCCTTATAGATTTCAGTCAGTATAAGATGCCAAATTAAACTATGAATACCTTCCCCACCCACCCCACCCCCCATATCTTATTTAAATTTATCCGATATTTAAAATCTCTCTGAGGTCTGCACCAACATACTTTCCTCAAACAATTCCTTCCTTGGTCTGGTTGAGAACTTTTCAGTTTCTCCTTATAGATTTCAGTCAGTATAAGATGCCAAATTAAACTATGAATACCTTCCCCACCCACCCCCCATATCTTATTTAAATTTATCCGATATTTAAAATCTCTCTGAGGTCTGCACCAACATACTTTCCTCAAACAATTCCTTCCTTGGTCTGGTTGAGAACTTTTCAGTTTCTCCTTATAGATTTCAGTCAGTATAAGATGCCAAATTAAACTATGAATACCTTCCCCACCCACCCCCATATCTTATTTAAATTTATCTGATATTTAAAATCTCTCTGAGGACTGCACCAAAATACTTTCCTCAAACAATTCCTTCCTTGGTCTGGTTGAGAACTTTTCAGTTTCTCCTTATAGATTTCAGTCAGTATAAGATGCCAAATTAAACTATGAATACCTTCCCCACCCACCCCCATATCTTATTTAAATTTATCTGATATTTAAAATCTCTCTGAAGTCTGCACCAACATACTTTCCTCACACAATTCCTTCCTTGGTCTGGTTGAGAACTTTTCAGTTTCTCCTTATAGATTTGAGTCAGTATAAGATGCCAAATTAAACTATGAATACCTTCCCCACCCACCCCCCATATCTTATTTAAATTTATCCGATATTTAAAATCTCTCTGAGGTTTGCACCAACATACTTTCCTCAAACAATTCCTTCCTTGGTCTGGTTGAGAACTTTTCAGTTTCTCCTTATAGATTTGAGTCAGTATAAGATGCCAAATTAAACTATGAATACCTTCCCACCCACCCCCCATATCTTATTTAAATTTATCCGATATTTAAAATCTCTCTGAGGTCTGCACCAACATACTTTCCTCGCACAATAAGCGCTTATCTTCATTCAGACTTCAATAAATGCATTGCACAGTCATCTTCTTCGCCACTGTCTCCATAGTTTGACACCTTTGCAGTACTTAATCAATAAAACCATTTCGTATCGCTAACTCTCTTGCTTCTTTTTATGTAAGGGATCAAATTTAATCAAACTGCAGAGACTGGCAACATTCCACGTCTTTAGAACGTTGCATGCAAAGTAGGCATTACACTCTGACGATGGATAAAATGAACAAAAAAGAAAAGAAAAAAAAGAAAGCCCAATAAGTCAGGAGCAAAATGGCAGACGTGCTATAATTAATTTATCTTCTTTATCGAAGAGTGCCTGCCTTTTATAGCTTGAAATATTACTGAAGACTATTAGATGTTTAACTTTGTATCGTGCATTATTTATTACATTTTATTTAATTAAATATTGATTTTTTTTACAATTTTTAAAACCAAGGTTACGTCTTATTGCCACAGTCGAAATAAGTTTGCTAAAAATAAGTTGAAATCTTGTTGACAGTTTTTATTTTTAAAAAGAAGCTAACAAAAAACTTAAAATTAGGTCAGGGGATGTCTGAATTTTTGATTGATGGTTGGTTGGTTGAATTTTACGGCATGTCAACCCTTGATGGGTTATTTTATGTCAAATACATTTTATTTTATTTATTCTTTACGGGTACTCAGTCTTTTTATTTTTAAACTCAATTGTTTTTTAACACATTTTTTAAAATCTCATTTTGTTCTATTTAATCCATAGATGGTACCCTAACAGGTACTACCACTCCAGGTTAGAGGGGACCAGGGAGTAATGGTGATGAAGGGGTACTCCACATTCTCCAAGCTTGTTGACAATTTTTATTTTTAAAAAGAAGCTAAAAAACAAAAACTAAAATTAGGGCAGTGGATATTTGCCTGAATTTTTTATTGTTGGTTGGTTGGATTTTACGGCATATCAAACCTTGTAGGGATATTTTATGCCAAATACATTTTGTTAGAGGGGACCAGGGAGTAATGGTGATGAAGGGGTACTCCCCATACCCTCAGCTCCAGAACTGGAACTTCACCATCAGATATTTTATGTCATACCCAGGACAATAAAACCCTAAGCCACCATGTTCTAGCACATATATGATAAAAAGGGTTGGGGATTGCCATAAGGGCAATCATATAGGTACGAGGACTTGATGTGACCAGCCATTTGATCTGAGGAGGCCTCTCTGAATTTTTGAAATGAGGCTTGATAATTTGTATTATTTAGATTTTCCAGACTGTTGTGATGCTTAAGGATAGAACCCAGCTGGTTGAGCAGTCCATGACTTGCAATACTCCACTTTGGCCCTTTCTTAGGCTAGACGGGCGGTCGGAGAGGCCCCCTCCGATCAATCGGCTGGTCACGTCAAGCCCTAGCAACTATATGGTTGCCCTGACGCTATTGCCCTTATGTCAAGCCCCAACTCTTTTTATCATATGGGTGCTAGAAGGCGGTAGGTGAGGGTATACATATCCTGGGAGTGATGTTAAACTCTATCTAATGGTGAGGTTCCAGTTTTGGAGGTTTGGGGAATGTAGAGTACCCCTTCATCACCATTGTTCCCTGGTCAACTCTGATCCGGAGTGGTAGCACCTGTTAGGGTCCCATCTATGGGTTAAATAGAAAAATGTATTTATAAAAAAATTGTATTATCCATTAAGAATGACTTTATTTCAAAACTTTATCAGCATTAAATAACTCACTGAGGTTTATATGCCATAAAACAAAACAAACCAAACCATTCTGTTAACCATGACTATATACAAGGGTGAAGATACGTTAAGTATTCTATGTTATTTTTGCCCATAGTCAGGATTGAACCTGCAACCTATAGATAATTATCACTGTGGAACTGTATCAACTCAACCCTTATATCAAGTGTGCCATGACAAACTGGAATACAGAAATACTGGGGTGAATTAGTATCTCTGTCGTAAAGGAAAGGAGACAAGGCAATTATAGAGTATATAATTGGGTTAACAATTTATTGGTTGTAGTATTAAATGTGAGAATATACAATTGGTGTTTTAATGTCTGTAAGAGGTTGCCAGAGAATTTCTCTCGGCGGGATATATATAAGTATGTATAGAGGTTTAAGAAACTTAACTTTGTTGTATCTGTCTCAGCAATGTCCCCTGGTTGTCCAGTAAGGTCGCTGCTTCTGTGATGTCTGCCTGTCGGAATTGTCATGTTTCTCTCACGGGTGCGGACTCTGTTCTGTTGAGTCAGGTTTCTATCTCTATGCCGGACTTCCGGTCGAGGGCAGATAACCCAATTTCCAATACATCTTTTTTTTTTTGTTTATTAATTTGTTGGGTCATCTTTGTTTTAAAAACCTATGTACCCCTTTGATTCCTATTTCACTCTGGTGGACCCTTCCATAGCCATTCAATATTTTTTTAAAATCCTATTGTATAGACTCTCAGAGGGTGAAAGGAATTTTAGTAAGGTAAATAAAACATGAGGTCCAAGGGGGTAAATTTACATTTTTTTTTAAAAAGGGCTTTATAATTTGCTTGAAGCATTTTGTATATATTGGTTTGGTGGTTGGTTTTGATGGCTATCACAATGCAAGTGTAAAGAAAAATAAAGTAACTATGGTGTTGTTTGTTAACCTGTAATTTTTTTATTTTTATAAAAATTCTTAATATTTTGAGATAAATATCTCATCTACAGAAGATCTCCGAAACTGAAGCTGTTGTTAATGGCTGTTCATTTTGGTTTGTCTTCCAAACTCTCTGCATGTGTGGGGGGTGTTTGGTTATGTGTGTGTGTGTGTGTGTGTGTGTGTGTGTGTGTGTCATGTGCTTATTCAACAGTGTCTGATTAAAATTCCCAGTCTGGCTCACCCTCCAAACATAAACTTTTTTTTTAAATTTTGTATTGAAGTCAGTTAGTCTACTGTTGGTTTTAATAACAGCAGCTAACCAAGCACAACTCAAGCAGTGTCCAAGACAGCTGGTATAAATAGGAATCAAGAATGATCCATTCATGAATCTGGGTGATTTGGGTGATTCCATTCCTTGAGTTCTGATTGGCTGCTTGACTGCTTGATTTGAATGACATTGTGGAGTCTTATATATACTTAGTCATTTTGCAGTGGACTTTGTAGCATTTGAGTTTGTAACAGTCATTTGTTGCCTTGTCTTCCTAGTTCGACGATAATTGGAACTTTAATCATTCTTCATTTTGTTCTGAAGATTGTAAGGATAAACTCACATTGTCATTTGGAAGAATTACTAAACTCGTAAGTTCATTTGAACCCCCACCCCTCTCACCTGCGCAAAATTCCTAACTGGTTTCTGCAATCTCTGACAATAAAGACAGATTATGTTATTGTTCAAATAGTTTTGAGCAGTACCTTTTAGAGAGTAGAGGCTAAATAAATTTGAACCCAACCCACTCTTCAGCTCAAAATTCCTAACTGGTTTCTGCAATCTCTGACAATAAAGACAGAATATATGATAGTTCAAATACTTTTGAGCAGTATCTTTTATAGAGTAGAGGCTAAATAACCGAGAATATCGATTAAAATTCTCAAGAACATGAAGCTGTAATAATTTACTTTCTTTCCTTCGGAACTGATTTTAGATTTAATCTGAACAGATCTAATTTGTATCTAACTCTATCCTGATCTCTCGCAGCTGTTTATCAATCTGTATACGTTTATAATAGTCCATTCAATTTACACAAGTGAAACGGTAGGATAGCTTTGAATATTATTCTCTTATATAAGGGTCAATACACATTTGGTACTTGCTGTTATGAAGGTTGCATGAATTTAGCAAATTGTGCATAACAAGTTCATAGCAAAATGTAGATTTATATTGTAGCAGAGGAGTCCTTGTAGTGTTGTGACTAATGTGCTGGTTGGTTGGATTCGATGCATCTCAACCCTTGTGGATCCATTAATCAAAACGCTTAGTTTCAGAACATTTTACCAAATATCAATAAATTATCCTTATTTTCTTATTTTTCACTCTCACTTATTTTTCAATATACTACTCTCTCCCTATATATCTATCCATCCATCTATCTATCTATATATATATATATTTTTTGGAGAATAAGTGCTTAATTGAAATTTTTCTCGATTTGTTTAGCCTTACATTTAAATAGGCATTCCCGCCTAATTAATTAATTATTAATCAATTAATTTTCAAAATTAGGTACGACTTCAATTAAGCACTTATTCTCCCAAAAATTGTCGGCAAAAAGCCATATCCAAACACACATATTTATATATATATATATATATATAAAGAATCAGACGAACCTACTACTAGTTTTACTTAATGCTCTTCAGGGCTAAGGTCTGACTACAGATTATTATTTGCTCTACTTAGGTATTGAGCACTTTTTACTTATTAGCTTATTCTCCTAGCGGTTATATGAATATATATATATCTTATATACATATATATACATATAAATTGTTTTTTCTTTTTTGGCCAAATACTGTACCAATAGATTATTTTTTGTTGGTACAACTATCTTGGTCTTTTCTTTTTTCCAAAAATTTTTTTCTCCCCGGTTGATGTTTGGTAGTATATTTTTACAATCAAACTCTTGCTGGTTTTTTTCTCACTGCGAGGATTTACCAACAAGTTTGGTATATTAAATCATATATATATATATATATTTTTTTTTTTTCTTTTTCCTTTTTTTTTTAAATTAATCAATTAAATAAGGGATTTGGTTTTGAATTTCCTGAAGGTTTCTATGACAAAAAACAAATTAAAAATTGACCATATGTTACATCCTACATGTGTGTGGGGGTGGGAGTGGGTAAATATATATATGTGGTTTATTTATCAAACAGAATAAATTGATAAATACTAATAATATAAGAATATGAAATAAACATAAATTAACTAATTATATATATATATATATATATATATATGTTGTAATAATAGATTCAATTAAACAACATCTGTTTTTTTCATATCATTTTATCTATATGCAAACACACACACACACACACACATATATATATATATATAATTTTAAAAACTGAATTAAATAATGGGTTTGGTTTTGAATTTCCTGAAGGTTACTATGACAAAAGACACTGAAAATGTCATCTTGTGTCATACCATGCTTGTGCGGAAGGGTTGTGTAAATACATACACTGTATATATAAAATGAGATGCTCTAATATGGTCAATTAAAAACTCTGAAATACTGACCTTGTGTCACACCCTGCTCATGTGAAAGGTTTTGTAAATACATACACTGTACATATAAAATGAGATGCTCTAATATGGTAGATTAAAAAAACTCTGAAATATTGACCTTGTGTCACACCCTGCTCATGCAGAGTTGTTTGTGTAAATACATACACTGTATATATAAAATGAGATTGTGGGGATTAAAAAAAATTAAAATAAAATAACAAATTCCTGTAGAATACTGTTAATTGTTATTCTGTGTTACTTTCACCCTTAGCCAGGATTGAACCTGCAGTCTGGAAATGACTGTTACAGATTGTTAACTATTGGACAGTGGAACAGTCAAACACCTCCTCAGCTTAATGGACTCTTCCTGGCAGTAGTGGCAGTAATTATTTAAGCTGTTATAGTGGGTTCATTGGAGAACTAGTAACTGCATGGTTAGGCTTGGCCAGTCACATTGCTCAAACCAATTGTTGACTGTCTAACTGACTTACTTCAATAATTCCCATGGGGCCTTGACTGGTAGAACCCCTTTGCTCATGTCTGACAAAAGGACTGACTCCCTACCCCAAAAAGGATACCTTAATCATTGAAACTGAGGCCACAACTGAGTGTGGTCGTTTCCTAGCCAGGGGGCATATTCCCTCACTACAGACGACCATGCCCCGTTCAATAAAGCCTATGTCATAAAACTACCTCTTGCCTTTGTCGAGTTCCTCTTTCGTTCCTTAGATTTCATTTCCGCTTACTAGCCCACAAGAATAAAGAACCAGCTTTTATTGGGGTTAAGATACCAGTATAAATAAACCTAACATAGCCCCATAAAATACTCTAATATGGTCAATTAAAAAACTCTAAAATATTGACCTTGTGTCACACCCTGCTCATGCGGAGTTGGTTGTGTAAATACATACACTGTATATATAAAATGAGATGCTCTAATATGGTCGATTACATGACTCGACGTCTTCACCAGAATAGCCACACCGCCCACAGAAACTTATAAAAAGTTGTTCGTCGAAAGTTTGCCCTGAGTAAGCACTTTACAGGCTTGACACTTTTTGTCTATCATCCAACAGACTCGTTATATCTACATCTTTTTTTTGTGTGTGGGGTGTCTAGTGTGAGGTAG
This sequence comes from Doryteuthis pealeii, assembly GCA_023376005.1. Taxonomy (NCBI): domain Eukaryota; kingdom Metazoa; phylum Mollusca; class Cephalopoda; order Myopsida; family Loliginidae; genus Doryteuthis; species Doryteuthis pealeii. The sequence continues at coordinate 49,314,598 of CM042174.1, read as the reverse complement.
GGTGGAAAGTAGCTTTTTTTTTCTTTTTTCCTTGTCTTGGTTTGATCAATAAATGAACATGTTTGTCAAAGAATTTACATTTTTATACAAGCACCTTGGCCGTATATTTTCGTCTTCCGAGACTGACTGTCTCCCCTCGCATTTTCCACTCACCATTTGGTGGTAATAACAATCAATTTATTTTTAAAAAGATGGATCTCTGCCACATGCAGACTTAAGCATGGCACCAATCATGTGAAGAAGAAGAAGAAGACCAGGAACATGGTTGAAAGTACTTGGGTACAAAATATGGGGTACCATCTCTACCATCTGGACCCCGATATAAGAAAAAGGACATGAAGTCTTGAACCTATACATTTAAAGGTCTTTGAGATGAAATATTCAGTAGCTTTTAACTTCCTTGAGTTTTTCCAATTCATTTTATTGGTCATTTATTCATTTGGATTCTGTTGTGTTCTCCCCTCCCCCATCCCCCATATTCTGCTTCTTTTGAGTCTTCCTTCAAATCTTATTACACTTACAGTCATAATTGGTAGGCAACTTCAAATTATATAACACAAAGCCTGAGTCTGTCTTTCCATTCTATTTTAAAAGATATGTTCAATTGGTTCTAGTGTAATGGTCTATCATTCAAAGATGATTCGTCTATCCTGAAAAGTTGAGAAATCTCTACGATTCCAATGTCAGACAGCGGAGTTATCTCAGTGAGTTGAAGACTCTGCTGATAAATGCTTTTAGTGGGTAGTGTGATGTAATTGGTTTGAAAAGTGTTGTTTTTCGTCTCATAACCTGTTCCCTACTATGTCCGAATGTGTGAAACTTCGTCGTGTTCTTGTTTTAAGTTGCTGTTGTCTTTTTAAAGTTGTTTTAGTCGATTGTAGATAACTGGTCGGCCTGGTGCCTCCTTGTCAAACAATGCTTAAATGATATATATATATATATATATATAATATTGTTCAGTATGAAATGGTATAGTTATCATATATTGAGCCCTCCTGAATAATTGAAATAATGTTTATATATACATATATATATATATATATATATATATAGAGAGAGAGAGAGAGAGAGAGAGTCATCCACAGACACATGTTTTGACTTATCAAGTCTCTTCAGTGTGGCTAGACATTTTGATTGATTCAGCATCAGTTGGACAGCTTAACCACTCAGCTATCGTCACCCACAGGACGCAAAGGGGATTTTAACTGTTTTAATATACACATAGTATGTATGTAAAGGCCACCAAAGAGTACTCCATCCCTTTTATAGGAGAGCGTATATATATATATATATATGAGTGTGTGTGTGTGTGTACATATGTATGAGTGTGTGTGTGTGTGTACATATGTATGAGTGTGTGTGTGTGTACATATGTATGTGTGTGTGTGTGTGTGTGTACATATGTGTGTGTGTCTGTATGCACATATATGTATGTGCGTGTATGTACATATATTTATATATATATATATCAATCATCTATTTCTGACTATTGATCTCAGTCTCTCAGCCCATATCTATTAATACATATATATTTATATTTTTAATTGCCAAATAGATATTCTAAGCGTTAACACTCCACCCATCTTATTTCTTTTTATTTACTTCTAAAAACTATTTGTTCATTATGAAATTGCTGATTTAGTTAAGCACACACACATATATATATATATATATATAATAATTACAACTTTAACTATAAATTTTACCCCCCTCCACACACTCACCCTTTTTTCTCATCACTTACTTAAAACACAAACGTATAAATATAAACATACGCAGATGTCTTTCTTCCTAATATCCCCTTACTTACACGCCCACACAGCAACTCAAAAGTTATAAGAATATTTTCTCACTACTTACTTGAAACAAACATTCTTCTTAATGAACATACTCGCACATACACACACAACATTGAGGATTGTTTCGATCTCGTCTTTCGTAACATATCACACGCACAACACACCTAGAAAAATTCTCAATGTCATTTTTCTATACATGCGCACACACATACACACACTCACACACACACCATAAAAGAAAAATACATGATGTCATATTTCAAACCGTCTATCTTTCCAGCGTTTCTCAATTTTCAAATTATTCTAAGAACGTTAATTCCCTTTCAAAACATTTTTGAACATATTGATAAACAAGGACTATCACAGTCTCTTCATTATTCTCTGATAATTTTATTTATTCTTCCTTATATCAACAAAAGCCCTGAAGAAGATCTACTCAACAGATCGAAACACTGCAGCATCGGCTAATAAACTTACCACTCATTTTATTCAAACTTGTGTTTTTTCAAATTTCTCACTATACTACATACCGTCGGATTCACTTCCATTTCTCTTCACAATATATATATATATATATATATATATAACAATCTCCAATTGTGGTTGACTGTCTACGCTATCTTAACTGATATAGAGTACTTTATATATATGTCAAACTGAATTATTAATAAGTATGTATATATATATATACATACACGCATACGCATATACATATGCACACACACACACACATATATATACACACACATATATATATATATATATATATATACACACATACACAAAAATACAAGCACACAATGGTATTATTTTGTTCTGTTTTTTTCTTTTAAATATTTTATTCTCTCTCTCTCCTCCCTCAACTCTCTCTCTCTCTCTCTCTCCTATGTGATCTTCGGATATTTTCATATTTGTACTGAAGATCAGATAGGAGAGAAACTGTAAGTAACCACATGTTGACTCCATGTCCACGCTACCTTAACTCAATGACATATATATATATATATGGTAGAAATATGAGGAATGAAAGAAACAAAACTCAGACAAAAATGTGTAGTATATTTCGCTGGAGAATTGAACTCGTCTTCGTCAGCATTTATTGAATTAAATGTCAATACTCCAGCGAAATAGCCTACACATTTTTGTCTGAGTTTTGTTTCTTTTATTCCTCATATTTCTACCACATTCTGTCAGATTCATTCCAATTTTCTTTCCTCATATATATATATATAATATATATATGTCACCAGGATAAATGTACGCAACATGAAGATTAAATCAGTTCAAGATTTGTTGTAAGCATCGTGAAATTTCCAGCATTTCCAGTTTCCCTTGAGAGGATTTTCTCTTTCTTTTTTTACTCTCACTAGATTCGAAGGAAAGAAAATGGATGGAAGGGAAGAGACAATTAAAAATTACCAGGAAGATTTATCGGAAAAATAAATAAATAAATAAATGTTCCAAAAAGATTTTGTAAATCCAAATATAAAAAATATAAAAATTTGAAAGAAAAATACATTTTCTTTCGAAGAATCTTGGATATTTTTTGCCTTCGAATGTCTTAAGACAAATATTTATTTATGTGTGTTTGTATATATGGATATCTATGGTGTGTATGTGTATTTAAATATATTTACACACCCACACACACATATATATATATATAATTATATATATATATATATATATATATATATATATCTGTGTAAATGCATGTAGTGATATGTTCTTGTGTTTGAGTATATATAATATATATATATATATATATATAAATGCATCACTATGTTGGTTTTCTTTGGTCAATGCTTCCTACGATTTTGGGAAAGTCCATAAATATAAGTGGCAATTTTGCATACATCTTATACGTCAGATGATCCAACAGTTTCAAGGATTTCTATTAGATACTAATTAAATCTTTAAACAAATCAAATTGACTCATAACTGGGAAAATGCAGTTGGCATTAATCTGCTGTTGATTTTGGGAAAATCCATAAATATAAGTGGCAATTTTGTGAACATCTTATACCTAATCTAACAGTTTCAAGTATTCCTATTAGATATTAATTAAAACTTTAAACAATTTGACTCATAGTTGGGAAAATGGAGATGGCATTGACCTGCTGCTGATTTTGGGAAAGTCCATAAATATAAGTGGCAATTTTGCATACATCTTATACCTTAGATAATCTAACAGTTTCAAGTATTCCTATTAGATATTAATTAAATCTTTAAACAAATCAAATTGACTCATAGCTGGGAAATAGAGTTGGCATAAACCTGCTGCTGATTTTGGGAAAGCCCATAAATATAAGTGGCAATTTTGCATACATCTTATACTTAGATAATCTAACAGTTTCAAGTATTCCTATAGATATTAATTAAATCTTTAAACAAATCAAATTGACTCATAGCTGGGAAAATAGAGTTGGCATAAACCTGCTGCTGATTTTGGGAAAGCCCATAAATATAAGTGGCAATTTTGTGAACATCTTATACCTCAGATAATCTAACAGTTTCAAGTATTCCAATTAGATATTAATTAAAACTTTAAACAAATCAAATTGACTCATAACTGGAAAAATGCAGTTGGCATTGACCTGCTGCTGATTTGGGGAAAGTCCATAAATATAAGTGGCAATTGTGCATTCATCTTATACCTAATCCAACAGTTTCAAGTATTCCTATTAGATATCAATTAAATCTTTAAACAAATAAATTTGACTCATAGCTGGGAAAATGGAGTTTTAGGGGAAAGGAAAGAATTCAAACATGTTAAACTCAGTTTAAGAAATTGGCCTTGCGTCACATCCTGCCTGTTCAGAGGGGTTGGTCAAAATATAAATGCATTCTATGTTATTTTGCATTGGTCAGTGACTGCTGCTGATTTTGGGAAAGTCCATAAATATAAGTGGCAATTTTGCATACATCTTATACCTTAGATAATCTAACAGTTTCAAGTATTCCTATTGAATATCAATTAAATCTTTAAACAAATCAATTTGACTCATAACTGGGAAAATGCAGTTGGCATTAACCTGCTGCTGATTTTGGGAAAGTTCATAAATATAAGTGGCAATTTTGCATATATCTTATACCTAATCTAACAGTTTCAAGTATTCCTAGTAGATATTAATTAAAACTTTAAACAAATCTATTTGACACATAGCTGAGAAAATGGAGTTTTAGTGGAAAGGAAACTTTGAATTCAAACATGTTAAACTCAGCTTAAGAAATTGGCCTTGTGCCACATCCTGCCTGTTCAGAGGGGTTGGTCAATATATAAATGCATTCTATGTTGTTTTGCAATGGTGAGTGGCTGCTGTTGATTTTGGGAAAGTTCATAAATATAAGTGGCAATTTTGCATATATCTTATACCTAATCTAACAGTTTCAAGTATTTCTATTAAATATCAATTAAAACTTTAAACAAATCAAATTGACTCATAGCTGGGAAAATAGAGTTGGCATCAACCTGCTGCTGATTTTGGGAAAGTCCATAAATATAAGTGGCAATTGTGCATACATCTTATACCTTATCCAACAGTTTCAAGTATTCCTATTAGATATCAATTAAATCTTTAAACAATTTGACTCATAGTTGAGAAAATGCAGTTGGCTTTAACCCTTTAAATGCTGATTGACATCAAGCAACAGCCACAATTCAAACAAGAACAATATTGGCAAGAGACGTACCAGATGTTACAAAATGTCAATGACCGACCAAATGTCAAATGCCAAAACAAATATGTAAAAAAAAAAACAACCAGTTCACACCATTTTTTAAATGACGTCCTGTAATAAAAAATAAATCTATATCAAATTTGTAATCTTGTGCAGCTGATGGTAGGTGTGGAACTCCACTTCAGACGGTAAAAACCAATAGAGCATATGCGTAGGAACCATACGGTTTGATACCCACACTTGCAAACTCAGCACACATCTTGAATTTGTGTGGAAAATTGCAGAACTTATGGTAGGCGTGGCACTCCAGCCCAGATGAATAAAATAATATCCCTGGTCTAGTACCAGTGAAAAGAGGATAGACTCCCTCACTGTCTGTCTGATACTGACTTAAAGCCACCTAAATGATTTACATACATGGACGTTTGCTTAATTGTATAGTTAGTGTCTGAGGAAATGGAATTTGTGACCTTAGTTCAAATCCTGGACAAGGCTGTTCATGTTTCCTTTCACATCTAATGTTTTCAATGGTGAGTTATGGTTATGAGTTGGTTTATCTCAGTTGGTAGAGCATCTGCCAAGGAACCATAAGGTTCTGAGTTCAATACCCACCCTTGCCAAAAAAAGGAGGAAAAAAAAAAAAAAACAGAAAGAAAAAAGAAGTTAAACAGGTGAAAGAAAGACAGAAGGAAAAGAAAAAAAGAAGAAAAAGTAAACTCTAAAGATTAATAAATTAACGTTCCAACTGTTGTTTCTAGTAAGTTTCCATAGTAACAAAGTGTCCAGTCGTCAGACAAAGGCAGGTGGGCTGTAACTGAATACAGACTCCATACTCAACCGCGTAACATAGTCGAGTGATGGATATATATCTCAATAAATTGGTCCATGTGTTGCTGTTAAACTAATACAAATTCTTATAACATTAAAAACAATAAATTTGAACAATTCCCTGTTGATCACTTTCCTTTAGAATCAAGATTTGATACACACATTTGCTAGAAGGTTCAATGCTTTCATCCAGTTGTCAGACAAAGGCAGGTGGGCTGTAACTGAATACAGACTCCATACTCAACCGCGTAACATAGTCGAGTGATGGATATATATCTCAATAAATTGGTCCATGTGTTGCTGTTAAACTAATACTGGTTCTTATAACATTAAAAACAATAAATTTGAACAATTCCCTGTTGATAACCTTCCTTTCGAATCAAGATATGATACACACATTTGCTAGAAAGTTCAATGCTATCATCCAGTTGACAGACAAAGGCAGGTGGACTGTAACTGAATACAGACTCCATACTCAACCATGTAACATAGTCGAGTGATGGATATATATCTCAACAAATTGAGATGATCCTGTTCGCAGCGCCATGTAGGATTTAGTTCATCTTCAGAGCTGACTCAACTTGCAATACAGCTAAGGACTGGTCCATACTAATTCTTATTACATTAAAAACAATAAACCTGAACAATTCCCTGTTGATCACCTTCCTTTAGAATCAAGATATGATACACACATTTGCTAAAAGTTCAATGCTATCATCCAGTTGGCAGACAAAGGCAGGTGGGCTGTAACTGAATACAGATCCCATACTCTTCAGAGCCAACTCAACTTGCAATACAACTGAATACTGATCCATGTCTCTAATTAAATCCTACAATAACGACTTAGTGTTGCTTTTAAACTAATACTAATTTTTATGATGTTAAAAACTATAAATTTGAACTTCGTTTAGAAAAATTAATTTTTGTTACTACCTTCACACTAACATAGATTAATACGACCGACCGTGAAAATCCCTTTAAGAGCTCAAAGGTCTTCTGAAGATAGGATATTAATTCCGAAATAATAAGGAAATATAAAATAACGATATGTAATTGGAGCATGATATGATGCTGCACATTAGAATACTAATACATTCACACATTACTACCTCCACATTGATATGGATTAATATGAACAGTCATGAAAATCCCTTTAAGAGCTCAAAAGTTTTCTGAAGATGGGATATTAATCCCAAAATATTAAGGAAACACCAAAAAAATAAAAAAATACAGGTAAATGAACAACATACTTGTTACCTTATCTTCCTTTGTATTGTGATAAGCCTTCAAAATCAATCTACAAACCAAATATACACACAATGCTTCAAGCAAATTATAAAACTCTTAAATTCTTTTATATTTCATTGAAGTGAATTTCCATTTGACTAAGTTTTGTTGAAAATTGATATAATTCATAATTTATGGGTCTATCTAAAAGTTTGTCTATTGTCTCTTTCGTAATTTGAGATGGGGGTGTCTATTTCAAACTATGAATTGTTGATGACCTTCCAACCGGAACAAATAACCCCATTTCACTATTTATATATTTATATATATATATATTTATTTATGAGGGTAAGTAAACAAACAAATGTGTTTATTTTTATATGGCTTTAAGCCGACAATTTTTGGAGGAGATGTGCTTAATTGAAGTCATACCTAATTTTGAAAATTAATTAGTTAATAATTAATAAATTTAGGTGGGCATATATATTCAAATGTAAGGCTAAACAAATCGAGAAAAATATCAATCCCTGAATGTACATTTCGACCTATTAGGTCTATAACCGTGCTGATGAGAGTTATTCAGAAACCAATGGTAGGAGCGACTTTGTAATTATAAATAAATAAATAAATATATATATATATATATATATATATATATAATATTGTTTAACAATGTTACTATGCATCTAGGTATAATTATCTTTCATTTTGTTATATAGTCCTCTCCTTACTTATTTTGTTTCCCGAATTTTACATATTACTGTAGACTTTTTTGAAAAAAGAGAAATAAATAAATAAGAAAATGAAAAATAGATAAATAATAAAAATAAAAATATATAAATGAAAGATTCAATAAATAAAGAAAGAAATATGAATAAAGGAATAAAGAAAAAGATTTAAAAAATTAAAAATAGAGAAATAAAAAAATAATAAAATAAATTAAAACATCTGAAAAATAAAGAAATGAAAAAGAATAAAAATAGACGAATAAATAAGTAAAAAATAAAAGATAAATAAATAAATAAAAAATAATAAATAGATAAATTGATAAAAAAATTTAAAAATATATAAGTTAATAAAAAATAATAAATAAATAATTTTTAAAAATAAATAAATTAAAAAAATAATAAAAATAAATAAATATAAAATAAATAAAAAAAAAAAAAAGTAAAAATAAATAAATTGATAAATAAAAATATAAAACCTTCTCGGACTCTGGAACCTTCTTTTCGGACTCGAGAACTTTCTTGTCATAATTGGGAACCTTCTTGTCGTAATTGGGACCCATCCCGAGTACAGAAGGTTCCCAAGTCCAACAAGAAATACCTGAAGAAGGCCAGAGGGCATATCGGCTGAAATGTTGTACAGATAACAATGACAATAGCCCGAATAACACAGATAATACTAATCATCAAGCCTCATCTCAAACTTTCAGAGAAATAAAAATATAAAAGTAAAAAAATAAATGACCCCTTTTTTTTTTTTTTTTATAAAATAAATCCTTACAAAAAATGTTTATTCCACATAAGATCATAAATAAGAAAAGCAAAGTAAAGTTGTACAGCGAGGGAGTCTATCCCTTTTTTGCTAGTGCTAGACCTGGGAGATTAATTTTGCTGAGGTTGAGCGCCACACCTACTGTCAGCTCCCAGATGCTTTACAGCACTGAATGCACACAAACTGTAATGCTTTCTGGGGCTGCTAGCTTTTCTCTCTCTTTCTGGATCTCTTTTCAGTCAAGGCTACTCTCCTCTTCTCTGTGCCTTGCTTAACGTTGAGGTACCAGGCCACTCTATTTTTTTGCATCTACCTCCCACATGTATTGTCAATGTGGCATATCCTCATAATTCTCCTGCAGACATCTTTTAATCGTAGGCATGGTCTACCAACCGATCAGGAGCCTTTTATTAATTCACCATACAAAAGATCTTTTGGGATGCGTTCATATATATATATATATATATTTTTTATGGAGGCGCGTGGGCTAGTGGTTAGAGTCGTGGGAAATGGACTCGTCAATTCGAGTTCAATTCCTAGATGAAACTGTTAGCATTTCACATAGCGCTAATACCCTTGGGAAAAGTATGAATCCATATATTCTCCCTCCAGCTATGGGTTAAATAGTAGGGCAGACTGGGCTCTTCAGCCTTGGGTAGGTAACCAGTCTAGGAGAGGTATAACTCTGAATTCAAAATTCCCTCCAGCTATGTGGTAAATAGTAGGGCAGACTGAGCCCTTCAGCCTTGGGTAGGTAACCAGTCTAGGAGAGGGATAACTCTGAATTCAAAATTCCCTCCAGCTATGGGTTAAATAGTCGGGCAGACTGGACCCTTCAGCCTTGTGTAGGTAACCAGTCTAGGAGAGGGATAACTCTGAATTCAAAATTCCTGAGGTCGGTCGTTGATTGGGTTTGTGGCAACCCTTGATGCACCAATTCTTTCCTATCGACTGTGCCAAAAAGTGTGGATGGTCCAACACAAGCCTTCACCACTATAAACAAATCAATGTGTGGGTGTTCATTGTGTGTGTGAACCCTCATGCGTCGAAAATCGACGAGAGAGTCCATAATAAATATATATATTTATTACTATTAGAGTAACATAGATATAGAACCAGTTTATGATATAGGTAGTTGTGTCGAGATGTGAATTTTTATTAATTTATCTATTTATTTTGTTTTTACTTTTGCACACCTCTGCTGTGATAGATTTTAATTCATTTACACCTGTGCCATGGTGTAAGAATTTAATTAAAAAAACTCTTTTTTTACACCTGCGTTGTGACCTCCATATAAGATTATACTATCATATGACTTTCTGCGAGATATTTATTTATTTATTTGTATGTTGTCACAGGCTTGAATTTCGCATCTTGGTTAATTTACCTGATATCAAATTTCTTACAAGAGATTTTTACAACTTCAGTTCGTGAGATTTTTATGCCTTTTTTTTTCTTTCTTTTTTCCTTTCCATTTTCCCTGTCATGTGACCTCGATATACATTTATAGCTGTGTTTCCAAAAGTGAGTTTTATGGAAATCTACTGGGGTTCCAAAATCTATCTATCTTAGTCTGTTCATAACTATCTATCTATCTATCTATCTATCTTAGTCTGTTCATAACTATCTATCTATCTTAGTCTGTTCATAACTATCTCTATCTATCTTAGTCTGTTCATAACTATCTATCTATCTTAGTCTGTTAGTCTGTTCATAACTATCTATCTAGTCTGTTCATAACTATCTATCTATCTATCTTAGTCTGTTCATAACTATCTATCTATCTTATCTGTTCATAACTATCTATCTATCTATTCATCTATCTATCTATCTATCTTCTTAGTCTGTTCGTATCTATCTATCTATCTTAGTCTGTTCATATCTATCTATCCTTCTCAGTCTGTTTGTATCTATCTATCTATCCTTCTCAGTCTGTTCCTTTCTATCAATCTATGTATATATCTATCTATCTATTTCAGTATCTATCTATCTATCTATCTATCTATCTACCTATCTATCTAGTCTGTTCATAACTATCTATTTACCTATCTATCTTAGTTTGTTCATATCTATCTATCTATTTATCTATCCTTCTCAGTCTGTTCCTTTCTATCAATCTCGGTATATATCTATCTATAATTATCTATCTATCTATCTTAGTCTGTTCATAACTATCTATTTATCTATCTATCTTAGTCTGTTCATATCTATCTATGTTCATATCTATCTAAGATATATATATATATATATCTTAGTCTGTTCATATCTATCTATTTATCTATCTATCTTAGTCTGTTCATATCTATATATCTTAGTCTGTTCATATCTATCTACTTATCTATCTATCTTAGTCTGTTCATATCTCTCTCTCTCTCTCTCTCTTTCTCTCGCTCTCTCTGTATATATATATATATATATATATATATATATAGACCCTCTCGTCGATTTTTGATGCATGAGTGTTCATTCGATGAACTACTAACACAGTGATTTGTTTATAGTGGTGAAGGCTTGTATTGGACTATTCCGCACTTTTTGGTACAGTCGATAGGAAAGAATTGGTGCATTAAGGAATGCCACAAACCCAATCAACGACCGACCTCAGGAATTTTGAATTCAGAGTTATCCCTCTCCTAGACTGGTTACCTACCCAAAGGTTAAAGAGCCCAGTCTGTCCTACTATATATATATATATATATATCTTAGTCCGTTCATATCTATCTATTCATCTATCTATCTTAGTCTGTTCATATCTATCTATCTATCTATCTATCTATCTTAGTGTTCATATCTATCCATCTTAGTCTGTTCATATCTATCTATCTATCTATCTATCTATCTTAGTGTTCATATCTATCCATCTTAGTCTGTTCATATCTATCTATCTATCTTAGTGTTCATATCTATCCATCTTAGTCTGTTCATATCTATCTATCTATCTATCTATCTTAGTGTTCATATATCCATCTTAGTCTGTTCATATCTATCTATCTATCTATCCATCTTAGTCTGTTTCATATCTATCTATCTATCTATCTATCTAGTCTGTCATATCTATCTGTCTATCTTAGTCTGATCATATCTATCTATCTATATATATATATATATATATATATATATCTTAGTCTGTTCATATCTATCTATCTATCTCAATCTCTTCATATCTATCTATCATATCTGTCAGTCAGTTCTTATAGATCTATCTATCTTATTCTCTTCATCTCTCTCTACCTCAGCCTTTTCATATCTATCTATCTATCTATCTGTCTACCTGTGTACCAGTCTATCCCTCTCAGTTTGTTCCTACCTATCAATATATATATCTTTCTAATTCTCTTAATATCTATCTATTTCAGTCTCTTCCAATCTATCTATCTATCTCTCACTCTGCACCCCCCTTCTTTCTCTCTCTCTCTCTCTCTCTCTCTCTATATATATATATATACAACAATTTTTCCAACTTCAGATGGTGAATTTTTCTGCTTCTTTTTTCTTTCCATTTTCCCTGTCATGTGACATCGATATACTTTTATAGCTGTGTTTTCAAAAGTGAGTTTTATAGAAATCTACTTGGCTTCCACAATCTATCTATCTATCTTCTATCTATTTGTGGTGTCGGATCTATCTCTTCTCAAGACTGGGAGAAGATAGACCGACACACAAATAGATAGATGATAGATAGATACGATTGTGGAAGCCAAGCTAGATTTCTATAAACTACTTTTGAAAACACAAAGGCTATAAAGTATATCGATGTCACTATGACAGGGAAAATGGAAAGAAAAGAAGCAGAAAAATCTCACCATCTGAAGTTGGAAAAATTCTTGTTGTATAATATATATATAACTAGGAGAAGAGAGAGAAGAAAGAGAAAGAAGGGGGGTGCAGAGTGAGAGATAGATAGATGATTGGAGAGACTGAAATAGAATAGATATTAAGAGAATTAGAAAGATATATATATTGAGGTAGACAAACTGAGAGGGATAGACCTGGTACACAGGTAGACAGATAGATAAGATAGATAGATGAAAAAGGCTGAGGTTAGAGAGAGAAATGAAGAAATAAGAATAGATAGAAGTCTATAAGAAACTGACTGACAAGATATATAGATAGATATTGAAGAGATTGAGAATAGATAGAATAATGATATGAACAGACTAAGATATTATATATATATATATATATATATAGATAGATAGATATGATCAAATAAGATAGACGATAGATATGAAACAACTAAGATAGATAAGATAGATAGATAGATATGAACAGACTAAGATGGATAGATTAGATAGATAGATAGAACAACTAAAGATGGATAGGATTATGAACACTAATTTATAGATAATAGATAGATAGATATGAACCAACTAAGAAATGGGATAGATAATGAACACTAAGATAGATAGATAGATATGAACAGACTAAGATGGTAGAAATATGAAACTAAGATAGATAGATTAGATAGATAGGATAGATATGAACAGACTAAGAGGATAATTATGACAACTAAGATTAAGAAAATAGAAAATTTTTGAATAGATAGATGATATGAACAGACTAAGATAGATAGATGAATAGATAGATATGAACGGACTAAGATAATATATAATATTATAGTTAGGGACAGACTGGGCTCTTTAACCTTGGGTAGGTAATCCAGTCTAGGAAGAGGGATTACTTGAATTTCAAAATTCTCTGAGGTCGGTCGTTGATTGGTTTGTGGCATTCCTTAATGGCACCAATTCTTCCTAATCGACTGTACCAAAGTGCGGAATAGTCCATACAAGCCTTCACCAACTATAAACAAATCACTGTGTTTAGTAGTTCTCGAATGAACACTTCATGCATCAAAAATCGACGAGAGGGTCTATTATATATATATAATATATATATATATATATACAGAAGAGAGGCGAGAGAAAGAGAGAGAGGAGAGAGAGATATGAACAGACTAAGATAGATAGATAAGTAGATAGATATGAAAACAGACTAAGATATATAGATATGAACAGACTAAGATAGATAGATAAATAGATAGAATATGAAAGACTAAGATAATATTATTATATAATCTTAGATAAGATATGAACAAGATAGATATGAACAGACTAAAGATAGATAGATAAATAGATAGTTATGAACAGACTTAAGATAAGATAGATAGATACTGATATAGATAGATATATACGCGGATTGATAGAGGAAACAGACTGAGAAGGATAGATAATACGATAGATAGATATGAACCAAACTAAGAATAGATAGGTAAATAGATAGTTTATGAAACAGACTAAGATAGATAGGTAGATAGATTAGATAGATAGATAGATAGAAATATCTGATAGATAGATAGATATATAACATAGATTGATTAGAAAGGATCACAGACTGAAGAAGGATAGATAGATAGATACAAACAGCTGAGAAGGATAGAAGATATGAACAGAACAGATAGATAGATAGCATACGAACAGACTAAGATAGATAGATAGATCAGATAGTTATGAACAAGATAGATAGATAGTTATGAACAGACTAAGGATAGAATAGATAGTTATGAACAGACTAAGATAGATAGGATAGATAAGTTATGAACAGACTAAGATAGATAAATAAGTTATGAAACAGACTAAGATGATAGATGTTATGACAGACTAAGATAGATAGATAGTTAATGAACTAGACTAAGATAGTAGATAGATAGTTATGAACAGACAAGATAGATTAGATAGTTATGAACAGACTAAGATAGATAGAGTAGATAGATAGATGTTATGAACAGACCTAAGATAGATAGATTTTGGGGAACCCAGTAAGATTTCCCATAAAACTACTTGGGAAACAACAGCTATAAATGTATATCGAGGTCCACATGACAGGGAAAATGGGAAAGGAAAAAAGAAAAGAAAAAAAAGGCATAAAATCTCACGAACTGAATTGTAAAATCTCTTGGTAAAGAAAATTTGATATCAAGGTAAATTACCAAGATGCGAAATTCAAGCCTGTGACAAAATACAAATATAAATAAATATGCTCCGCAGAAAGTCATATGATAGTATAACTTATATGGAGGTTCACAACGCAGGTGTAAAAAAAGTAGTTTTTTTTAATTAAATTCTTAACACCCAATGGCACAGGTGTAAATGAAACTTAAAATCTATCACAGCAGAGGTGTGGCAAAAGTAAAACAAAAATAAATAGATAAATTAAAAAAATTACAAATCTCGACACAACTACCTATATCATAAACTGGTTTCTATATTATGTTACTCTAATAGTAATAAATATATATATTTAATTATGACTCTCCGTCGATTTTAGACGCATGAGGGTTTCACACACAACAATGAACACCAACACATTGATGTTTTATAGTGGTGAAGGCTTGTGTTGGACCATCCATCACTTTTTGGCACAGTCGATAGGAAAGAATTGGTGCATCAAGGGTTGCCACACGCAAGTCAAACGACCGACCTCAGGAAATTTTGAATCAGAGTTATCTCTCCTAGACTGGTTACCTACAAGGCTGAAGGGTCCAGTTGCCCGACTATTAAAAGACCATAGCTGGAAGGGAATTTTGAAATTCAGAGTTATCTCTCTCCTAGACTGGTTAACCTCCCAAGGCTGAAGGGCTCAGTCGCCCTCTATTTACCACAATAGCTGGAGGGAATTTTGGAATTCAGAGTTATACCTCTCCTAGACTGGTTACGCTACCCAAGGCTGAAAGAGCCAGTCTTGCACTACTATTTAACCCAGAGTGAAGGGAGAATATATGGATTCAACACTTTCCCAAGGGTATTTAGCGCTAAATGTGAAATGCTAACAGTTTCATCTAGGATGAACTCGAAATTGACGAGTCCATTTCCCACGACTCTAACGCACTAGCGCCCAGCGCCTCCATAAAAAATATATATATATATATATATGAACGCATCCCAAAAGATCTTTTTGTATGGTGAATTAATAAAAGGCTCCTGATCGGTTTGGTAGACCAATGCTAACGATTAAAAGAATGTCTGAGGAGAATATGAAGGTATGCCAGCATTGACAATACATGTGGGAGGTAGATGCAAAAAAATAGAGTGGCCTGTTACTCAATTAAGCAAGGCACAGAGAAGAGGAGAAGTAGCCTTGACTGAAAGAGATCCAGAAAAGAAGGAGAAAGCTAGCAGCCCCCAGAAAGCATTACAGTTTGTGTGCATTCAGTGCTGTAAGCATGTGGAGCTGACAGTTAGGTGTGGGCGCTCAACCCAGCAAAATAATCTCCAGGTCTAGCACTAGCAAAAAAAGGGATAGACTCCCTCGCTGTACAACTTTACCTTTGCTTTTCTATTATGAATCTTAAATGTGGAATAAACATTTTTTGTAGGATTTATTTTTATAAAAAAAAAAAAAAAAGGGGTCATTTATTTTTTTACTTTTATATTTTATTTCTCTGATAGTTTGAGATGAAGGCTTGATGATTAGTATATCTTGTTAATTCGGCTATTTCATTGTTATCTGTACAACATTTCAGCGATATGCCCTTCTGGCCATTTCTCAGGTATTTCTTGTTTGAGCCTTGGGAACGCCTTTGTACTCGGATGGGGTCCCATTACGACAAGAAGGTTCCCATTATGACAAGAAAGTTCTCCGGTCCGCGAAAAGAAGGTTCCAGAGTCGAGAAAGGTTTTTATATTTTATTTATCAATTTATTTATTTTTACTTTTTTTTTTTTTTTATTATTTATATTTATTTATTTTTATTATTTTTTAATTTATTATTTTTTAAAAAATTATTATTTATTATTTTTTATTAACTTTATATATTTTTAAAAAAATTTTTTTATCAATTTATCTATTTAATTATTTTTTATTTTTTATTTATCTTTTAATTTTTTAACTTATTTATTCGGTCTATTTTTATTCTTTTTCATTTCTTTATTTTTCAGATGTTTTAATTTATTTTAATTATTTTTTATTTCTCTATTTTTAATTTTTTAAATCTTTTTTTTTCCTTTATCCATATTTTCTTTCTTTATTTTTGAATTCTTTCATTTATATATTTTATTTTTATTATTTATCTATTTTTTCATTTTCTTATTTTATTTATTTCTCTTTTTTCAAAAAAAGTCTACAGTAATATGTAAATTCGGGAAACAAATAGTAAGGAAGAGGACTAATATAAACAAAATGAAAGATAATTACCTAGATGCAATAGTAACATTGGTTTAAACAATATTAATATAGTATAAGTATATATATATATATATTATTTATTGTATTTATTTATAATTACAAGTCGCTCCTACCCATTGGTTTCTGAATAACTCTCATCAGCCGGTTATAGACCTAATAGGTCGAATGTACATTCAGGGATTGATATTTTTCTCGATTTGTTTAGCCTTAACATTTGAATATATATGCCCCCCTAAATTTATTAATTATTAACTAATTAATTTTCAAATTAAGGTATGACTTCAATTAAGCAAATCTCCTCCAAAAATTGCGGCTTAAAGCCTATAAAAATAAACACATTTGTTTTGTTTACTTACCCTCAATAAATAAATATATATATATATAGAATATATAAATAGTGAAATGGGGTTATTTGTTCCGGTTTGGAGGTCATCACAATCATAGTTGAAATAGACACCCCCATCTCAAATTACGAAAGAGACAAATAGACCAAACTTTTAGATGACCCATAAATGTATGAATTAATCAAATCTTTCAACAAAACAGTCAAATGGAAATTCACTTCAATGAAATATAAAAAATTTAAGAGTTTTTAATAATTGCTTGAAGCATGTGTGATAATATTTGGGTTTGTAGATTGATTTTGAAGGCTTATCACAATACAAGGAAGATAAGGTAACAAGTATGTTGTTCATACTTACGTGTATTTTTTTATTTTTTTGGTGTTTCCTTAATATTTTGGGATTAATATCCCATCTTCAGAAAAACTTTTGAGCTCTTAAAGGGTTTCAATGACTGTTCTATTAATCCCATATCAATGTGGAGGTAAGTAATGTTTGAATGTATTAGTATTCTAATGTGGCAGCATCAATATCATGCTCCAATTACAATCCGTTATTTTATATTTCCTTATTATTTCGGAATAGATATCCTATCTTCAGAGACCTTTGGAGCTCTTAAGGGATTTTCACGGTGGTCGATTAATATATGTTAGTGTGAAAGGTAGTAAACAAATTATTTTTGCTCAACGAAGTTCAAATTATAGTTTTTAAACATCAAAAAATTATATTTTGTAATTAGTTTAAAAGCAACACTAAGTCGTTATTGTAAGGATTTAATTAGAGACATGGATCAGTATTCAGTTGTATTGCAAGTTGAGTTGGCTCTGGAAGAGTATGGGATCTGTAATTCAGTTACAGCCCGCAACCTGCTTTGTCTGCCAACGGGAATGATAGCAATTGACATTTTTAGGCAAAGTGTGTATCATAATCCTTGATTCTAAAGGAAGGTGATCAACAGGGAATTGTTCAGGTTTATTGTTTTAATGTAATAAGAATTAGTATAGGACAGTCCTTAGCTGTATTGCAATTGAGTCAGCTCTTGAAGATGAACTAAATCCTACATGGCGCTGCGAACAGGATCATCTCAATTTGTGAGATATATATCCATCACTCGAACTATGTTAACATGGTTGAGTATGGAGTCTGTATTAGTTACAGTCCACCTGCTTTGTCTGTCACTGGATGATAGCATTGGACTTCTAGCAATGTTGTATCATATCTTGATTCGAAAGGAAGGTTATCACAGGGAATTGTCCAAATTTATTGTTTTTAATGTTATAAGAACCAGTATTAGTTTAAGCAGCAACACATGGCCAATTTATTGAGATATATATCCATCACTCGACTTGTACGCGGTTGAAGTATGGAGTCTGTATTGCAGTTACAGCCCACCTGCCCTTGTCTGACAACTGGAATGAAAGCATTGAAACCTTCTAGCAAATGTGTGTATCAAATCTTGATTCTAAAAGGAAAGTGATCCAACAGGGAATTTCAAAATATTGTTTTTAATGTTATAAGATTTGTATTAGTTTAACAGCAAACACATGGAACCAATTTATTGAGATATATATCCATCACTCGACTATGTTACGCCGGTTGGTATGGAGTCCTGTTATTCAGTTCAGCCCAGCCTGCCTTTGTCTGACGACTGGACACTTGGTTACTATGAAAACTTAACTGAAACAACAGTTGGAACGTTAATTTAATTAATCTTTAGAGTTTTACTTTTTTTCTTCTTTTTTTTCTTTTTCCTTCTGTCTTTCTTTCACCTGTTTAACTTCTTTTTTCTTTCTGTCTTTTTTTTTTTTTTTTCCCCTTTTTTTTGGCAAGGGTGGGTATTGAACTCAGAACCTTATGGTTCCTTGGCAGATGCTCTACCAACTGAGTAAGAACCAACTCATAACCAAACTCACCATTGAAAACATTAGTGTGAAAGGAAACATGAACAGCTTGTCCAGGATTTGAACTAAGGTCACAAATTCCATTCCTCAGACACTAACTATACAATTAAAGCAAACGTCCATGTATGGTTAAATCATTTAGGTGGCTTTAAGTCAGTATCAGACAGACAGTGAAGGGAGTCTACCTCTTTTCCAGCTGGTACTAGCCAGGGATATTATTTTATTTCAATCTGGGCTGGAGTGCCACGGCCTACATAAGTTCTGCAATTTTCCACACCAAATTCAAGATGTTGTGCTGAGTTTTGCAAGTGTGGTATCAACCGTATGGTTCCTACTGCATATGCTCTTTGGTTTTTTACCGTCTGAAGTGGAGTTTCCACACGCTACCATCAGCTGCACAGATACAAATTGATATAGATTTATTTTTTATTACAGGGACGTCATTAAAAAATGGTGTGAACTGGTTGTTTTTTTTTTTACAATATTTGTTTATGGCATTTGCATTTGTCGGTCATTGACATTTTGTAACATCTGTACGTCTCTTGCCATTATATTGTATCTTGGTTTGAATTGTGGCTGTTGCTTGATGTCATCAGCATTTAAAAAAGGGTTAAAGCCAAACTGCAATTTTCTCAACTTGAGTCAAATTGTTTAAAGATTAATTGATAATCTAATAGGAATACTTGAAACTGTTGGATAAGGTATAAGATGTATGCACAAATTGCCACTTATATTTATGGACTTTCCCAAAATCAGCAGCGCAGGTTGATGCCTAACTCTATTTTCCCAGCTATGAGTCCAATTTGATTGTTTAAAGTTTTAATTGATATTTAATAGAATACTTGAAACTGTTAGATTAGGTATAAGATAATATGCAAAATTGCCACTTATATTTAATGAACTTTTCCCAAAAATCAGCAAGCAAGGTCAATGCACTGATTTTCCCAGTTATAAGTCCAAATTATTTTGTTTTAAAGTTTAAATTAATATCTAATAGGAATACTTGAAACTGTTAGATTAGGTATAAGATGTTATGCACAATTGCCAACTTATATTTATGAACTTTCCAAAATCCAACAGCAGCCACTCACCATTGCAAAAACAACATGAATGCATTTATATATGACCAACCCCTCTGAAAGGCAGGATGTGGCACAAGGCAATTTCTTAAGCTGAGTTTAACAAATGTTTGAATTCAAAGTTTGCCTTTCCACTAAAACTCCATTTTCTCAGCTATGTGTCAAATAGATTTTGGTTTAAAAGTTTTAATATCTACTAAGGAATACTGAACTGTTAGATTTAGGTATAAGAATATATGCAAAATTGACACTTTATTTATGACTTTCCCAAAATCAGCAGCAGGTTATGCAACTGCAATCTTTCCCATTATGGTCATTGATTTGTTTAAAGATTTAAATTGATATTCAATAGAATACCTTGAAAACCTGTTAAGATTATCTAAGGTATAAATGTATGCAAAATTGGCCACTTAATATTTATGGACTTTCCAAAATCAGCAGCAGTCCTGACCAATGGCAAAAATAACATAGAATGCATTATATATTTTGACCAAACCCTCTGACAGGCATGATGTGACGCAAGGCATTTCTTAAACTGAGTTTAACATGTTTTGAATCTTTCCTTTCCCCTAAAACTCCATTTTCCCAGCTATGATCAAATTTTTTGTTTAAAGATTTAATTGATTATCTTAATTAGGAAAATACCGAACTGTTGAGATTAGGTATAAGAATGAATGACAAATTGCCACTTATATTTATGGACTTTCCCCAAAATCAGCAGCAGGTCAATGCCAACTGCATTTTTCCAAGTTATGAAGTCAATTTGATTTGTTTAAAAGTTTTAATTTTATATCTAATTGGAATACTTGAAACTGGTTAGATATCTGAGGTATAAGATGTTCAAAATTGCCACTTATTTTATGGGCTTTCCCCAAAAATCAGCAGCAGGTTTATGCCAACCTCTAATTTTTCCAGCTATGAGTTCAAATTTGAATTTGTTTTAAGATTTAATTTTTTAATACTCTAATAGGAATACTTGAAAACTGGTTTAAGATTATCTAAGGATAAGATGTATGCCAAAAATTGGCCAACTTATATTTATGGGCTTGTCCCAAAATCAGCAGCAGGTTTTATGCAACCTCTTTTTTCCCCAGCTATGGTCAATTTGAATTTGTTAAAGATTAATTAATATCTTAATAGGAAATACTGAAAACTGGTTTTAGATTAATCTAAGGTATAAGATGTATGCAAAATTGCCACTTAATATTTATGGCCTTTTCCAAAATCAGCGCAGGTCAATGCCATCATCCATTTTCCACTATGAGTCAAATTGTTTAAAGTTTTTAATTAATATCTTAGGAATACTTGAAACTGTTAGATAGGTATAAGATGTTCAGCAAAATTGCCACTTATTTTATGGATTTTCCAAAATGCAACAGCAGATTAATGCCAACTGCATTTTTCCAGTTATAGTCAATTTGAATTTGTTTAAGATTTAATTAGTATCTAATAGAAATCCTTGAACTGTTGATCATCTGACGTATAAGAATGTATGCAAAAATGCCACTTATATTTATGGACTTTCCCAAAAATAGTAGGAAGCATGACCAAAGAAAACAACATAGTGTGCATTTATAATATATATATATATATATATATATACTCAACACAACGAACTATCATACTGCATTTACACAGATATATATATATAATATATATAATATATATTATATAATATATATATAATAATGTGTGTGTGGGTGTGTAAATATATTAAATACAGCATACACACCATAGATATCCATATATACAAACACACATAAATAAATATTTGTCTTAAGACATTCGAGCAAAAATATCCAAGATTCTTCGAAAAGAAAAATGTATTTTTCTTTCAAATTTTTTAGATATTTTTTATATTTGGATTTACCAAAATCTTTTTTGGAACATTATTTATTTATTATTTTTCCGATAAATCTTCCTGGTAATTTTTAAATTGTCTCTCCTTCCATCCATTTTCTTCCTTCGAATCTAGTGAGAGTAAAAAGAAAGAGAAATCCTCTTCAAGGGAAACTGGAAATGCTTGGAAATTTCACGATGCTTACAACAATTTGAATTCGATTTAATCCTTCATGTTGCGTGTACAATTTATCCTGGTGTACATATATAATATATATATAATATATATATGAGGAAAGAAATTGGAATGAATCTGACAGATGGTGGTAGAAATATGAGGAATAAAAGAACAAAACTCAGACAAAGAATGTGTAGGCTAATTATCGCTGGAGTATTGACATTAATTCATAAATGCGAGAAGACACGAGTTCAATTCTCAGCGAAATATACTACACATTTTTGTCTGAGTTTTTTGTTTCTTTCATTCCTCATATTTTCTACCATATATATATATATAATGTCATTGAGTTAAGGTAGCGTGGAACATGGGTCAACCATTGGTTTACTTACAGTTTCTCTCCTATCTGATCTTCAGTACAAATATGAAAATATCCGAAGATTCACATAGGAGAAGAAGAGAGAGAGAAGAGTTGAGGGAGGAGAGAGAGAGAATAAAATATTTAAAGAAAAAACAGAACAAATATACCATTGTTGTGGCTTGTATTTTTGGTGTATGTGTGTATATATATATATATATATATATATATGTGTGTGTATATATATGTTGTGTGTGGTCAATATGTAATATGCCGTATGCGTGTTATGTATATATATATATACATACTGTATTAATAATTCCGTTTGACATATATATAAAGTACTCTATCAGTTAAGATAGCGAGACATCAACCACAATTGGAGATTGTTAATAATATATATATATATATATATATATGTGTGTGAAGAGAAATGGAAGTGGAATCGACGGTATGTAGTATAAGTGGAGAAATTTAAAAAACCAAAGTTTGAATAAAATGAGTGGTAAGTTATTAGGCCGATGCCTGCAGTGTTTCGATCTGTTGAGTAGATCTTCCTCAGGGCTTTTGTGATATAAGAAAATAAATAAAATTATCAGAGAATAATGAAGAGCTGTGATAGTCCTTGTTTATCATATGTTTCAAAAATGTTTTGAAAGGAATTAACGTTCTTAGAATAATTTGAAAAGTTGAGAAACGCTGGAAAAGATAGACGGTTATGAAATCATGACATCATGTAAATTTTTTCTTTTATGGTGTGTGTGTGAGTGTGTGTATGTGTGTGCGCTAGTAAGAAAAAATGACATTGATGAATTTTTCTTTTAGTGATGTGCGTGCGCATATTGTGTGTATATGTTACAAAGAACGAGAATCGAAACAATCCTCAATGTTGTGTGTGTATGTGCGAGTATGTTCATTAAGAAGAAATGTTTGTTTTCAAAGTAAGAGTGAGAAATATTCTATAACTTTGAGTTGCTGTGTGGGCGTGTAAGGTAGGGGAATAGGAAGAAAAGACATCTGCCGTATGTTTATAATTTATACCGTTTGTATTTTTAAAGTAAGTGATGAGAAAAAAGGGTGAGTGTGTGGAGAGGGTAAAATTTTATAGTTAAAGTTTAATTATTATATATATATATATATATATGTGTGTTGTGCTTAACTAAATCAAGCAATTTCATAATGAACAAATAGTTTTTAGAAGTAAAATTAAACCAGAAATAAGATGGGTGGAGTGTTAAACGCTAGAATATCTATTTGGCAATTAAAACTATAAAATATATATGTATTAATAGATTATGGGCTGAGAGAACTGAGATCAATAGTCAGATAGATGATTGATATATATATATATAATATAGTGTACATACACGGCACATACATATATGTGCATACCAGACACACACACATATTACACACACACACACACCACATACATATGTACAACACACACACACTCATACATATGTACACACACGACACACACTCATACATATTACACTACACACACACAACTCATATTATATATATATATCGCTCTCCTATAAAAGGGATGGAGTACTCTTTGGTGGCCTTTACATACATACCTATGTGTATATTAAAAACAGTTAAATCCCCTTTGCGTCTGTGGGTGACGATATCAGCTGGTGGTTAAGCGTCCGCAACTGTGCTGAATCAATCCAAAATGTCTAGCACACTGAAGAGTTGATAAGTCAAAACATGTGTTCTTGTGGATGACTCTCTCTCCTCTCTCTCTCTCTCTAATTATAATATATATATATATATATATACTGTATATATAAACATTTTTTCAATATTCAGGAGGGCTCAATATATGATAACTATACATTTCATACTGAACATAAATTATATATATATATATATATATAATCATTTAAGCATTGTTTGACAAAGAAGGCACCAGGCCGACCAGTTATCTACAATCGACTTAAAACAACTTTAAAAAAAGACAAACAGCAACTTAAAACAAGAACACGACGAGTTCACACATTCGGACATAGTAGGGAACAGGTATGGACGAAAAACAACACTTTTTCATAAAAACCAATTACATCACACTACCCACTAAAAAGCATTTTATCAAGGCAGTGGAGTCTTCAACAAGAAAAAAGAAAAAANACTAATTTAATAAATATTAAATTTAATTAACTATATCAACTCTCAATAAGGTACCAATTATTCTAAGTAGAATATTGTTTGTCATTACATATATAAGTTTCATTTTGTACATGAACTTGTTACGCACAATTTGCTAAATTCATGCAACGTCGTAACAGCAAGTACCAAATGTGTATTGACCCTATATAGAGAATAATATTCAAGCTATCCTACCGTATTCCACTTTGTGTAAAATTGAATTGGACTATTATAAACGTATACAGAATTGATAAACAGCTGCGAGAGATCAGGATAGAGTTGATACAAATTAGAATCTGTTCAGATTTAAACTAAATCAGTCGAAGGGAAAGAAAGTTAATATTACAGGCTTCATGTTCTTGAGAATTTTAATCGATATTCTCAGTTATTTGCCTCTACTCTATAAAAGGTACTGCCAAACTTATTTGATACTATCATATATTCTGGTCTTTATGTCAGAGATGCAGAAAACCATTAGGGAATTTTGAGCTGGAGAGTGGGTTGGGCTTCATTTTATTTAGCCTCACTCTCTAAAAGATACTGCTGAAAACTATTTTTGAACAATAACATTTTCTGTTTATTGTCAGAGATGCAGAAACCAGTTAGGAATTTTTGAGCTGGAGAGTGGGTTGGTTTCAAATTATTTAAGCCTCTACTCTCTAAAAGATACTGCTCAAAACTATTTGAACAATCATATATTCTGTTTTATTGTCAGAGATTGCAGAAACCAGTTAGGAATTTTGAGCCTGGAGAGTGGGTTGGGCAAATTTATTTAGGCCTCTACTCTCTAAAAGGTACTGCTCAAAACTATCTTTTGAACAATAACATATCTGTTTTTATTGTCAGAGATTGCAGAACCAGTATAGGAATTTGAGCAAGGGAGAGAGGCATGGGATATTCAAATGAACTTATGATTCAGTATATCAGCGTTATTCGGACTGTGTTCCTATCTTCATTTTATTTGTACAAATGTTTCGGCCGATATTACCCTCCGGCCTTCTTTCAGGTAATTTCTTGTCGGCTCGGAACCTTCTCGACTCGGGAACCTTCTTTTCAAGGAAATATCTGGAAGAGCCGAGGGATATATCTGCCGAAACGTTGAAACAAATAACAATGAAGATGGGGACAATAGCGAATAAACACTAAGTAATTACTAATCTTCAAGCCTCATCTCAAACATTCAGAGAAATGAAACTTATGATGTTTACATAATTTATGAAGCAGTTATAGATTATGAACATACTGTTAGTTTAGAAATTTGAATTAGGGTCCGTTAACTAAAAATAATGGGTTCCATGGAAAGTTTACCCGACAGTGAAGATGAGGTATGACCTGACACCTTGAAGACATTGATAGGATGATTGCAGATTTCAGAGCAGATGGACTGTAGTTGATGCCTCTTTGATGTTATTTCTCATCACGGCGGAATCATATATATATATATATTATATATATTTATTTATAAAATGAAAAAAGTAGCCTACCTCGACTTTCATTGCTGGAGATATGTCAGGGTTCAAGCCATCCGCTGAAATTATTGCATGTAACCCTGACCAATTCAGGGGCGTGAAACTTCGAGGTAGGTTACTTTTATCCATTATATAAATAAATTTTGCTCTACATTTGTATTGACACTTTATATTTGTTTTTTCACGGTCTTTAACCCCGGATTCTGTGCGCGCCAACGATCGTACTCGTACCCACGGTAAGCCATACTCATACATTAACGCATATTATATATATATTATATATATATATATATATATATATAGAGAGAAGAGAGAGGAGAGCAACAGACTGAGAAAGATAGATAGAGATGAGAGCCTGCAGATAAAGTAAGAGAGATATTGAAGAGACTGTGATAAAATATTGAAGGCATAAGATTAGATATATAGGAACAGACTGAGAGAGATAGACCGACACACAAATAGATGATAGATAGATAATAGATTGTGAAAGCCAAAGTAGATTTCTTATAAAAACTCACTTTTGAAAAACACAAGCTATAAAGTATATCGATGTCACATGACAGGGAAAATGGAAAGAACAAAAGAAGCAGAAAAATCTCACCATCTGAAGTTGGAAAAATCTGTTGCTTATATATATATATATAGAGGAGAGAGAGAGAGAGAATGAGAGAACAGAAGCGGAGGTGCAGAGTTGAGAGATAGATAGATAGATTGAGAGACTGAAATAGATAGAATATTAAGAGGAATTAGGAAAAATAATATACTTGATAGGTAGAACAAACTTGAGAGGATTAGACTGGTTACACAGGTAGACAGATAGATAGATAGATAGATATGAAAAGGCTGAGGTTAGAAGAGAGAAGAATAAGATAGATAGATCTATAAGAACTGACTGAAGATATGATAGATAGATGATGAAGAGATTGGAGATTAGAATAGATAGATATGAACAGACTAAGATTATATATTTTATATATATATATATAGATAGATAGGAATATAGACTAAGATAGACAGATAAGATATGAACAGACTAATTAGTAGATAGAATAGATGACAGGATAGAGATAGATATATAGATATGAACAGACTGATGAAGATGAAATAGATAATAATGATGTAAAAAACAGACTAAATGATAGATATGAAACTAGATAGTATAGAAGAACAGACAGATAAAGACATAGATAGATAGAATAGATAGATAGATATGACAACTAGATATGTGAACAGAGAAGTTGTAAAGATATGCAGACTAATTATGATGAATATGATATAACATAATATTAGATATATTATATAGGGACGAACCTGGGCTCCTTTACAGCTTGGGTAAGGTAACCAGTTAGAGAGAGGGATAAAACTCTGAATTCAAAATTCCCTGAGGTCGGTTCCGTTTGATGGGTTTGTGGCATTCCTCCTAATTGCACCAATTCTTTTCCTATTCGACTGTACCAAAAGTGCTGGAATAGGTCCAATACAGCCTTTCACCACTATAAACAAATCCACTGTGGTTAGTAGTTCTCGAATGAAACACTCATGCACGTCAAAAATCGACGAGAGGGTCTATATACTATAGTATATATATATATATACTATACTAACGAAGAGAGGGAGAGAAGAGGAGAGAGAGAGAGAGAAGAATATGACAACACGACTTAAGATAGATAGATAAGTAATGATATGAAACAGAACTAAGTATATAGATATGAAACAGACTAAGAAATAGATAAATTAATAGAATGAACAGACTAAGAATTAAATATATATATATATATATATATCTTAGATAGATATGAAACATAGAAGATATGAACAGACTAAGATAGATAGTAAATAGATTAGTTATGAACAGACTAAGAATAGATAGTTGATAGATACTTGATATAGAATAGATTATACCGAGATTGGATAGAAAGGAACAGACTGAGAAGGATAGCATAGATAAATAGATAGATAGATAGTGAATCAAACGTAAGATAGATAGGTAAATAGAATTAGTTAATGAACGACTACAGAATGGAGTAGATAGATAGTATAGATAGATAGATACTGAAATAGATAGACTAGATATTATACATAGATTGAAATAGAAAAGGACAGACCTTAGGATAGAAGGATAGATAGATAGATACAAACAGACTGAGAGGATAGAATAGATATGAACAGACTATAGTAGATAGATTCAGACTAGATTAGATGATAGATAGAAGTACTGAATGAAGATAGATTAGATAGATTATGAAAGACAGATAAAATGAATAGAACTAAGAAATAAGAATAGATAGTTATGAACAGACTAAATTATAGATGATAGATAGATAGATAGTTATGAACAAGACTAATAGAAATAGAAGTATGAACTAGTAGATTGATTAGTTAAACAGAACCTATGATAATATTTTAGAACTAGATGAAATAGATAGTTATGAACAGACCTAGATAGATAGAAGTGATGAACAGACCAGAGAAATAATATAGTTTTATACAGACTAAGATAAAGATAGTATGACAAGGATGATGAGTATGAGATGAAACTTGTTAGAAGACAAGTTGATAGTTTATGAATAAGATAGATAGTTAGTTAAGAAAACTAGATAATAAGTTAGAGACAGTAGTGATAGATAGTTATAAGACCCTAGATAGATAGATAGTTAATGGAACAGACTAAGATAGATAGATTTTGGAACCGCCCAGTTAGAATTTCCATAAAAACTCCACTTTTTGGAACACAGCTATAAATTGTTAACTATCGAGTCACATGCAGGAAAATGAAAAGGAAAAAAGAAGAAAAAAAAGGCATAAAAATCTCACGAACTGAAGTGTTTAAAACTCTCTTGTAAGAAATTTGATATCAGGTAAATTAACCAAGATTTGCGAAATTCAGCACTGTGACAACATACAAAAATAAATAATAATATCTCGCAGAAGTCAATGATAGTAAATATCTATAATGGAGGTCCAACAACGAGGTGTAAAAATAAGAGTTTTTTTAATTAATTCCTTTACACCTGGCCAGGTGAAATGATAAAATCTAATCACAGCAGAGGTGGTGCAAAAAGTAAAAAACAAAATAAATAGATAAATTTAATAAAAATTCACACCTCCGAAACACGTAACTACCTATATCATAAACTGTTTTTCCTATATCTATGTTATCTAATAGTAATAAAATATATATTATTTATGACCTCTCGTACGATTTTCGACGCTGGGGTTCACACACACAATGGAACACCCACACATTATTTTGTTTATATGGTGAAAGGCTTTGTGTTGGAACCATCACACTTTTTGGCACAGTCGATTAGGAAAAGAATGGTGCCATCAAGGGTTGCCCACAACCAATCACAGACCGAACCTCAGGAATTTGAATTCAGAGTTTATCCCTCTCCTTAGACTGGGGTTTACATACCAGGCTGAAGGTCTCAAGTCTGGCCCGGTACTATTTTAACCCATAGCTTGGAGGCGAATTTTGAATTCAGAGTTATTCCCCTCTCCTGACTGTTACCTACCCAGCGAGAGTGCCTCTTTTCCTACGGGAATTCAGTATACTTAGATGTCCACCCAAGGTGAGCCCGATGCCCCCTACTATTTAACCCATAGCTTGGAGGAGAAATATAATGGATTTCATACTTTTCCAAGGGGTAATTAGCGCTATGTGAAATGCTAACAGTTTCATCTAGGAATTGAACTCGAATTGACGAGTCCATTTCCACAGACTCTAAACCACTAGCCCCCGCGCCTCATAAAATATAGTATATATATAATATATGACCGCATTCCAAAAAGAAATCTTTTGTTTTGGAATCGAATTAATAAAAGGCTCCTGATCGGTTTTTGTAGAGACCATGCCTACGGATTGAAAAGGATGTCCTGCAGGAGATTATGAGGATAATGCACATTACAATACATCCGTGGAGGTAGATCAAGAAAATAAGAGTGGCCGTCACCTCAACGTTAGCAAAGGCACAGAGAAAGAGGAGAGTAGCCTTGACTGAAGAGATCCCAGAAGAGAGAGAAAGCTCAGCAGCCCCGAAAGGCATTCACAGTTTGTTGCATCAGTGACTGTAAGCATCTGGGAGCTGGACAGTAGGTGTGGCGCTCAACTCAGCAAAATGAATCTCCAGGCTCTAGCACTAGCAAAAAAGGGATAGACTCCCTCGCTGTACAACTTTACCTTTCTTTTTTATTTATGTCTTATGTGGAATAAACATTTTTTGTTAAGGATTTTATTTTTTATAAAAAAAAAAAAAGGGGGTCATTTATTTTTTTTACTCTTTTATATTTTTAATTCTCTGAAGTTTTGAGATGAGGCTTGATGATTAGTATTACTGTGGTTATTCGGGCTATTGTCATTGTTATCTGTACACATCAGCCGATATATGCCCTCTGGCATAGCATTCTTCAGGTATTTCTGTTGGACTGGGAACCTTCTGTAACTCGGGATGGGTTCCCAATTACGGACAAGGAAGGTTCCAATTATGACAAGAAAGTTTCTCGAGTCCGGAAGAAGGTTCCAGAGTCCGGAAGGTTTTATATTCTTATTTATCAAATTTATTTATTTTTACTTTTTTTTTTTTATTATTTATTTTATATTTTATTTATTTTTATTATTTTTTAATATTTATTTTTAAAAAATATTTATTTATATTTTTATTAAAACTTATATATTTTTAAATTTTTTATCAATTTATCTATTTATTATTTTTTTATTTATTTATTTTATTTTTTACTTATTTATTCGTCTATTTTTATTCTTTTTTCATTTCTTTATTTTTCAGATGTTTAATTTATTTTATTATTTTTTTATTTCTCTATTTTTACTTTTTAAATCTTTTTCTTTATTCTTTATTCATATTTTCTTATCTTTATTATGAATCTTCTTTATATATTTTTATTTTTTATTTATCTATTTTCTTTTCTTATTTATTTATTTCTCTTTTTCAAAAAAAGTCTACAGTAATATGCGTAAAATTCGGAAACAAAATAAGTAAGGATAGGACTAATATAACCAAAATGAAAAGATAATTATACCTGATGCATAGTAACATTGTTAAACAATATCCCTATATATTATATAGTGTCCTATACTTATAATTTATATATATTTATTCCTAATTTATTTATAATTACAAAGTCGCTTCTACCATTTGGGTTTGAAAACTCTCATCAGCACGCGTTATAGACCATAATAGGTCAAATGTACATTCAGGGATTGATATTTTCTCGATTTGTTTAGCCTTACATTTGAATATATATGCCCACCTAAATTTATTACATTCATTAACTAATTAATTTTTCAAAATTATGTATGACTTCAAATTAACCACATCTCCTCAAAAATTGTCGGCTTAAGGCCATATAAAAATAACACACCATTTGTTTGTTTACTTACCCTCAAAATAAATTATATATATTATAAATATATTAAATTAGTGAAATGGGGTTATTTGTCCGGTTGGAAGGTCCTATTTCAACAATTCATAGTTTGAAATAAGATTCACCACCCATCTCAAATTACGAAAGAGAAATAGACAAACTTTTTAGATAGACCCATCAACATTATTGATTATATCAATTTTCACAAACTAGCAAATTGGAAATTCACTTCAATTGGAAATATAAAAGAATTTAAGAGTTTTATAATTTCTGCTTGAAGCATTGTGTGTAATTTGTTGTAGATTGATTTTTGAAGCTTACACAAATACAAAGGAGATTAAGGTACAAGTATGGTTGTTCATTTACTGTATTTTTTTAGTTTTTTTGGTGTTTCCTTAATATTTTTGCGGATTAATATCCCATCTTCAGAAACTTTTGAGCTCTTCACAGGGAATTTTCGGATCACTGTTTCCATATTATCCTTCAATTGTGAGGTAGTAATGTTGGATGTATTATATTCTAATGTGCAGCATATATCATGCTCCCAGATACATATCGTTATTTTATATTTCCTTTTATTTCGGATTAATATCTATCATTCAGAAGACCTTGAGCTCTTAAGGGATTTCACGGTCGGTCGTATTTAATCTATGTTAGTGTGAAGGTAGTAACAAAAATTAATTTTTCTAAACGATGTTCAAATTTATAGTTTTTAACATCATAAAAATTAATATTAAGTTAAGCTAACACTAACATAGATTAATACGACCGACCGTGAAAATCCCTTTAAGAGCTCAAAGGTCTTCTGAAGATAGGAATATTAATTCCGATATATAAGGAAAATATAAAATAAACGATATGTAATTGGAGGCATGATATGAATGCTGCACATTGAATACTAATACATTCACACATTACTACCTCCACATTGATATGGATTAATATGAACAGTCATGAAAATCCCTTAAGAGCTCAAAAGTTTTCTGAAGATGGGATATTAATCCCAAAATATTAGGAACCAAAAAATAAAAAAAACACAGGTAAATGAACAACATACTTGTTACCTTATCTTCTTTTATGTGATAAGCCTTCAAAATCAATCTACAAACCAAATATACACCACAATGCTTTCAAGCAAATTTATAAAACTCTTAAATTCTTTTATATTTCATTTGAACGTGAATTTCCATTTGACTAAGTTTTTTGTTGAAAAATTGATATAATTCATAATTTATGGGTCTATCTAAAAGTTTGTCTATTGTCTCTTTCGTAATTTGAGATGGGGTGGTCTTTTCAAACTATGAATTGTTGTGACCTTCCAACCGGACACAAAATAACCCCATTTCACTATTTATATCATTTATATATAACTATAACCTTTATTTATGAGGGTAAGTAAACAAACAAATGTGTTTATTTTTTATATGCTTAAGCCGACAATTTTTGGAGGAGATTTGCTTAATTGAAGATCATACCTAATTCTTTGAAAATTAATTAGTTTAAATAATTAAAAATTTAGGTGGGCATATATATTCAAATGTAAGGCTAAACAAATCGAGAAAAATATCAATCCTGCATGTACATTTCGACCCTATTAGGTCTATAACCGTGCTGAATGCAGAGTTATTCAGAAACCAATGGTTGGAGCGACTTTGTAATTAAAATAAATAAATAAATTATATATATATATAATATATATAATATATAATATTGTTTAACAATGTTACTATGCATCTAGTGATAATTATCTTTCATTTGTTATATAGTCCTCTCCTTACTTATTTTTGTTCCCGAATTTTACATATACTGTAGACTTTTTGAAAAAAGAGAAATAAATAAATAAGAAAATGAAAAATAGATAATAATAAAAATAAAAATTATTAAATGAAAGATTCAAAATAAAGAAAGAAATTGAATAAGGAATAAAGAAAAGATTTAAAAAATTAAAAATAGAGAAATAAAAATAATAAAATAATTAAAACATCTGAAAAATAAAGAAATGGAAAAGAATAAAAATAGACGAATAAATAAGTAAAATAAAAAGATAAATAAATAAATAAAAAAAATAAAATAGATAAATTGATAAAAAAATTTAAAAATTATATAAGTTAATAAAAAATAATAAATAAATAATTTTTAAAAAATAAATAAATTAAAAAAATAAATAAAAATAAATAATATAAAAATAAATAAAAAAAAAAAAGTAAAAAATAATAAAATTGATAAATAAAAATATAAAACCTTCTCGGACTCTGGAACCTTCTTTTCGACTCGAGAACTTTCTTGTCATAATTGGGAACCTTCTGTCGTAATTGGGACCCATCCCGAGTACAGAAGGTTCCAAGTTCCAACAAGAAATACCTGGAAGAAGGCCAGAGGCATATCCGGCTGAATGTTGTACAGATAACAATGACAATAGCCCGAATAACACAGATAATACTAATCATCAAGCCTCATCTCAAACTTTACAGAGAAAAAAATATAAAAGTTAAAAAAATAAATGACCCCTTTTTTTTTTTTTTTTTATAAAATAAAATCCTTACAAAAAATGTTTATTACACATTAAGATCATAAATAAGAAAAGCAAAGGTAAAGTTGTACAGCGAGGGAGTCTATCCCTTTTTTGCTAGTGCTAGACCTGGGAGATTAATTTTGCTGAGGTGAGCGCCACACCTACTGTCAGCTCCCAGATGCTTTACAGCACTGAATGCACACAAACTGTAATGCTTTCTGGGGCTGCTAGCTTTTCTCTCTCTTTCTGGATCTCTTTTCAGTCAAGGCTACCTCCTCTTCTCTGTGCCTTGCTTAACGTGAGGACCAGGCCACTCTATTTTTTGCATCTACTCCCACATGTATTGTCAATGTTGGCAGTATCCTCATAATTCTCCTGCAGACATCTTTTAATCGTAGCAGTGGTCTACCAACCGATCAGGAGCCTTTATTAATTCACCATACAAAAGATCTTTTGGGATGCGTTCATATATATATTATATATATATTTTTTTATGGAGGCGCGTGGCTAGTGGTTAGAGTCGTGGGAAATGGACTCGTCAATTCGAGTTCAATTCCTAGATGAAACTGTTAGCATTTCACATAGCGCTTAATCCTTGGGAAAAGTATGAATCCATATATTCTCCCTCCAGCTATGGGTTAAATAGTAGGCAGACTGGGCTCTTCAGCCTGGTAGGTAACCAGTCTAGGAGAGGTATAACTCTGAATTCAAAATTCCTCCAGCTTTTGGTAAATAGTAGGGCAGAACTGAGCCCTTCAGCCTTGGGTAGGTAACCAGTCTAGGAGAGGGATAACTCTGAATCAAAAATTCCCTCCAGCTATGGGTTTAAATAGTTGGCAGACTGGACCCTTCAGCCTTGTGTAGGTAACCAGTCTAGGAGAGGATAACTCTGAATTCAAAATTTCCTGAGGTCGTCGTTGATTGGGTTTTGTGGCAACCTTGATGCACCAATTCTTTCCTATCGACTGTGCCAAAAAGTGTGGATGTGTCCAACACAAGCCTTCACCACTAAAACAAATCAATGTGTGGGTGTTCATTTGTGTGTGAACCTCATGCGTCGAAAATCGACGAGAGAGTCCATAATAAATATATATATTTATTACTATTAGAGTAAATAGATATAGAACCAGTTTATGATATAGGTAGTTGTGTCGAGATGTGAATTTTATTAATTTATCTATTTATTTTGTTCTTTACTTTTGCACACCTCTGCTGTGATAGATTTAATTCATTTACACCTGTGCCATTGTTGTAAGAATTTAAATTAAAAAACTCTTTTTTTACACCTGCGTTGTGACCTTCCATTATAAGATTATACTATCATATGACTTTTCTGCGAGATATTTATTATTTATTTGTATGTTGTCACAGGCTTGAATTCGCATCTTGGTTAATTTACCTGATATCAAATTTCTTACAAGAGATTTTTACAACTTCAGTTCGTGAGATTTTTATGCCTTTTTTTTCTTTCTTTTTCCTTTCCATTTTCCCTGTCATGTGACCTCGATATACATTTATAGCTGTGTTTCCAAAAGTGAGTTTTATGGAAAATCTACTGGGGGTTCCAAAATCTATCTATCTTTAGTTTGCTTCATAAACTATCTATCTATATTCTATCTATCTTTGATCTGTTCTATAACTATCTATCTATTTATGCTGTTCATAACTACTATCTATCTATCTTAGTCTGTTCATAACTATCTATCTATCTTAGTCTGTTCATAACTATCTTAATCTATCTTAGTCTGTTCATAACTATCTATCTATCTTAGTCGTTCATAACTATCTATCTATCTATCTTAGTCTGTTCATATACTATCTACTATCTTAGTCTGTTCATAACTATCTATCTATCTTAGTATAACTATCTATTTCTATCTATCTTAGTCTGTATCCTATCTATCTAACTATCCTATCTATCTGTCATATCTATCTATCCTTCTCAGTCTGTCTTTGTATCTATCATATCTCCTTCTTCAGTCTGTTCCTTTCTATCAATCTATGTATATATCTATCTATCTATTTCAGTATCTATCTATCTATCTATCTATCTATCACCTATCTTCTTAGCTCTGTTCATAACTATCTCATTTACCTATTCTATCTAGTTTGTTCATATCTACTATCTATTTATCTATTCCTTCTCAGTCTGTTCCTTTCTATCAATCTCGGTATAATTCATATCTATATCAGTATCTATCTATCTATCTTAGTCTGTTCATAACTATCTACTTTATCTATCTATCTTAGTCTGTTCATATCTATCTATGTTCATATCTATCTAAGATAAGTTTATATATATATTCTTAGTCTGTTCATATCTATCTATTTATCTATCTATCTTAGTCTGTTCATATCTATATATCTTAGTCTGTTCATATCTATCTACTTATTCTATCTTCTTAGTTCTGTTCATATCTCTCTCTCTCTCTCTCTTTCTCTCGCTCTCTCTTTATTAATATATATATATATATATATATATTATATATGACCTCCTCGTCGATTTTTGATGCATTGAGTGTTCATTCGATGAACTACTAAACACAGTGATTTGTTTTTAGTGGTGAAGGCTT
The DNA here is from genome assembly GCA_023376005.1 of Doryteuthis pealeii. Taxonomy (NCBI): domain Eukaryota; kingdom Metazoa; phylum Mollusca; class Cephalopoda; order Myopsida; family Loliginidae; genus Doryteuthis; species Doryteuthis pealeii. Next base: position 49,277,600 of record CM042174.1, on the reverse strand, counting down.
GTATTGACTATTCCGCACTTTTTGGTACAGTCGATAGGAAAGAATTGTGCATTAAGGAATGCCACAAACCCAATCAACGACCCCTCAGGAATTTGAATTCAGAGTTATCCCTCTCCTAGACTGGTTACCTACCCAAGGTTAAAGAGCCCAGTCTGTCCTACTATATATATAATATATATATATCTTAGTCCGTTCATATCTATCTATTCATCTATCTATCTTAGTCTGTTCATATCTATCTATCTATCTATCTATCTATCTTAGTGTTCATATCTATCCATCTTAGTCTGTTCATATCTATCTATCTATCTATCTATCTATCTTAGTGTTTATATCTATCATCTTAGTCTGTTCATATCTATCTATCTATCTTAGTGTTCATATCTATCCATCTTAGTCTGTTCATATCTATCTATCTATCTATCTATCTTAGTGTTCATATCTATCCTCTTAGTCTGTTCATATCTATCTATCTATCTATCCATCTTAGTCTGTTCATATCTATCTATCTATCTATCTATCTTAGTCTGTTCATATCTATCTGGTCTATCTTAGGTCTGATCATATTCTATCTATCTAATTATATAATATATATATTTATATATATCTTAGTCGTTTCATATCAATCTATCTATCTCAATCTCTTATATCTATCTTCATATCTGTCAGTCAGTTTCTTATAGATCTATCTATCTTTTATCTCTTCATCTCTCTCTACCTCAGCCTTTCATACTAATCTATCTATCTATCTGTCTACCTTGTTCCAGTCTATCCCTCTCAGTTTGTTCCTACCTATCAATTATATATTATCTTTCTAATTCTCTTAATATCTATCTATTTCAGTCTCTTCCAACTATCTATCTATCTCTCCACTCTGCACCCCCCTTCTTTCTCTCTTCTCTCTCTCTCTCTCTCTTATATATATATATATACAACAGATTTTTTCCAATATCAGATGGTGAGATTTTTCTGCTTCTTTTTTCTTTCCATTTTCCCTGTCATGTGACATCGATATACTTTATAGCTGTGTTTTCAAAAAGTGAGTTTTATAGAAATTACTTGGCTTCCACAATCTATCTATCTATCTATCTATCTATTTGTGTGTCGGTCTATCTCTCTCAGTCTGTTCCTATAATCTATCTATTTCCCTTCATATTTATCACAGTCTCTTCATATCTCTCTCTTTATCTCAGGCTCTCATCTCTATCTATCTTTCTCAGTCTGTTGCTCTCTCTCTCTCCTCTATATTATATATATATATATATATATATATATATATTATGCGTTAATGTATGTAGTGGGCTTACCGTGGGTACGAGTACGATCGTTGGCGCGCACAGAATCCAGGGTTAAGACCTGAAAAAACAAATATAAAGTGCTCAATACAATGTAGAGCAAAATTTATTTATATAATGATAAAAGTAACCTACTCGAGTTTCATCGCCTGAATTGTCAGGTACATCAATTAATTCAGCGGATGTAACCCTGACAATTCAGGCAATGAAACTCGAGTAGGCTACTTTTATCCATTTTATAAATAAATTATATATATATATATATATATGATTCCGCCGTGATGAGAAATAACATCAGAGCATCAAACTACAGTCCATCTGCTCTGAAATCTGCAATGCATCCAATCAAATGTCTTCAAGGAGTCAAGGTCACTACCCATCTTCAACTGTCGGGTAACTTTCCATGGACCCCATTATTTTTAGTTAACGGACCCTAATTCAAATTTCTAACTACAGGTATGTTCATAATCTATAACTGCTCATAAATTATGTAACATCATAAGTTCATTCTCTGAATGTTTGAGATGAGGCTTGAAGATTAGTATTATTAGTGTTATTCGGACTATTTCCCCATCTTCATTGTTATTTGTACAACGTTTCGGCCGATATCCTCCGGCCTTCTTCAGATATTTCCTTGAAAAGAAGGTTCCCGAGTCCGAGAAGGTTCCCGAGTCCGACAAGAAATACCTGAAGAAGGCCGGAGGTATATCGGCCGAAACATTGTACAAATAACAATGAAGATAGGAACAACAGTCCGAATAACGCTGATATACTAAATCATAAGTTCATTTGAATATCCCATGCCTCTCTCCCTTGCTCAAAATTCCTAACTGGTTTCTGCAATCTCTGACAATAAAAACAGAATATGTATTGTTCAAATAGTTTTGAGCAGTACCTTTTAGAGAGTAGAGGCTAAATAAATTTGAACCCAACCCACTCTCCAGCTCAAAATTCCTAACTGGTTTCTGCAATCTCTGACAATAAAACAGATATATGATTGTTCAAATAGTTTTGAGCAGTATCTTTTAGAGAGTAGAGGCTAAATAAATTTGAACCCAACCCACTCTCCAGCTCAAAATTCCTAACTGGTTTCTGCATCTCTGACAATAAAAACAGAAAATGTTATTGTTCAAATAGTTTTCAGCAGTATCTTTTAGAGATAGAGGCTAAATAAATTTGAACCCAACCACTCTCCAGCTCAAAATTCCTAACTGGTTTCTGCAATCTCTGACAATAAAGACAGAATATATGATAGTTCAAATAGTTTTGAGCAGTACCTTTTATAGAGTAGAGGCTAAATAACTGAGAATATCGATTAAAATTCTCAAGAACATGAAGCTGTAATAATTTACTTTCTTTCCTTCGGAACTGATTTTAGATTTAATCTGAACAGATCTAATTTGTATCTAACTCTATCCTGATCTCTCGCAGCTGTTTATCAATCTGTATACGTTTATAATAGTCCATTCAATTTACACAAGTGAAACGGTAGGATAGTTTGAATATTATTCTCTTATATAAGGGTCAATACACATTTGGTACTTGCTGTTACGAACGTTGCATGAATTTAGCAAATTGTGCGTAACAAGTTCATGACAAAATGAAACTTTATATATGTAATGACAAACAATATTCTACTTAGAATAATTGGTACTCTTATTGAGAGTTTATATAGTCTAGTATTCACTAAAGAGTTCTCTAAAGGGGAGATAATCATAAAATAGGGGAGGTAACTTTCGATATTTATTACAATATATATACAAGAAGTGGCTACCTTGTGTTGCCTGAGTATGGGGGTGGATAGTAAAAATTAGTCTCGCAGATCCATTTTTTTGGTTCTACATAGGTGATTTTTTTAAAAATCACAAACACAACCAATGATTTTCCCTTCTCTTACTATTCAAATCCTAAATTTTAAATATGTTTCCAGATTGTTGTATCGCGAGGTGGAAAGATACACAGAAGAATGGTGTGCTTAACACAATTATTAAGCACCAGCATCCAGTGCCAAATGGATACATGCAAACACAGAACAAATAAGTACAAACAATTAACAAGACACAACTTACACTAAAAGGGAGGGTCAGTTCAGTATAGCCAATGCAGCAAAGACAGTCTAAAAATTATTCAGCTTGTTAATCTACTCTTAATCATAGGCTATTTTATGGTTATGAGCCAGTCCATTTGGTAGAGTGCTGAAGGGGTGTTAGCTACTCTACAACACAGATATAAATAAAATCTTCCTTTATTTTGCAAAAAAAAGGAAGTTCCGGTGATAATGAAAGTGTATATATATTTACTTTGTCATTAATTGTTTTTTTTCATAATTTCCTCTGGACATACGCACACACATGTATATGTACATACAACTGTCCTTTATATATGTATAGATATATATTTACCAACCCCTCTGCACGAGCAGGATGTGACACAAGGTCAATTCTTAAACAGAGTTTAACAGGTTGAATTCAGAGTTTTCCTTCTCCTAGACTGGTTACCTAGCCAAGATTTAAGTTAGGCAACCAGTCTAGGAGAAAGAAAACTTTGAATTCAAACCTGTTAAACTCCATTTAAGAAATTTACCTTGTGTCACATCCTACTCATGTGGAGGGTTTTGGTAATAATATATATATCATAGATATATGCCATATAATGTTTTATATGTTCAAAGGATAAATAAATAAAGGAAAGAAAATGTTGAATGGATAAAATTAATTTAATGAATTACCAACACGTGTTTTGGCCAGGAGTTTGTTCATATACACATTGTATTCTATTTATTATTATTTTAAGTATGAAATAAAATAATAATAATAGAAAATTATAAAATATTTAAATGTACAAAGAAAAACAAACTCTTAGGGTAAAATGTTTTGATTTTTTACAGATATATATATCATGTCCTGCTGACAAGGTGGATATCCATGAAAATCTCTCACCATCCTTCCCTATCATTCATTGCCCCCGGAAGTTCTTCTGCGAAGCATCCTCTATCCGCACAGAACTGATCTATGTACGTCTTTGCTGGGCGACCCAATCTGGCACACCCATGTGTTGGCTTCCACGCAAGAATGTCAATTATGAGTTCATCCTTGCTTCTCCAGCAGTGCCCAGCGTGTCTTGTTAGCCTCCCACAGATGGTTTGTGCGATATGGGGCAGGTGGCCATACAGCTGTTTTCTCGTCGGGTGTTGTTTCCACGTATATATATATATATATATATATATGAAGTTAATGAAAACCATTCCCTGTGTGTGTGTGTGTCTCTCTCTCTCCTCTCTCTCTCTCTCTCTCTCTCTATATATATATATATATATATATATATATATATATATACTGTAGTGTGGGATGGTCACTGTTTCAGCTTTTGCTGGAATGGTGTACCAAAGGCAGTATTATTGGTAGAGTGCTCAATATAAAATAGTGCTGTTATATAATATAATAAGATAAATATATAAAGGTTTTACATATCTATTTATTTTGTGACAAAGGAACAATCACAACTATATTGGTTTCATGCGATGCAATCATCAGGTGAAGATGTTTCAAATGTCTTCACCTGATGATTGCATCGCATGAAACCAATATGGGTGTGATTGTTCCTTTGTCACCTAATAAATAGATATGTAAAACCTTTATATATTTATCTTATTATATTATATTATATATATATATATATATATATATATATAGAGAGAGAGAGAGAGATATATAAACATGGGGTGGATTAAAAAAAGGGTTAAAATTCATATGGAAGCAACTTTATGATATAATTTTAGTCTCAATATGTTCCCCATTTTGAACAATACATTCTTGTAATCTCCCAAATGTGATTAAAAAATGTTTCCATTGGAGTAATTTATTAAAAAGGCAAAAGTGATATTACAGAGACCACCTGGAGAGGATTCCAATAATGTGTTGACAGGGATAGAGAACAGGCAGAGACACACCCTTATTAGATATATAGATATATATATATATATAGGAAGCACGTGGTGTAATGGTTAAAGTCATGGGAAATGGACTTGTCGCCCAGAGTTCAAATCCTGGATGTGGTAATTGCATTTCACTTTGCGCTAATACCCTTGGGAAAGGTATGAATCCTACTCTCCCTCCAGCTATGGATAAATAGTAGGGCAGGCTGGGCTCTTTAACCTTGGTTAGGCACCTGGTATAGGAGAAGGAAAAACTCTGAATTCAAACCTGTTGAACTCCGCTTAAGAAATTGACCTTGTGTCACATCCTGCTCGTGCGGAGGGGTTGGTAAATATATATATATATATATATATATATATATATATAAGTGAATCTCCAGGTTAATTGGTATTAGGAATGATTCTAAGCTGTTCCTTTTTTAACAATGGAATGTTAAATTTGGTTTGGTCCATAGTACATATATGATAAGAGGGGTTGGGGTTTGCCATAAGGGCAATAGGGTTGGGACAATTATATCCAAGCTAGGGTTTGATGTGACCAGCTGATTGATTGGAGGGGGTCTCTCCGACTGACCGTTTAGCCTAAGTGAGGGCTAAAGTGGAGTGTTACATGTAATGGACAACTAAGCCACCAGGATTCTGTCCTTAAGCATCATGGGTTGCCAGCCATGGCCAACAGGTAGCCTCATGGGGCGGGGGTGGTGATGGTGGTGATGATCTTACCCCTCTGTAGAGGTGCAGTCAGTGTATTCTACAGCCCGGCCAATAGGGACTCCAAAATTGGAACTTTACCACTAGATGAAGTTTAGCTTCATACCCAGGACACTAAACTGGTAGAAAACATTTTAGTCTTAAATTTTTCATTAACTTCATGTGTATTAATAAATTGGTAGAAATAATTTTCATTAACTGCATATGTTCCAATAAATTGGTAGAAATAATTTTCATTAACTTCATGTGTATCAATAAATTGGTAGAAATATTTTTCATTAACTTCCCGCCCTGTCGGCTGGGGCGTTAGAATGCACCGACTGCACCTCTGCAGAGGGGTAAGACTCCCCCAATGGGGCCACCTGTTGGCTGTGGGTGGCAACCCGTGATGCTTAAGGATAGAACCCAGATGGATGAGCAGTCCATGACTTGCAATACTCCACTTTGGTCCTATCTTGGGCTAGACGGGCGGTCGGAGAGGCCCCCTCCGATCAATCGGCTGGTCATGTCAAGCCCTAGCACCTATATGATTTTCCCAACCCCTCTTTATCATATGGGTGCTAGAAGGTGGTGGCTGCGGGTCTACATGTCCTGGGAATGACGTTAAACTCTATCTGATGGTGAGGTTCCAGTTTTGGAGGTTTGAGGAATGTGGAGCACCCCTTCATCACCATTGCTCCCTGGTCCACTTGACCCGGAGTGGTAGTATCTGTTAGGGTCCCAGCTATGGGTTAAATAGAAAAATGTATTTATAAAAAAATTGTATTATCCATTAAGAATTGATTTATTTCAAAACTTTATCGGCATTAAATAACCCACTGAGGTTGATATGCTGTAAAACAAAAAAAACAAAAAATCATTAACTTCATGTGTATTAATAAATTGGTAGAAATAATTTTCATTAACTTCATTTGCATCTATTAATTAGAAGAAATAACTTCATATGTATTAATAAACTTGTGGTTGGCCTTCAGCCACTGCTTTCTAGCACCCATATGATGAGTAAGAACTATTAATTTCCCACTCCCCAGAGCTCCAAAATTGGAACTTTACCACTAGATGTAGTTTAGCTTCATATAATTGGGAGAAATAATTTTAGTCAGAAGGTTTAGTTTGTTTTGTTTTACGGCATATCAACCTCGGTGGGTCATTTAATGCTGACAAAGATGTTTGTTTTGGTTTACGGCATATCAACCTCAGTGGGTCATTTAATGCCGACAAAGTTGTGAAATAAATTCATTCTTAATGCATAATACAATTTTGTTTATAAACTCATGTTTTTCTATTCAACCCATAGATGGGACCCTAACAGGTACTACCACTCCGGGTCAGAGTGGACCAGGGAGCAATGATGATGAAGGGTGCTCCACATTCCCAAACCTCCAAAACTGAAACCTCACCACCAGATAGAGTTTAACGTCATTCCCAGGACATGTAGACCCTCAGTCACCGCCTTCTAGCACCCATATGATAAAAAGGGGTTGGGGCTTGCCATAAGGGCAATAGGGTTGGGAAAATCATATAGGTGCTAGGGCTTGACGTGACCAGCCGACTGATCGGAGGGGGCCTGTCCGACCGCCCGTCTAGCCTAAGATAGGGCCAAAGTGGAATATTGCAAGTTATGAACTGCTCATCCACCTGGGTTCTATCCCTAAGCATCACGGGTCACCACCCACGGCCAACAGGTGGCCCCATTTGGGAAGTCTTACCCCTCTGCAGATGTGCAGTCGGTGCATTCTAACACCCCAGCCGATAGGGCAATTTAGTCCTAAGGATAGACTCCCTCGCTGTCTGGTTGTTAACAACAATAGGCTGCTTCACCAACTTTACTTTACTTTTCCTTGTTAGTGAAAAGAGGATTGACTCCCTCGCTAGAAGAGTTCTGCAAAGTTGAGGTTACTAGACGGGCGGTCGGAGAGGCCCCCTCCGATCAATCGGCTGGTCACGTCAAACCCTAGCACCTATATGATTTTCCCAACCTCTTTTTATCATATGGGTGCTAGAAGGCGGTGACTGAGGGTCTACATGTCCTGGGAATGACATTAAACTC
>CM042174.1:49247110-49264610 GCA_023376005.1 Doryteuthis pealeii | reverse complement strand
GTATATCAAATCAATTTACCCAATTAAAATGAACTGAAATGCCATTAATTCGTTTCACCTCTCCCGAACCCCCTAATTTTTTTTAATAAGTAAAATAGTATTGTATTATATAAAAACATAATAAAATAGAATATAATGAATCATGTACTGTAATATATTATTATTATTATTATTATTATTTACTCCTTCTGAGTTTTCACATCAGCATTAGCTGATGGTCTTTCACTGAAGTCTGAGTGACAGCAAGTCTCCTCATGTCTCCAGGACTCTTCTGAGTATTCTGGCAGATTGCAGCAGTGCAGTGTTCTGAATGGTTTCAACCCTTCCTCTGATATCCAAACATTCCAGACCCTTTTCCAATCCTTTTGGGACTGTTCCAAGTGCACCAACTACAATTGGTATCACCATTATTATTATTATTATTATTATTATTATTATTATTATTATTATATTGGATGCTTTCCGTTCACTAAGGACGATGGCGTAGTGTTAAAAATTTTTTTTTTTTTAAATCTTCATCTGCGTAAGTGACTCTGCAGGCCAATTATTGAGTGACAGTCTTTGGTGCACTAAATGCACACAAACTGTGATGCTTTCTGTGTCTGCTGGCATTTCTCTCTCTTTCTGGCTCTCTTTTCTGTCGATGCTACTCTCCTCTCTGTCTCACCCTTTTCCGTGCCTTGCTTAACGTTGAGACGCCAGGCTGCTCTATTTTTTGCATCTACCTCCCACGTATTTGTGTCAATATGGCATATCCTCTTAACTCTCATGCAGACATCTTTAAATCGTTTTAATATGTTTTAATGTTTATTTTTTTATAGATAATATTTTTAGTGTATCAATTTGATTGGCTAGCTGAATTTTACAGCATGTCAACCCTTATTAGGTTATTTTATGCCAAAGAGGTTTTGTTTTATTCATTCTTGATGGTGTTCAATTTTTTTTCTAACTCAATCTTTTAAAACTCATTTTTTCTATGTAACCCATAGATGGGACACTAACAGGTACTACCATTCCGAGTCAGAGTGGACCTGGGAGTAATGAGGATTAAGGGGTACTCCACACTCCCCAGGGCTCCAAGAATTATAACTTCATTAGATGCAGTTTAACATGTATAAATTTGGTAACTTAAATGTTTTTAGTGAACTCATTAACATAAGCGTATTTGAAGCTCGTTTGTTCCTCAAATTTTAGCTCACAACACAAAGCCAAAAATCAACTGAGTGACTGCTAGTAACTCAAGACACCACTGTATTTGTTTACCCCCCCCCCACGAGGCAAAATGTGACACAAGGTCAGTTTAGTGTGGGGGTACCCCGCAGGAATCGATGTGGACACAAAAATTATATATCCGTCGGCATTTCCCCTCAGACGCTGAAGAGTAAATTCACCCCTTACCACTTGTAGACAAGGGGACAGGTGCTGTTTGGGAGAAGGATACCCTGGAACAAGATTTTTCCAAATCTGTGACGTCATTCAGACTCTTATTCAGTTCCGACAGACGATTTCGCCCTAAAAATATGGAAACCAGTCAGTGTAACTTTCATAGAATAAGGAATTTTAAAATAATTATATTTCATCTTAAATACTTTTTTTTTTCTAAGTAAAATAAATTATGCGATATTAGGCTGACTTCTGATTTAGGTCGGAAAATTAAAACGGAAAGTTTTTTGGTGATCCCCTATGACAGTTTAACTACAGTCTATAAATTAACTTTTTGCTAATTGGGTTACGGTTTTAGGGGATTATGGTTGTTTTTAATTACGTATTGTTTAAAAAAAATAAACAACAGAAAAAAACAACAACAAATTACTATACATTTAATTAACCATTGAAATTAATTATTGAATCTATTATTGAGACAGTTGTTTGTGTTAGTATTGCAATGTATAATTTCAATTAACCTTAGTTTAAAAAAATACTTTTCAACATTAAATGTATAGTAATTTGGGTTTTTTGTTGTTTATTTTTTTTAAAGCAATACGTAATTAAAAACAACCTTAATCCCCTAAAACCGTAACCCAATTCGCAAAAAGTTAATTTATAGACTGTAGTTAAACTGTCATGGGGGATCACCAAAAAACTTTCCGTTTTAATTTTCCAACCTAAATCAGAAGTCGGTCCGATATTAAACCTAAGTTTCACATTTCTTGCATTTACGGGTTGAAAAAGTGAAAATAATGACGTCATATCTGATGTTGATGACGTTTTGTGACAAATGGGATCCAAGCACCGCAACACCGTTGGAAGAAGACGTGCGTAGACCGCTACTATCTTGAAAAATAAACCTCATTTGGTCCACAGATTGGTAATGTGGTAAAGTGGAGAGCTGGCGGTAGGTGTGACGCACTACCTCAACAAAAAATAAAATCCCTGGTTTAGCGCTGGCGAAAACGGGATAGACCCCCTCGCTGTCCGACTGATACCGACAATAGCCCATTTCGCCAACATTATTTTTATGAGAATATCTTGGTCAGCCTATGAACTTTTCAGGCGGTTTCTCGTTGTTTAATGGTTAACAAACCATTAGCAGATTATTATGACTGAGATTGATTCTCACTGAGTGGCGCATACTTCTAAGCGTAGTTATTTAAAATAACTATATCTTTTATTTCAATTGTATTTTTTTTTGTGTGGTTTTCGTAAATTGAAAAATTTTCGTAAATTTTTCGAAAACTCCCCCCACCCCCCAAAATATGAGTTGGTCACTACTAGAATAGGCTCAGTCCGAATGGGTGATCATCCTCCACACAACCAGCATTACGTTTTTTGTTTTTTTTTGTGACATTGTTTTTATATTGTGTAATATGTGAAACCATTGTCTTCTTTCAAATTTTTATATCACCTCTGCGCACCCGTATTTTCGTAAAAGTTCTGTCTAACGTTTTAAGTTTCGACTCGCTCACGACTTGTGGTATTTTAAAAAAATGTAGATATACAAAGGACGTAGATTTATTTATATATATATGTATGTATATATACATCTATTTATATATTACTGTTGGCGACTGCAACTTTCTATATTTGGCTAACCATGATTTTGGATTTTTTTACCTGTTTCGGATATTTTCTTTTACACGACATGGAACTTCTAAAAATAAAAACTTAATTACAAAATAAAAACCACAAAAAAACGAAAAACAGAGCAGACGAATTTTTTTCGTTTTTAATGTTAATTTTTATTTTAAATAAAAAATTAACAGAAAACTCTGAACTTTTAATCGAGTCTGGAAAAAGGAAAAAAAGTTACTATTTATTTATTTAGGTGAGTATTTTATTTTTTTTATCCTGCCTCATATGTTAATTTTTATTTTGTATTTAAAAAAAAGTTATTTCTTTAATAATCGACAACAACCTGTTGGTTGATATATATATATATATATATATATATATAGTTGCTGGTGATAGCAGGGGAATAAATTTAAAAATATAATTTAAGTTAAACTTTAATTAATTTTTTTTATATAAAAAAAAGTTATTTCTTTAATATATTCGTCGACAACAACCTGTTATTTATTATATATGATAATATTATATAATAAACAACAGGTTATTGTATATATATATATATATATTCTTCGTGTTGTTTCTTGTGGTAGCATGGTAATTAGTTTCAAAATAGATTTTAAGTTAAACTTTAATTACATTTTTATCGCACCTGACAGTGAAATATATATTTTTATTATTTTTTATTTATTCTAAAATAAAACAATAAAACGTAAATTATTTTGTTCTGTCTTTTTTAATGTTATTTTTTTTTCTTAACTTAAAGAAACTTAAAATTTATTTAATAAGAATTATTAATTTTTTCAAAATAATTTTTTAAAAAACAACAAAAAAACAAAAACGTGATCAAACTAGAAACGGTTTGAATTTCATTTAATTAAAAAAAAATAAATAAATAAAATTACCAATTTTCTGATGATGTTGAATTAAAGTTTGTTTATTTTTAAATTTTGAAAGAATTTAAGAAATTCCTTGATAAAATTGTTTTATTTTATATATAATAGTTGAAGCTAGATTCTTAATATCAAACAAGTATATTAAAATTTAGTTTTTATTTTAGTTAAAAATATTAAATTATTTACTTTGTTTACAAATAAATTATTGTAGACTCGTTTGTTTTGTTGTGAATATTTAATTTTTTTAAATACCGAATTCAAAAATTGTTTGTTTATATATCGTGTCTTTATTTATAAGAAATAATCACTCAGACTCGGTTATTATTTTACTAGTTTTAAAAATGATAATTTTAAAGTAGATATTAAATAATTAGATAAACTTATTTATATTTTTAGGGAAGAAGAGGAATGTAAAAAGTTTCTTATTAGTCAACAACCTTTTATTATTCCTTAGGTTTTTGTTTTAAATGTTTTATTAATTCAAAATTTAAAGTCGTGTTGTTCAATCTTATCTATTTTAATTTTAATTTACTTATATTTTTGTTCAATACGAAATATTTAAAAAAGGAAAAAACAAAGCCCAAAACAAAATAACTTTTAAACGATATATTTGTAAACAATAAAATATTTGAATAATTCAAATTTGATTAATAAATTTATTACAAATTTATAAATAACATTTAAAAAGAATTAAATAAAATCCTATCTATCTTAATTTATTTATATTTTCGTTCAATACGAAATATTCTTTTAAAATAGGAAAAAAAAAAAAAAATTTGAAACGATATATTTAAAAATAAAATAAAGTTTATGACAAATTAAATAAAATCTAATCCATCTTAATTTATTTTTGTTCAATGTGAAATATTTTTAAAAAATGAAAAAAAAAAAACACTTTTGAAACGATATATTTGTAAAAAAAAAAAAAAATATTTATTGAAATAAATTTAAATTTGATAAACAAATATATTACAAGTTTTAGAAAGAATTAAACAATTTTTTTGTTCAATACGAAATGTTTAAGAAATAAACACAAAAAACAAAACTTTTGAAACGATATATTTGTAAAAATAAATCAATCAATCAAATCTCTAAATAAATTTAAGTTTGATAAACAAAATTTATTTAATGTTTAAAAATTTAATTATTTTTCTTTTAATGTACAAAATAAATTACTTTTTTTTGTCAAGGAAGCATTTTTTTTCTTTATTCTTATTAAGATATTTTCAAAATCGTCTAAAAATAAATGAATTAATTTTTTAAGCTAAAAAATCCTATCTATTTATTTTCAGCTTAAAACAAAGTATTAAAATATTCTTAAGATATCTATAAGAAAAAAGAAAATATTAATTTAAATGAATTTAAATTTGATAGACACATTTATTATAAGTTTACAAATAACATTAAATAGAATTAAATAAAATTTTATCTATTTTAATTTACTTAAAATTGTATTCATATAAAGATATATCTCCCTTAAATTTACTTATATTTTTTGTTTAATACGAAATAAAGCTAAAAAAAAAATCATATCTATTTATTTATTTTCAGCTTAAAATCAAGTATAAAAATATTTTTTTAGGAAAATGATTATTTTTCCTTCTTACAATTTCTTTGTTTTTAGAATGTAACCTTTAAAAAAAAGTCTAATGTACTATGTGTACTTTAAAATTGTTTAATGAATAAATAAAAATATTTCTTTTTAAGCTAAAAAATCATATCTATCTATTTTCAGCTTAAAACGAAGTATAAAGTATTTTTAAGATAAGGATTTATTTCCTTATTTTAATTTCAATTCTTAAGTCTTAAGTCTTTGCTCTTTAAATGTAACTAAAAAAATCCTGTGTACTCTTAAATATTTTAATTAGTAAATGAATGTATAAATAGAAATAATTTTGTAAAGTTAAAAAATCATATCTATTTATTTCACCTTTAAAACGAAGTATAAAATATTTCTATGATAATAATTGTATTTCTTCATTTCAATTTTAATTCTTAAGACGTCTTTATTCTTAAAATCTAACTTTTAAAAAAATAATCCTATTAACTGTGTACTTTAAAAATAGTGAATGAATAAATAAATAAAACTAATTTTTCAAAGCTAAAAATTCATATCTATTTATTTTCACCTTTTAAAACGAAGTATAAAAATATTTTTATGAATTATTTCAATTTCAATTCTTAAAATGTCTTTGTTCTTAGAATGTAACTTTAAAAAATCTAATGAACTGTGTACTTTAAAAATCTTTTTATAAATATTAAATAAATTAATAAATAAGAATAATTTTCTTAAGCTAAAAATTCATATCTATTTATCTTCTGCTTAAAACGAAGTATAAAATATTTTAAAGATAATCATTATATTTCAATTCTTAAGACGTCTTTGTGTTTAGAATGTAACTTTTAAAAAAGAAAAAAAAAAGAATCCCCACATGAACTGTGTACTTTAAACTAAATACACATTACTATGAAGAATAAACATTTAAATGGCATTTGAGCATTTAATTGCTATCATTTACTGAGGCTAAAACAATTAAAGACACTCAAAGAAGAATATATTAAACATTTTCAACGGTCTGTTTTATACTTGTGACATTTTTCTTTTCTCTTACTACATCCAGGAACTCAAAAGGAAATTTAAAATTATTTCCTTTTTTTCTGTGTATGTGACCCAGGAAGTAAAAAAAAACTAAACTAAACTAAACCTACATTTCGAAAAAAAAAAAAAAAAAGAAAGAAAGAAAAAAGACTGAATTAAAATTCGTAGCAATGTTGTACTCCAGTGTAGACTTTCTTTTATTTGAGTATTTAGTATAAGTATACTATATACTTGTAAAATCTTAATTTTCTAATAATACAATTGAATATTTTGTATAGTAGTATTAACTCCTATATTTTTTACACATGCATGTGGAATAGAATGATCAAGTTTTTTTAAACAATTATTTTAATAATTCTATGATATGATTTAGGTTTTGAATTGTGTAAACGAAAAAGAATAGAAAGAAAAATAGTTTTATAAATATTTTAAAACAATATTTAGGATTAACTCCTACATTTGTCGTCTGAGAAAAGTTTAAAATATATTTCTACTTATTTTAAACATACTCGTTTTTTGTTTCGTTCAATTTTGTCTGTTTATTTTTGCTATATATTTTTATTTGCACAATAGGATCTCATATTTACCAGCCCCCCCCTCTCCCTACTTGTAGATGAGTGGGTGGTGCCTAAAATAGCTCACGTTTATATCGGCATTCTTTTTTTTTTTTTTTTTTTGCGGGGGTCTCAGGGATAGACACAATCACCTTTTATAGAGTGATTTTAACGACGTGTCAACCCGTCTAGGGTTATTTCATGCCTAGAAGTTAAGAAATAGTTTGATTGTACGTTTTTACATTTTTTTCACCCCCCCCCCCTTAAAAGTAAGGCTGGGTTAGCTCAGTCAGTAGAGCGTTCGGCTAGAAACCACAAGGTTCCTAGTTCGATACCTGCCCTCGCCAACTCAGCGTATGAGTAGCACAGGGATCTGTGCGGTAAAGTAAGAAGCTGATGGTAGGTGTGGCGCTCCACCTCAGATGCGAAAACAATCTCTTTGGTCTAGCGCTAGTGAAAAGGGGATAGACTCCCTCGTTGATTGGCTGATACCGACTTTAGGCCATCCAGACGACTTTATACATTTAATTTTAAGATTTTCAGTACTTATTTTTACCAAAATCATTAATTTTAATTATTTTTGTTTTTCTTTTTCACCACTTTATCTTTTTATTATAACCCCCCACTGATATTTTGCGATCCAAAAATAAGGGGGCTACTGTCAAGTCACGTTGAAATCACCCACTAGATCATCGAAGTTAAGCAGCGATGAGCCTATTCAATACTTAGATGGGTGACCATTTAAGCAATAGCGGGTACTGTAAGCAAAACAGTTTGTCCTAAACAAAATGGCATTACTTTTTAACTCACATATGTGGAGAAGTAGGAATGTGATCCACAGAGGACCAGCTTTATTTTGATGTATGATACATGTTCTTGTTTTGGTAATCATACCTGTCCTAAACAAAATGGCTTTAGTTTTTAACTCACCCTCGTATAACTAATGTAAGAACCAGCCCTGTCAGTGGGTTTGCGGAATACACCGACAGCATCTCTGCAGAGGGGTAAGACCACCAAATGGAGCCATCTGTGGGTGGGGACCCATGATGCTTAAGGAAAACTCTTGTGGCTGAGCAGTCCATGACATGCAACACTCTACATTGGCCTTTACTTAGGATAGACCAGCAGTCAGAGAGGTCCCCTTACTTATTCATCTCAAGCCCTAGCATCTATATGATTATCCCAACCCTCTACCCTTATGTTAAACCCTAAACTCTTTTTATAATATATGTGCTAGAAGGCAATGGCCGAGGATATCAGTGTCCTGGGTATAAAGTTAAACTGCATTTAATGGTGAAGTTCCAATTCAGGAGCTCTGAGGAGTGTGGAGTACCCTTTCATCACCATTACTCCCAGTCCACTCTGACCTGGAGTGGTAGTACCTGTTGAGATCCCATATATGGGTTAAATAGATAATTTGTTTACAAAAAAAAAATGAGTTTAAAAAATTTTCTTCCAAACTATTGCTATAATCTTTCAAAACTTTGCCAGCATTAAATGACCCACCGGGGTTGATATGCCGTAAAACCAAACAAAAAAACAAAACACTAGGCTACGTGTCCAATTGGACACATAGCCTAGTGGATAAAGGAGTTAGGTTAAGTCAGTTCTAAGTGACAGTTATCTCGAGACTGCAGGTTCAGTCCTGGTCAGGGGCAGCAGTATCATAAAATAATAAACAACACAGCTTAACACCTGTACCCCAGCTATGGTTAGCGGAATGAGAACAGGATACTCGTGTGGACTGAATAAAGGGTTAGGTTCAAAGTTCCTGTGATGGCTCCTGATTACAACAAGGTTTCCGAGTCCAACAAGAAATACCTGAAGAAGGCCGGAGGGCACATCGGTCGAAACGTTGTACAAATAACTATTGAAGTAAGTAAGTCAGACAGTCATCAATTGGTTTGAGCAATGTGACTGCACAACTGCACCAGTGTCAAGACAACTAGTATTTATGGGAATTCAGAAAAGTCCACCCATGCATTTGGGTGAGTCCATTCCCTGAGTCCTGATTGGCTGCTTGGTTTGTAGGGCCCTCTGAGGCTCCATAAATCCTGCCACTTTTCAATGGTCTTTACGGCATCTCAGAATCGTATTCAGTTACGACTGTTTGCTGTCTTGTCTTGCCAATTCGACGGTAATTGGACTTAGTATTCTATAATAACAATGAAGATGAGGACAATAGTCTAAATAATACAAATAATACTAATTATCAAGCCTCAACTAAAAAATTCAGAGAAATAAAAAAACAAAATTGTAAAATTTTATTATCATGAGAGCTTAGTTGTTTACTCTGGTTAAACAAAATGGAAGTGAATGGAAATTGTTTTTTGTGTGTAAACCAAATTCTTTTATTTGAATATTAATGTTTACTCAAGACAAACATAGCATTTGTTAGTGAATGAAAACATTTACTCTGTCGATTAAGTGGCTAATAAATAAATATCTTTGTAGAATAATCATACTAAGTTCCAATTACCGTCGAATTGGTAAGACAAGGCAACAAGGAGCCATAACTCAATACGGATCTAACCTTGCTGCAATCCTACTGCAGAATACCAGAGTATTTATGAAGCCTCATAACATCATAGAAACCATCTTTTACATTCAGGCTACAGTGTGTTTGTTGGATGGAGCTGGCTCAACAACAACAACATGGGTCATTCAGAGACCTGCATACATTTGATTTCTTTGAGGGGTCCAAATTTATCCAATGTTAAGTGTCTCAATGGACACAATGTAGGACCGCCCTGTCAGCTGCGGCCGAAGAATACACCCAATGGGGCCACCTGTTGGCTGTGGGTGGTGGCCAGTGATGCTTAAGGATGGAATCCTAGTGGCTGAGCAGTCCAAGACATGCATTACTTAACTCTTGCCCTTACTTAAGCTAGAGGCCCCCTCTGATCATTTGGCTGATTATATCAAGCCCTAAAACCTAAATGATTTTCGAACCATATTGCCCTTATTGTTATATATTGTACAAACGGAAATATGAATTTCCGGTTTTATTAAACAAAGAATATAACAACTTCCCGTTATCAGATCAAGAGATAAAAATGTGTAGGAGTAGCTATGAATATAAAAGAACCGAGGGCTCGAGACAGGTCAGTCGTCAGTCAGCCCGGAGGCAGTCAGCCGGAGAGAGAGTGAGGTGATCTCAGTAGTCGGAGAGTCGATGCCGTCGTGTAGTTGGTGTTAGAAAAGCTAGCCTTAATATTACCAACTGAAAAAGCTTGTCATCCAGAAATTTAATCGAAGGACCGAAAGTCTAAAGACTGAATATATTAATTAAACTGACTCTCTCTCTCGAAGTTAAGAAGCTTGAATTTATTTCAATAAACTGGAGGATAACTTTGGTGTTATTGTCATCTCTTACAACGAAGATAAAACTATTGTAATTTAGTACCGTGACGACGCGCTATGCAACATTATGGCAACCCATGACACAAGCACACACATGTAGAATAATACTAAGTCCAATTACCGTCGAATTGGCAAGACAAGACAGCAAGCAGTCGTAACTGAAATACGATTCTGGTTTGCTGCAAAGACACTGCAAAATGGCAGGATTTATGGAGCCTCAGAGGATCTACAAACCAAGCAGCCAATCAGGACTCAGGGAATGGAATCACCCAAATGCATGAGTGGACTATTCTGAATTCCCATAAGTACCAGTTGTCTTGACACTGGTTCAGTTGTGCTTGGCCAGTCACATTGTTCAAACCAATAGACTGACTGTCTGACTGACTTCAATAACATATATATAGCAATACCATAATCTTTACAGAACATTGCCGTCCCTCACAATCCTATAACCACACCAACAGAACCTTTCCTCTCATGAGCTCTCAAATGACTCATCAAACCCGCTGCAGATCCACAAAGTTTGATGCAAATATGACATAGGAATTACGTCCTTGCCATTTTATCAGATGGATCAGATATGACATAGGAAGGATGTCCTTCCCGGTGTATCTGATGAATCAGATGATAAAATTTGATGCTTATGCACCACTATAAGTCTCTTAAGACCAGAACCTGACTTACAGACTTTGTTACAGATTGCACTAGACACATTGTTTGTTCCTGGATTTTGCATGGATTATCCCTGATGAGATTTCCTATGATTGACATATCCAGCCTTAGAAAGCAGAATTCAAGAACAGAGATAAAAGTCATAAAAAGTCATTATCTCCGTTCTTAACAACACGGAGTATAAACAAGCTCTGATGACAATTTTCATAAAATCGAAATATTGTTCAATATCAGCAAAATTATAAAATGTTTTCACTTTAACAGCATTTTATGTTGTTTTCATATCTTTTTTATATATACTCATACCGTCGGATTCATTTCCTTTCTTTTAACTTATATATATACATGCATACACACACACACACACATATATATGCAGATATATATATATAAATATATATATATATATGTGTGTGTGTGTGTATGCACAGATATATAACAATATATACTTATATCATATACACACATACACTTATATATATATATATATATATATATATGCAAATATACACAAAAACACACATTCACACACACACACACACACGTACATAATTATATTTGTTTACACATAAGCACAACAAAGATATCAGTAATAATATATATATATATATCTTATTATAATGGAGATTGTGTATTTTTCTGTCTGTAACCGAAACTATATTCCTACTCAAGTCACAATTCCCTTAGTTATTTACATCACATTCTCGATGATTTTATTTTTATCTAAATCTCAATTATTAATAAAATTGTCTTACATTATTAATACTGTTAACTATGTCTACATACTAACAACATGCAATTATATTTATATATACAACAAAATAGCGCTTTACAATGTGAACGGGAAGGCTAATTTGCATATTAATATTAAAAAATCGAATTTAATAAATATGTGCTTAGTATTATTGATTTCTAACTGTTTCGTTTTATTTTAATGAATATAAGCAAAAATCTCTTCAATGAATCTTAAATGAAATCCATTAATAAGATAAAATAACTGTCATTTTATTCTTTACTTCTTCTTATAACTAAATACTTAAATTAGAAAAAATAACAATGAAAGACGAGAGTGATGGAAGAGTAAGTTTCAGTTGTTCCATTTTTTATTATACTCCCTCTGTTTCAAATCTTTTATTATACTCCCTCTGTTTCAAATCTTTTTATCTGTATTCTTATTTAGTTTCATTAGCCTTTCTAATTTAATACAATATTTTATTACATTAAAACTTAAATACTTGCACCCGGAGGGTGCATATATTTGCTAGTAATAATAATAATAATAATATAAGATAAATCTACCCTGTCACTTTTTGGGGGATCTTAAACTTTGTCGACTGTATCAGTGAAAGTGTTAACTGAATCTTGTAATTTTTTTGCTTTTTTCTTGAATTTACTTTTATTTCTAATTTTATTTTCCGAAAAGTCTGTTTATCTTTTGATTCGTCCAAACTAATTTATTTTAAACTCTGTGACTTTTACACACTTCAATGGAAATTGACCCAAATTCCACAGTTTCTTGCATAAAAAGTCTATCTTTCTTTCTTTTTTGTTTTTTTTTTTTTAAAGTATCATTTAATGTTATTTATAGAACTGACAAGAAAAAGATTAAAAAAAGACAAAGAGGAGAAAAAGAAGGGGGGGAGTCATAAAAGTTTTCTGGAGTTTTTCCATCTTGTGCCTTGCATTGTTTAAAGGAACAAACAAATATCAATTATGATATATATATATCATGATTAAGGAAGTGCGTGGTGTAATAGTTAAAGTCATAAGAAATGGACTCGTCGCCCTGAGTTCAAATCCTGAACATGGTAATTGCATTTCACTTAGCGCTAATACCCTTGGGAAAGGTATGAATCCTACTCTCTTTCCAGCTATGGGTAAATAGTAGGGCAGACTGGGCTCTTTAACCTTGGTTAGGCAACCGGTCTAGGAGAAGGAAAACTCTGAATTCAAACCTGTTGAACTCCGCTTAAGAAATTGACCTTGTGTCGCCATCCTGCTCGTGTGGAAGGGTTGATAAATATATATATATATATATATATCAGATTCTTGCCCTGATGAGCTACGAAATGAAACTATTAGTAGGTATATCTGACTCATTAAGTTTAACTTTATATATATAATATATACAATATATATATATATATATAAAGTTAAACCTAATGAGTCAGATATACATACTAACAGTTTCGCGTAATGGTTCATCAGGGCAAGAATCTGACAATATAGAATTGGAAGAATCTGTGTGTGTGTGTATATGTGTGTGTATATATATGTGTGAGTGCATGCATGTTTTTGTGTGTATATGTATATATATATATATATGTGTGTGTGTGTGTATGTGAGTGCATGCATGTTTTTATATATATATGTTGTGTGTGTGTGTCTGTGAAACAAAAAACACCTTTTGGTCACTGTATACTTTGGCCTTCTTCAGGTGCTCCGTGTCTATCCGAGCATAACAATGACTCAACCAAGGAAAAACATTTTGAATAATTTGTCTATATGTGTTTAAAAATTTTTTTTTTTGCATGTCACTTTCAACATCTGATGTCACAAATATGAGGGTTATTCAATACTAAAGTGAGAGTTAAATCCCTTGTTTTTTTTTCCCTTTGTTCTTTTGTAACTTAAAGTTCAAGATTACCCAATACTCCACTTAGACCCTTACTTAGGCTAGACAGATGGTAAGAGAAGCCCCCTTTGTTCAATTGGCTGGTCACATCAAGTCTTAGCACCTATATGATTGCCCTTAAACACGTTTGTTTGTTTACTTAACCTCATATATATATATATATATATATATATAAAGATAATCTACTGAGTCAGACGAACCTACTATTAGTTTGGAAATAAAGCTCTTCAGGGCTAAAATCTGACTCTTATATTTTTTTGCTCCATTACAAACAAAGCTAAGGGAGTGCTCAATAGTTAAAACTAGAGCTAAATTTAATATACCAAGCGTGTTGGTAGATCCTTGCGGAGAGAAAAAACCCGGCAGAGAGTTTGATTGTAAAAATATACTACCAAACATCAACCAGGAAGAAAAAAATTTTTGAAAAAAAGAAAAGACCAAGATATTCGTACCAACAAAAAATAATCTATTGGTATAGTATTTGGCCAAAAGAAAAAACAATTTATATGTATATATATGTATATAAGATATATATATATTCATATAACCGCTAGGAGAAGCTAATTTGTAAAAAGTGCTCGATACCTAAGTAGAGCCAAGTAATAAAGATAATCTACTGAGTCAGACGAACCTACTATTAGTTTTGCAATAAAGCTCTTCAGGGCTAAAATCTGACTCTGTTTGGTAGTATATTTTTACAATCAAACTCTCTGCTGGTTTTTTTCTCTCCGCAAGGATCTACCAACACGCTTGGTATATATATATATATATATATATATATATATATATAACTAAAATCATCCACACTGCAGTGATTAATAAAATTCACTTGAGAAAAAGAATCTGTAAACTATAAACGCACCTTTTAATTCTTGAATAATATTTTCCTGGGAAGGATGTGTTTAGTGGGCAATGAGGCGATCACAAATATTAGGTTACGGGATTTTGACGCCAGAAATTTTTAATGACGTCAGAGTTGGATCATTCATTCATTGAAATGACTCATATGTTTTTCAAATCCCAAATAAATTGAATGGGTCAGAGATGTGAACGACATATCACTGGTGACCATCTCTCCCAATCAGGCATTGGGCTTGGTGTACCATATCTCGCAACTAGACGATATGACCCAGTGATTTTTTGTTCTCTTGTTATAAAGGGATTTATATGTATATAAACTAGTAGATACACCCCTTGTGGACCTCTATACTCTAATTCACCCTGCCAAACATTTATTCATCTCATGGAGCTGAGAGCCCTGTTGGCTGGGGTTTTAGAATACACTGACTGCACCTCTGCAGAGGGGTAAGACTCCCCCAATGGGGCCACCTGTTGGCTGTGGGTGGCAACCCGTGATGCTTAAGGATAGAACCCAGGTGGTTGAGCTGTTCATGACTTGCAATACTCCACTTGGGTCCTTTTTTAGGCTAGACGTGCGGGCAGAGAGGCCCCCTCCGATAAATCGGCTAGTCATGTCAAACCCTAGCACCTATATGATTGCCCCGATCCTATTGCCCTTATGGCAAGCCCCAACCTTTTTTATCATATGGGTGCTAGAATGCGGTAACTGAAGAATGTCCTGGGAATGACGTTAAACTGTATCTGATGGTGAGGTTCCAGTTCTGGAGCTTTGGGGAATGTGGAGCACCCCTTCATCACCATTGCTCCCTGATCCACTCTGACCCAGAGTGGTAGTACCTGTTAGGGTCCCATCTATGGGTTAAATAGAAGACATGAGTTTATAAAAAAAATTAAGTATCCATTAAGAATTTATTTCAAAACTTGATCGGCATTAAATGACCCACTGAGGTTAATATGCCGTAAAACAAAACAAACCAAATCAGGGGCTGATATGGACCACTTTGGGAAGGTCTGTGGCAATTAGTCGACCCAGCGATTTTTGTAATTAAAATTTTAATTACTGAGATCTCTATAGACCCCTGTCAGAATCCCTTTGATATCTGGCAATTAATCTGTATGTCCCAGTGATTTTTGATCTGTCATAAAAGGGTTTATAAATGCAAAGTAGTACATTTACTCCCAGTTAGCTTTGAACCATGTATCTTTGAGAATCTGTGTTATGCCTCAAAAATATATGTGTGTGTTTCAAAGTAGCGCATACTTCTCCCTCCAGCTATAGGTAAATAGTAGGACAGACTGGGTTCTTTAACCTTGGATATGTAACCAGTCTAGGAGAATTCAAGCCTGTTAAACTCTGAGAAAAAGAAATTGACCAGCTTGTGTGGAGGGGTTGGTGTGTGTGTGTGTGTGTGTATATATATATATATATATATATATATATATAGGACCATGGGCAGTGAAGAAGAACCTTACAGGAGGGCACAAGAAAGTTTGAGACCAACCGTATACAGCATGAGCAGTTGAAACGAGATATTCACAAGAATAAAAAAAGTAGACAATCAAGGGCTTCAAATGTGACCAGTGTGGAAGGCTATGTATGAACAAGGCTGGCCTGATCAGTCACCAATCTGTGCATCGGCGGGATGGACTAATAAAATACCCTGTTCTCCCTGGAAATACCTGTAAATGTGGGAAGATGTGCAAGACTTTGGCAGGACTAAAGAGCCACTTTCATTTTGCAGCTCATTGTTGAACTTTTTGAGGCTCACCATTATATTCTTTGAACTGTTGAACTTTTTCTTTTTTTTTTCCCTTTTATATCAAGCAATGGCAATACTTGAACATGAATTTGCTGCCATATATATATATATATATATATATATATATATATGTATTGAAATGAAAATAAAGGAAAGAAAATGCTGAACGTATAAAATAAAACACCAAAGAATTTACTCTGACGAAGGCCGTTATTCCTTTTATACTAAAATTTTTTTTATAGTTTTCTATTATTGTTATTTTATTTTGTATTTAAAATAATAATAGAGTACATATATACATGGATAAACACCTGGCTGAAACACGTGTCAGTAAAACAAAATAAAAATAAATCCTATTTTATCCATTCAGCATTTTCTTTCCTTTATTTTTCATTTCAACATACCGTCGGATTCATTTCCATTTTCAACTTATATACTTTAAAAGAAAACATTTAACTCCTGCCTTGGATCATTTCATTTGTCAGTGTGGCTTCATGGCTCGCAGCAGGGCTGGGCTGCTATCACACTCGAGGAAACATAAAATGTCTTTTTGACAGCATGCACAACATGGGAGGAATCAAATCACTCACTGCTGAACCTCATTTATCGTTCTCGATAGGAGAGTCCACCATATAATATATATATATATATATATATTATATATATTAATATATATATATATATATATATGAAATTTAACATTTTGAAAAAACATATGATGTTTGTTATGTGATTGCTGACAGCACTGTTTCGACCAAATTGATAAGTTGGTCTTCATCAAAGAGCGACATAGATGGGAAGAAAGATATCTGTTAAAAAGACTGTTTACAAAAAACGAATGCTGAATTCAACCGCTGAAAATTTTTGAAAAATGCATGTTCTGTTTTAAAAATAAAATAGATTTTATTTTTAATTTTTAAAAATCAGAAGCATTATAGATTATAATAAAACTCAAAAGAGTTTATTGTAAAAATATATAAAAAATGTAAAGTGGGTATCAAAATAGTATAGTATATATTTCAGCTGTTAAAAATATACAAGTCCACATTGTAATTTGAAGAAAGATGTTAAGAGTTCCAAAATTTACTTGTGGTGTTAAGTCCGTAGAGTTATAGATGAAAGTCTTCAAGGTGTAAAATTCCAGATATAATGTT
>CM042174.1:49222110-49242110 GCA_023376005.1 Doryteuthis pealeii | reverse complement strand
ATCACTTCCAATTCATTTTTATAGTAAAAATCATTTCCAATTCATTTTATAGTAAAAATCCCTTCCAATTCATTTTATAGTAAAAATCACTTCCAATTCATTTTTATAGTAAAAATCACTTCCAATGTATTTTTATAGTAAAAATCTTTTTCCAATGTATTTTTATAGTAAAAATCTTTTTCCAGTGTATTTTTATAGTAAAAATCTTTTTCCAGTGTATTTTTATAGTAAAAATCATTTCCAATTCATTTTTATAGTAAAAATCACTTCCAAATTATTTGTATAGTAAAAATCTTTTTCCAAATTATTTTTATAGTAAAAATCTTTTTCCAATGCATTTTTATTGTAAAAATCATATCCAATACATTTTTATAGTGAAAATCACTTCCAATTCATTTTATAGTAAAAATCACTTCCAATTCATTTTATAGTAAAAATCCCTTCCAATTCATTTTTATAGTAAAAATCATTTCCAATGCATTTTTATAGTAAAAATCATTTCCAATGCATTTTTATAGTAAAAATCATATCCAATGCATTTTTATAGTAAAAATCATTTTTTGGTATAATAAAAAGCAAATCAAAAAATTAACAAAGTGACAACTTGTTACTCTGAAAAGCTTGTTAAGTTGGGGTACTTATAAATCAATGTACACAATTCCCTAACCCCTCAGCATAAAATAATCAAATCAGTTGATGTGCTACTAAAACGAATCAATAGAGTTTTAAAATTCATTAAAAAAAAAAAAAATATTCCTAAATCTCATTTTCTTCTTTTACTCTCAGTTAAAATGCTTTTTCGATTCTCTAGGGTAATGGCTTTCCTGTTTTTGTTGTAATTGAAAGCAAACCAAAGAAATCAATTTACAAAAGTGACAGTTTGTAAATCTGAAAAGTTGTAATTTGGGGTTCTTGTTGAAGAATAAAGCACGGGGTATTTTTGATGGCATTGGCTTAGGGGTTGGAGTGACACTGGGGTGAGGCTTGGTCCCTAGTTGATGTTACCATTCTTTTGGTTTGTGGAACATCCTCAAATATTGGTTTAGGGGGCTCAAACAACCGTCGGTGGGACATAACAGGCAGAGTTGTCGAAACACTCCCCAATCACCAATACCGAATCAGGATTGATGGATCAGGTAGGATCACATTGCGGAATCGCCGATTCCTCAGGAAGCTCCAAGCACCAGTGGCCCCTGTCCCTTTTCCTAGCACTTTGCCTGAGCCCCCTAAACCAATATTTGAGGATGTTCTACAAACCAAAAGAATGGTAACATCAACTAGGGAATCAGTGTTAGCTGATGGTCCTTTCAACTGGAGATCGAAGTGAAGCAGGTCTTCTCAGTGTCTCCAGACTTCTTTCTGAGATTTCTGGCATGATTTGCAGCAGTGCCAGTGTATCTTGGATGTTATCAATCTTCCTCTTGATATTCCCAGACATTCCAAACCTTTTTCTATATCCTTTCTGAGGACACCGCTTCCAAAGTGCCACCACACCAATCTGGGTATCACTTGACTTATCATATCCATAATACTTTTTTACCAGTTCTCTGGCATGGTCAAGTATTTGTCCATTTTTATTCATTTCTTCTTTTAGCTCACCCTGATGATCTGCTGAGTAACTGCAATAATCCACACAAGTTGACACAAGTTCTTTCTTTTTTGAGTTAATCACACTTAGGTCTGAGTCGTTCATTGCTGGGCATCATAAGTGAGCTCCGTTTTATACAAGTTCCCCAGGGAATTAGTTATTTCATCGTTCTCAAAGATACCCATGATTCTGAGTTTTATAGCATTATACCATATTGCTTGTAAATGAGCCTACAAAATTTAGTTTTTTTGCGATAATACCCCAGATTGATTACCCTTCCAGACCGTCAGTCATGATCAGTTTGTATTCGTCGTATGTGCTAGTTTGCTACATTCTCGACACGTGTATATGGTTTATTCAGTCTCATCTCTCTATTATCGAAAATCTACAATTTACTATTCTTTGTTTGGTTGTCTTATCCAATTTCATCTTATAATATAAGTTCCTCCTGTCATGGGCATTAATTTTGTGAGCCAGAATATTATAAGTGATTCAGTTGATTCTCTATTGAGGTTTCCTTTTCTTAACCATAGTCCCAAAGTCTTTTTATGCGCAACCTCTTTCTATTTGTCATTTGAAGGCTCCATTATAATTGTTTTTCTTCCCCTTTTTTACATTTTCTAGTCTTGTTAGTTTCTGTTTGTCCATCTGGTTCGCTGTTGAATTCTTATAGCTTTGTTGGCCACCATAAGTAATCTGTCTTTGCTCTTCTGTGTATCGGTTCAGTGTTGTTGAATTATGGCTTTCTAACATATCCTCCTATGTATGGCAACGACACTCTTCTCCCTTCCTTTCTTTGACACATATTAATCTATCCCTCTATTCACTTCTAGAAGGGTGAGACGACCTTGTGCATGGTCATACCTTTTCTCACTGCCTTTGGTCTAATCTGTCTGAGGTTTGATTATATATATATTATTATTAATCATATCCAAACACTTCATCTTAAACAATGAGGTATTTGACTGTCCAAAAGAAAGTGAAAGAGAAGACAGAATAGGATGTTCACCGGCTGCTGTCTCCTTTCTTGGAAAGATAAATGTGACTGCTATAAGTCGATTAAGATATGTGTTTCGCTTCTCAAGAACAGATTTCTGTGTGTTATGCACCTATACCATTATTTGATTGTTATGGTCATAAATCTTAAATTTTTGCATTACTCCATGTGGATGTCATCACTTCTACGAACCCAGCTCTAGAAGTCCACGTTTTTATTTCTATCGGCCTAGTGCTACGTTTGCGTAGATTCGCAGAGGTAATGGTTTACAAAATCAGATGCTCCATGCTGCTGTCTCTTTTCTTAGATAAATGACTATGTTAAATGAATTAAGATCTATTCAAATTATTTTATACTTTACTGCACAAATCCAGTAAAAATATATACATTCTTATTCTCTTCATCATCTATGAGAGCCTGTGCATGAGTATAGTTTTCCCTCTTATGGCATGTCAACTTCAATCATAGTTCCATCTCATTTGTCAAATTATATCTAGTTCCACTCTCTATCATTATATCCACAACATCTAAACATGGAGTATTAATGATGTCCTGAATAAAGAAATTGAAAGAGCAGTATAAATAGATTGTCACGCTGCGTCTCTTTCTGAGAGATCAAATGACTCGTAAGTGATTTAAGATCTAGTCAAATATTATTAATAACTTCTATCTGCACAAATATCAGAATAAAATATATAAGCACTGATTGGCTTTCAAAAATCGTTTTCTTATTGATTTGGTAAAATAAAGAGACAAGAGAAACACACAAAGTTTGGATTAAGCCATAATCCTTTTGTTTTTGTTGTCACAAGGAGAATTTGTATTTGTGTTATATAAATCTATACTATTGTAGAGAATCCTATCTCACAACTAAGAATTTCCAATTACCCGTCAAATATGAGTAAAGACCAAGGACCGCACAAGTTGTTAGCATAGGCCCTCTTCGCATACATACTGGATAACGTATACGTTGCTGTATGTATAACTTGCCGAAGGTTAGGCTTTAGTAGTCGGCGTAGAAACTCACAACATGGCATTATGTAACAATGTTAGTCTTTATTCTTTACTATTCTCCTCGTGATGTGCTGTGTGAGTGGACGATGCAAAGATTGTGATGAGTGTGTTTGACCAGATATTGCATCCACTCCTAGTACATACTAACCATGCTGGTTATGGTGAGGTGAGGGGGTGCTCGCGAACCCCACGTGCCCGCTAGCAGCGCGCATACGACCCGTGTCGACGGTCTACGACTCCTTGTGCCTCTGTGTCTGCGTGCTCGTACTACGTTCTGCCTGCACCCTACGTCGCTACTGCTGTACCCTATAAGTATCAGGCAGCACCCACACATCCTTTTGTTCCTTTTTAGACCGGAAAGTTCTTTCTTCCCCTTTCCAGTCACTCATTTGTTCAAATTTCCTATTAGTCTTTCGAACTTCCCGCCAAAACAAATTGACAATAGTCAATCTGCAACACAAGGAGCCATAACTTAATACGGATCTACCTTGTTTGCAATCCTCTGTAGATGCCAGAATATTTATGAAGCTTATAACATCATATGAACTAAGCGTAAGCTAATCAGACCAAAGGAATACACCCAAAATACATGAATACGACTTATTTCCACAAATAGTCTACCTTCTGCAAAGGTTTGCCAGTCGGTGTATTCTAAAGCCAAGACGACAGGGGCTGAATTAAATTTAACCTTAAAATACTTTGCTAGGCGAATATAATTGGAAATTAACAAAAATAACTAGAACCTGCCGCCCCCCCTGAAAATAAAAAAAAAATTAAAAAATCAGTATCAGACACAGCAATGAAAAGGTAAGGGGCAAATTTCAAAGTCAGCAGTCAAGGAAACCTTTTTTTTTCATGTTTTTTCTTTTAAACCACCAAAACAGGGAAAAGCCACTTACCCTAGCAGATATCGGAAAGCATTTAACTGAGACAGTAGAAGAAAAATATAATGGAGACTACAGGGAAAATTTTTTTTTTATTAATTTTTTTAATGAATATTTAAAAATGATTGATTTATTTTAGTAGATGAACTGATTTGATTATTTTAATGCTGAGAGGATTAGGAATTAGTATAACCTTTTTTTTTTCGTGATGTAGATATTCTGATCGATTTTGCATATAGTTCTAATGAATTGCAGTGGTTAAGCTAGATTATCACAAGTGAAGAATAAGCACGGGTGTTGTTTGATGGATTGGACTTAGGGAGTCGGATCAACTGGGAGTGAGGCTGGTNTAATAGAACCTGACATAAGATAAAAGCATTAACAAAAGACGAAAGCACATGCCGTGGGGAAGGAGAAAAGAGGGAGGTCGGAAAGTTCACAAATATAAGATTGTAGTTTCTGGAGTTTTGCATCGTGTGCCATTGACAGACGATTGATTAAAGACAAACAACAACTGTAGGTGAGAGTTGGATGGATTTATACGCAATATTATATCATTAAAGTATATAAAAGGAAACGTACGTGCGTAAATAAGTTATTATAAGTCATAACGAAATTGGGACTCGGTCTTGCGTCATGGATAGATTTTTCAAACAGTAACATGAACCACTGGTAGGAATTCACCATTTGGATATCTCTAGCAGGCAACATAGTCCGCATTAGCGGAAAAGTTATTTGAAATCCTACTCTCTTCGCAGCATATTAAATGGTAGGAGAGCATAAGTATTAGGCGCAGATCTGGGCAGCTCTCTGTATGAACCTCATAGGTATAGCGCCACACCAGGACTAGAGAAAGGAAAATACACTACTGATATTCAAACACATGTTAGAGAAACCTCCCACGGCTTATAGAATATTGACCTTGTGTTGCCATTACAAAAACTGCTCGTCAGACAAGGTTATTGATGGAGAATATATCTAAAAACAGATATTTATCTGTCAGCTTATATATAAATGTACACACCCATAATGAGTCAGATAATTAGACATACGAACAGTGGTACGCGTAACTTCGGTTCTAGTTCAGGAGTCGAAAGATATCGGACTGACAATATTGGACGAGTGTATGTGAAGAATTCGGTTAGTGTAGTGTGTAATTAAATTATACTATATATGTTGTGAGTGCATGGCATGTTTTTTGTGTATATGGTGTAATATATAATAATGAATAGAGGGTATGTTATTATATGTGTGTGTGTGTATGTGAGTGCATGATGTATATAGTATATTATATATTGTAATAACTGTGTGTGTGCGTGTGTAGCAGTGAAAACATAAAAACACCTTAGTTGTCACAGTTATAGATGCTTGTTGGCTCGTTTCCTGCTATGTGAATACGTGTTCTGATGAACACGAGCAGTGAAAACTAAGTGACTCAAATCCCAAGGAAAAAAACTATTTTGAATACAGACTCAGTTGTCATTAAGGATTGGTTTTGAGAATTGAGATATCTATTATTTTTTTTTGCATGTTACAGCTTTTCAAACATCCATGATTGTACAAGTATATGAGTGTGTAATGGTGTATTTCAATAATCTAAGTGAGGTTTAATCCCTTGATTTTTTTTATTTGATCTTTTATTCGATTTTAGTAAACTTAAAGTGTCAATGATCTGAGCCCAAGTATATCCACTTAGACGCTCTATATCTTTAAGGCTAGACGGATTGGTACAGAGAAGGCCCCCTTTGTTATACAATCTGACTGGTCACATCAATGATCGTGCTAAGGCACCCTATTATGAATTGCCCGTAAAACACGATTTGTATTGTTTAACTTCAATCCTCATATATATATAGTTATATTTAGATATGTTAATAGTATGATAGGAGATTATATAAGATAATCTACAAACGCTGAGAAGTCTATCGACGAACCTACCTATAAAGTTTAACTCAGATAAAGCTACTTCAGGGTAAAAATCTGACTCTTATATTTATATTGACTCACTCATTCAAACAAGAGCTAAAGAGAGTAGGCACATAGTTAAAAACTAGAGAGTCCAAGTTTAATAGTACTAGATAAAAACGAAGGCGATGTTGTTGAGTAGATCTTCGCGGAAGAAAAAAGACCAGGCACAAAGATAATGATTTGAGTGAGAAAATATACTACCAAACATCAACCAGGAAGAAAAAATTTTGAAAAAAAAAGAAAAGACCAAGATATTCGTACCCAACAAAAAAATAATCTATTGGTATGTATTTGGCCAAAAGAAAAAACAATTTATATGTATATATATGTATATAAGATATATATATATTCATATAACCGCTAGGAGAAGCTAATTTGTAAAAAGTGCTCGATACCTAAGTAGAGCCAAGTAATAAAGATAATCTACTGAGTCAGACGAACCTACTATTAGTTTCGCAATAAAGCTCTTCAGGGCTAAAATCTGACTCTGTTTGGTAGTATATTTTTACAATCAAACTCTCTGCCGGGTTTTTTCTCTCGCAAGGATCTACCAACACGCTTGGTATATTATATATATATATATATATATATAACTAAAATCATCCACACTGCAGTGATTAATAAAATTCACTTGAGAAAAAGAATCTGTAAACTATAAACGCACCTTTTAATTCTTGAATTATTTTTTCCTGGGAAGGATGTGTTTAGTGGGCAATGAGGCGATCACAAATATTAGGTTACGGGATTTTGACGCCAGAAATTTTTAATGACGTCAGAGCTGGATCATTCATTCATTGAAATGACTCATATGTTTTTCAAATCCCAAATAAATTGAATGGGTCAGAGATGTGAACGACATATCACTGGTGGCCATCTCTCCCAATCAGGCATTGGGCTTGGTGTACCATATCTCGCAACTAGACGATATGACCCAGTGATTTTTTGTTCTCTTGTTATAAAGGGATTTATGAAAAAAGTGAATGGAAGTGAATCCAACAGTATGAAATAAATATTTTAGAAAAAACAAACACATGATGTTAAAATTTGCTGACAGAAATCTGTTTCGACCCTTTATTGAAGTGGTCTTCATCAAGAGCGAGATGTGTTGATAGAGAGATGGTATGAGTAGACCGTTGTAAGACGAAAGTGGTACAGACGAAACGTTCAAGTTCATAGCTGGAATTTTTATTTTTTAAGTTTTTATTTTAAAATTTTGAAAATGCATATTCTGTTTTGAAAATAAAATAAATTTTATTTTATTTTATTAAATCAGAAGAAAACTCAAGAGTTTGATGTAAATGTGTATAAAAATGTATAAATATAAAATATAAAATTATATATATATAAATATAAAATGAAAGTATCAAAAAGTTTTAAAAATCCCAGCACTGTAGACCACGATGTTCAATGGATAAGATGTAGATATCTAGGTATGTTGTTTTTTCAAAAGACAGTATGAAAAAAGTGAAGGGATAAATCCCTTCACTTTTTTCTGTTGTAACTTAAAGTTCAAGATTACCCAATACTCCACTTAGACCCTTACTTAGGCTAGACGGCTGGTAAGAGAAGCCCCCTTTGATCAATTGGCTGGTCACATCAAGCCCTAGCACCTATATGATTGCCCTGACCCTCATAGCAAGCCTCAACCCTTTTTATCACATGGCTGAGATTGTTCATGTCCTGGAAATGACGTTAAACTATATTTAATGGTGAGGTTCCAGTTTTGGAGTTTTAGAATTTTATTGTAAAAATATATAAAAAATGTAAAGTGGGTATCAAAATAGTATAGTATATATTTCAGCTGTTAAAAATATACAAGTCCACATTGTAATTTGAAGAAAGATGTTAAGAGTTCCAAAATTTACTTGTGGTGTTAAGTCCGTAGAGTTATAGATGAAAGTCTTCAAGGTGTAAAATTCCAGATATAATGTTTTTTCATTTGACAAATATGAAAAATAGATGGAAATTAATCCGACAGTATGAAATTTAACATTTTGAAAAAACATATGATGTTTGTTATATATGTGTGTGTGTGTATGTGTGTATGTGTTGCAAAGTAGTGCATAATTTTTGTTCACACCTATTTATTTATTTTTTTGAAAAAAAAATTTAAATGTCAAGTTACGATGACATAGTACAGATGTCGACAGATGGCGTTTTCTGACAACTTTATTTTTTAGATTAATCAATTCTAGGTTCAATTTTTTTTCAAATTGACTACAATTAATGTTTAAACTACAAAGATTTGAAGACTCTCACCTGGAATGGTAGTACCTTATTTTATTCACCATTGTTACATAATTTATGAGTAGTCATGATTTATGAACGTACCTGTAGTTAGAAATTTGAATTAGGGCCGTTAACTTAAAATCAT
This sequence comes from Doryteuthis pealeii, assembly GCA_023376005.1. NCBI lineage: Eukaryota > Metazoa > Mollusca > Cephalopoda > Myopsida > Loliginidae > Doryteuthis > Doryteuthis pealeii. The sequence goes on along the minus strand of CM042174.1, from coordinate 49,233,285 downwards.
GGGGTCCATGGAAAATTACTAAGTTATGGACAGTTAATAACCTTTGACTCCTTAAAAAATATGAGAATACGTCAGTCAGATTTTACCTGGCTTTCAAGGAGGGTAGACATGTTGTCAGCTCCCAGGGTCCATCTCCCCCTGCAGCAGAATCAAATGGGCTGCGGAAATAAAACTTGATCAAGAAACAAACAAGTCTAATAAAGTGAAAAATTTGAAAAAACACAGGTTCATAAAATGAACCTGTGTTTTTTCAAATTTTTCACGATATTACATTTCCACTTTTGACAAAGCCAAAAATTTGGGAATTCACCTACGCAAAAACAATATCATGTCCCGCTATACACCTGAACGAATCAGAAATGAAATCACTGACATCAACCGCACACACATCTCCAAATTAAAAAATAAACTCAAGATACTTTGCGACAATAGCAGATGGAGGAATATCGGCAACATTGACATAATCCAAAACATTTCGGACATAGTTCTAACCCCAGTCGAATTGGAAGCCCTCCAATTTGGCCTAAAATTCACCACAGGATCAACAAATTAAGTATAATTAATACCATTAAAAAGAACTACAAACACAATGACTCTGACTTCCATAAAGGATTCATTCAAGGGATTATCGCAGCCACTACCACCAACCATCTTATTATAATGGAGATTGTGTGTTTTTCTGTCTGTAACCGAAACTATATCACTACTCAAGTCACAATTCCCTTAATTATTTACGTCAAATTATCCATGGTTTCATTCTTTTAAACCTTCAATTATTAATAAAATTGTTTTACATTATTAATACTGTTGACCATATCTACATACTAATAACGTGATTGTATTTATATATACAACAAAATAGTGGCATACAGTATGCACGGGAAGGCTTATTTGCATATTGATATTTAAAATTTTATTTTAATAAATATGTGCTTAGTATTATTGATTTCTAATTGTTTGGTTTTATCTTAATGAATATGAGCAAAAATCTCGGAGATAAATCTTAAAAGAAAATTATTTACAAGAAGAAATAACTGTAATTTTATTCTTTACTTTCTATTTTAACTAAATAGTTAAATTAGAAAAATTTAGTAATGAAAGATGGAAGTGGTGGAAGAGTAAGTTTCAGTTGTTCTATTTTTTGATTATAGCCCCCTCTGTTGCAAATCTTTTTTTTTTTCATTCTTATTTCTAATTTAATATGATATTTTATTACATTAAAACTTAAGTACTTGCACCCGGAGGGTGCATATATTTGCTAGTATATATAATATATATATATATATACACACACACACACAGACAAATACAATTATCTGAAAAATGCACACACATATATATATATATATATATATATATATATATATACACAAGTTTCCTTAAACTGTACAGACATTTGCTGTCGGACAAGTTTTTCGTTGATCCGTTCCAATTTTCGGGCCATCTTTCTGGTGTCGGGGTGTAACTGGTATAACAGTCCCCCAAAGGTTTCCAAACGAGCGCTTTCGGCAATACAATTTGCCATCCTCCTTCCTCTATAACCCTCCCCTTCTCACACCTTATGCCCCCCTCCCACATAAAATCACCGCAAAGCTTGCTCGAACCACTACCATTCCTACAACCTCCTACTATCAATGGTTATTACCTCCCACTTCTAATTCCTTGCTACTACTCGTTCTCGTTAAAAACGAGACACAAAATCATACCATCGTTTCCTACCTGAGGATGGCAAATTGTATTGCCGAAAGCACTCGTTTGGAAACCAGTTACACCCCGACACCAGAAAGACGGCCCGAAAATTGGAACATCCACAGACACGTGTTTCGACTTATCAAGTCTCCTCAGTATGGCTAGACATTTTGTAAGCTATCTACAGCCGGAATTGAACTCCGGTCGGTTGGGTGTCAGTCCGGCACCTTAACCATTAGGCTGTCTTCGCATAGAATGGGAAGGGGATTTTAACTGTTTTAATACACACAATGCTTTGTGTGTAAAGGCCGTCACAGAGTGCTCCATTCAGGGAAGAGTGTTCATAAAGTCTTGCAGCAGTTTTAAAATTGAAAACTTAATAACTCACATTTTACAAATGATAGAATCATTTAGTAAAAACCAAATGAAAATTCAACTCTTGTGGTCTTATTTTTTTACGTACATTTTGATTTTATTTCAACAATTCTGCCATCTTAGTTGATACATTTGAAATCTGCTGCAGGATATTATGGACACCCTTTATATGCACACATATATATACACACACACACACAAATACAATTTACTGAAAAATGCATATATATATATATATATATATATATATATATATATATATATATATATATATACGCACAAATACAATTTTCTTGAAAAAATGCACAGATGTATGCATTTTTCATTAATTTGTATTTATTTATAAAGATTTTTATCTCTTTTGATCACATCTTTGTTTTGTTTTTCAATAAAATGGTTTCTTTTCTTTTCATCATAAATCAAATTATCCTTTCGCGTATTTCTAAAGCCTGAAACATTTTTGGCTAAATAAAATTAATTAGAGGACAAAAGGAAAAGATTGAAAAAAAAAAAAACTTTTTTAAAATCAGATTACAAAATCAAAAGCTCGCCCCCACCCTTCAAAAGGGAGTTCGATTTTTCCCTTAGGAAAATTGGCAAACACAAAATTTTTTCTCTTTCTCGTAATGTAGATGCATTACACTTGTTTGCTGTTTGAATCTTAAAAAGAATTCAATATTTAGGTAAATAAAAATGTTTTAGCAATAGTTTCAAGTCATACAGAAAAATTACTTTGTAAAAATCATTGTCTAATGTATTTTTATAGGAAAAATTTTTCCCAACAAATTTTTATAGTAAAAATCACTTCCAATGCATTTTCATAGTAAAAATCATTGTCTAATGCATTTTTATAGTAAAAATCATTTCCAACGCATTTTTATAGTAAAAATCATTGTCTAATGCATTTTTATAGTAAAAATCATTTCCAATGCATTTTTATAGTAAAAATAACTTCCAATGTATTTTTATAGTAAAACATCATTGTCCAATGCATTTTTATTGGAAAAATCATTATCCAATGCATTTTTATAGTAAAAATCACTTCCAATGCATTTTTATAGTAAAAATCACTTCCAATGCATTTTTATAGTAAAAATCACTTCCAATGCATTTTTATAGTAAAAATCATTCCAATGCATTTTTATAGTTGTAAAATCATCATCCAATGCATTTTTATAGTGAAAATCATATCCAATGCATTTTTATAGTAAAACATCATTTCCAATGCATTTTATAGTAAAAATAACTTCCAATGCATTTTTATAGTAAAAATAACTTCCAATGCATTTTTATAGTAAAAATAACTTCCAATGCATTTTTATAGTAAAAATCACTTCCAATGTATTTTTATAGGAAAAATCATTGTCCAAGTCATCCAGAAAAAAATTTCTCTCAAGAGTTCTACCACACCATTTTTTAATGACTTTGTCTTTGCATCTTTAAGTGACTGATTTTAATGTCATGTCAACTCATCTAGGGTTATTTAACGCCTAGTGGTTAGGGAATTATGTTCATTGTACCTTTATATTTATATTTTTTGAGTGGCTGATTTTAATGGTATGTCAATGTGTCCAGGGTCATTTTATGCCCAGAGATTAGGGAATTTTGGACATTGTATATTTCTATTTACATTTTTTTGAGTGGTTGATTTTAATGGCCTGTCAACCCATCTTGGGACATTTTATGCCCAGAGGTTAGGGAATTATATTCATTGTATATTTATCATTTTTTTTCTTCTGCTCCCAGTTGAAATGCTTTCCAAATCTCTTAGGTAATGCTTTCCTGTTTTTGGTATAATAAAAAATCAAAGCAAAAAATTAACAAAGTGACAACTTGAAATCCTGAAAGCTTGTTAAGTTGGAGTACTTATAAATCAATGTACCACTGCATTTCATATAACTATGTGCAACAATGTACACAATTCCCTAACCCCTCAGCATAAAATCATTGTCCAATGCATTTTCATAGTAAAAATCACTTCCAATGCATTTTATAGTAAAAATCATTTCCAATGCATTTTTTATAGTAAAAATCACTTCCAATGCATTTTTATAGTAAAACATCATTTCCAATGCATTTTTATAGTAAAAATCATTTCCAATGCATTTTTATAGTAAAACATCATTGTCCAATGCATTTTTATAGTAAAAAATCATTTCCAATGCATTTTTTATAGTAAAACATCATTGTCCAATGCATTTTTATAGTAAAAATCATTTCCAATGCATTTTTTATAGTAAAACATCATTGTCCAATGCATTTTTATAGTAAAAATCATTTCCAATGCATTTTTATAGTAAAAATCATTTCCAATGCATTTTTTATAGTAAAAATCACTTCCAATGCATTTTCATAGTAAAACATCATTGTACAATGCATTTTTATAGTAAAAATCACTTCCAATGCATTTTTATAGTAAAACATCATTGTCCAATGCATTTTTATAGTAAAAATCACTTCCAATGTATTTTTATAGTAAAAATCATTTCCAGTTCATTTTTATAGTAAAAATCACTTCCAAATTATTTTTATAGTAAAAATCTTTTTCCAATGTATTTTTATAGTAAAAATCTTTTTCCAATGCATTTTTATTGTAAAAATCATATCCAATACATTTTTATAGTAAAAATCACTTCCAATTCATTTTATAGTAAAAATCCCTTCCAATTCATTTTTATAGTAAAAATCATTTCCAATGCATTTTTATAGTAAAAATCATATCCAATGCATTTTTATAGTAAAAATCATTTTTTGGTATAATAAAAAGCAAATCAAAAAATTAACAAAGTGACAACTTGTTACTCTGAAAAGCTTGTTAAGTTGGGGTACTTATAAATCAATGTACCACTTCATGTAACTATGTGCAACAATGTACACAATTCCCTAACCCCTCAGCATAAAATAATAAAATCAGTTGATGTACTACTAAAACGAATCAATAGAGTTTTAAAATTCATTAAAAAAAAAATATTCCTAAATCTCATTTTCTTCTTTTGCTCTCAGTTAAAATGCTTTTTCGATTCTCTAGGGTAATGGCTTTCCTGTTTTTGTTGTAATTGAAAGCAAACCAAAGAAATCAATTTACAAAAGTGACAGTTTGTAAATCTGAAAAGTTGTAATTTGGGGTTCTTGTTGAAGAATAAAGCACGGGGTATTTTTGATGGCATTGGCTTAGGGGTTGGAGTGACACTGGGTGAGGCTTGGTCCCTAGTTGATGTTACCATTCTTTTGGTTTTGGAACATCCTCAAATATTGGTTTAGGGGGCTCAAATAACCGTCGGTGGGACATAACAGGCAGAGTTGTCGAAACACTTCCCAATCACCAATACCGAATCAGGATTGATGGATCAGGTAGGATCACATTGCGGAATCGCTGATTCCTCAGGAAGCTCCAAGCACCAGTGGCCCCTGTCCCTATTCCTAGCGCTTTGCCTAAGCCCCCTAAACCAATATTTGAGGATGTTCCACAAAGCAAAAGAATGGTAACATCAACTAGGGACCAAGCCTCACCCCAGTGTCACTCCAACCCGTAAGCCAATGCCATCAAAAATACCCCGTGCTTTATTCTTCACTTGTGAATCAAGCTACCACTGCAATTCATAGAACTATATGCAAATCTCATCAGAAACTACACAAAAAAATGTATACAATTCCCTAACCTCTCATCGTAAAATAATCAAATCAGTTGATATGCTACTAAAATAAATCAATCAATTTTTAAAATTCATTAAAAAAATTTTTTTTAAATTATTTTCCCCTTAATCTCATTATTTTCTTCTTCTACTCTCAGTTAAAATGCTTTCCGAATCTCTAGGGTAATGGCTTTCCTGTTTTGGTGTGATTTAAAGAAAAAAAAAAAAAAAAAAAAGAAGTATTCCTTGACTGCTGACTTGAAATTGCCCTTTACCTTCATTGCTGTCTGATACTGATTTTTTTTTTATTTTTTCATTTTTAGGGGGTGGGGAGGTTCTAGTAATTTTTGTTAATTTCCATATTCTATATCCGCTAGCAAAAGTATTTAAGTTATAATTTAATTCAGCCCTGTCGACTTGGGCTTTAGAATACACCGACTGCACCTTTGCAGAAGGGTAAGACTATTTGTGGAATAGTCGATTCATGTATTTGGGTGATTCCTTGAGTCCTGATTGGCTGCTTGGTTTCTATGATGTTATAAGGCTTCATAAATACTCTGGCATTCTGCAGTAGGATTGCAACAAGGTTAGATCCGTATTGAGTTATGGCTCCTTGTTGCCTTGTCTTACCAATTTGACGGTAATTGGAACTTAGTATGATTATTCTACAATAGTTATTTTTAAACAAATACAAATTCCTTGGAAGCAAAAACAAAGGATTATGGCTTAATACCAAACATTTTGTTTTTCTTGTCTTTTTTACCAAATCAATAAGAAAACGATTTTGAGCCAATCAGCTTATATATTTTTTCTGGAATTTGTGCAGAAAAGTATAAATATTTGAATAGATCTTAATCACTTACGAGTCATTTATCTTCAGAAAGAGACAGCAGCGTGACATCTATTCTGTCTCTTTCACTTTCTTTTCGGACGTCAAATACCTCAATTGTTAAGATGAGTTTTTAGAATAATAATAATAATAATAATAATAATAACTCAGACAGATTGACCAAAGGACGAGAAAATAATAATAATAATAATAATAACTCAGACAGATTGACCAAAGGACGAGAAAATTAATGATCATGCACAAGGCTCTCCACCCTAGAGATGATAGAGATAGATTATATGAGTCAAGAAAGGAAGGGAGAATAGGTCTTGCCAACATAGAGGAATGTGTAGAAACCACAATCCAACAACTTGAAGATTACACAAGAAAGAGCAAAGACAAACTACTAATGGTGGCCAACAATAGTAGAAGCAATAGATGGACAAACAGAAAAACGACAAAGACTAGAAAACAAAAATGGGAAGAAAAACAATTATATGGACGCTTCAAACGACAAATAGAAGAGGTTGCACATGGAAAGACTTGGACTTGGTTAAGAAAGAGAAACCTCAAAAGAGAAACTGAATCACTTATAATTGCTGCACAAAATAATGCCATAAGGACGAACTATATCAAAGCGAAAATTGATAAGACCCAACAAAATAGTAAATGTAGACTTTGCGGTAATAGAGATGAAACTGTAAACCATATACTCTGCGAATGTAGCAAACTAGCACAATGAAAATTTTGACCATACAACAAAATGGTATATGCATAAACCAGAATTTGTTCTTGAGAACGAAACACATAAAATTCTCTGGGACTTCGAAATAAAACCGGATCACCTTATCCCAGCATGAAGACCAGACCTAGTGTTGATAAACAAAAAAGAAAGAACTTGTCAATTGGTGGATTTTGAAGTTCCAGCAGATCACAGGGTGAAGCTAAAAGAAAATGAAAAAATGGACAAATACTTGGACCTTGCCAGAGAACTGAAAGAGTTATGGAATATGAAAGTCAAAGTTATACCAATTGTAGTTGGTGCACTTGGAATGGTCCCAAAAGGATTGGAAAAGGGTCTGGAAAGTCTGGAAATCAGAGGAAGAATTGATAATATCCAGAACACTGCATTGCTGCAATCTGACAGAATACTCAGAAGAATCCTGGAGACCTGAGGAGACTTGCTGTCACTCAAGACTCCAGTGAAAGACCATCAGCTAACACTGATGTGAAAACTCAAAAGGAGTAAATAATAATAATGAGACTGTAAGCCATGTATTAAGTGAATGTAGCAAACTAGCACAATGGGAATACAAAGCTAGACATGACTGGGTTGGGAAGGTGATCCACTGGGAATTATGCAAAAAATTAAATTAAATTCAAAGTGGAGTGTTGCAAGTCATGGACTGCTCAGCCACTAGGATTCCATCCTTAATCATCTATTGCATAGGGGCCAAGGTCGAGTTGTAGTAGTAGTCGTTAGTAGTAGTAGCCGTCATTAGTTCAGAGTAACAACATACGAAAGTTGTATAGCCAAAAAGGGGTTGTTTATTTCTTTCTAGGCTTAATTACACTACATTATCATATGTATATTATAAAAACTAGCAAATATATGCACCCTCCGGGTGCAAGTATTTAAGTTTTAATGTAATAAAATATATCAAATTAGAAAGGCTAATGAAACTAAATAAGAATGCAGATAAAAAGATTTGAAACATAGAACAACTGGAACTTACTCGTCCATCACTTTCGTCTTTCATTGCTAATTTTTTCTAATTTAACTATTTAGTTAAAATAGGAAGTAAAGAATAAAATGACAGTTATTTCTTCTTGTTAATGGATTGATTTCTTTTAAGATTTATTGAAGAGATTTTTGCTCATATTCATTAAGATAAATCCAAACAATTAGAAATCTATAATACTAAACACATATTTATTAAAATCAAATTTTAATATCAATATGCAAATTAGCCTTCCCGTTCACATTGTAAACCGCTATTTTGTTGTATATAAATACAATTGAATGTTATCAGTATGTAGATGAGGTCAACAGTATGAATAATGTAAAACTATTTTATTAATAATTGAGGTTTAAGATAAAATGATAATCATGGAGAATGTGATGTAAATAACTAAGGGAATTGTCACTTGAGTAGTGATATAGTTTCGGTTACAGATAGAAAAACTCACAATCTCCATTATAATAAGATATAATAAGTAGGGGGAAAATAGAGAGAGGGATTGAGCGTGCCAAAGCAATAATGCTAATCTGTTTCAAGATAATGAAAAGAAGGAAAAAAAAGAGTAAGAGAGTTTAGCCTAAGTAAGGGCCAAAGTGGAGTGTTGTTCAGCCACAAGGATTCCATCCTTAATCATCACTGGTTGCTACCCACAGCCAACAGATGGCCCCATTGGGGGGGGCATTGTACCACTCTGCAGAGGTACAGTTGCTCTATTCTACAGCCCCATCTGACAGGGCAGTCCATTCCTGGTTTGGTTTACGGCATATCAACCTCGGTGGGTCATTTAATGCCGAAATAAAGTTTTGAAATAAAATCATTCTTAATGGATAATACAATTTTGTTCATAAACTCATGTTTTTCTATTTAACCCATAGATGGGACCCTAACATGTACTACCACTCCGGGTCAGAGTGGACCAGGGAGAAATGAAGGGGTGCTCCAAAATCCTTAGACCTCCAAAACTGAAACCTCACCATCAGATAGAGTTTAACGTAGACTAATGTAGACCCTCAGCCACTCCCTTCTAACACCCATATGATACAAAGGGTTGGGGCTTGCCATAAGGGCAATAGGGTTGGAGCAATCATATAGGTGCTAGGGCTTGACGTGACCAACCAACTGATCGGAAGAGGCCTCTCCGACCGACTGTCTAGCCCAAGAAGGGGCCAAAGTGGAGTTTTGCAAGTCATGGACTGCTCATCCACCTGGGTTCTATCCTTTAGCATTATGGGTCGCCACTCATAGCCAACAGGTGTTATCCCTCTGTAAACATTGTAGAGATAACAATAAAGATGAGGACAATAGTCCAAATAATACAAATTTATTTATGTCAGATGATTTGTTTCTATGGAATAAAAATAATGAATGATAAGCCTGCACGTGGCCTCATTGAGGGAGTCTTACCCCTCTGTAGAGGTGCAGTTGGTGCATTCTAACGCCCCAACCAACAGTACGGCCATTCCTGGGTGCACCTGTCTTTTGTATAACGCCAAAACATCGGGTGTCAGTGACTTTCTGAAGTGCTAGATTTTCCATATCATTTTAGCTGTGGCCTTTACAATTGATGGAATATAAGTGTCTCAATTGAAATCAGGAATCAAGTGAAAACCTAAGAGTATCTCAACGCAGTCGAGGGCTTTTAATTGAGTTTGCTGCCAAGTAGAATAGGGTGGGGAGTTCAAGAGAGTTCAGGAGATTGATGGACAGATGGTACTGCCTTATCTTAAGGATGTTGAAGGAGAGAAGCCATTTTCAACCTTAGTGCACAAACAAATTAAGGTTAGTTTATAGACCCAGGGGTCATGTTAAGATGTTCAGAAAGACTGTTAAATGATACATACATACATATATATATATACATATATATATAACACACAAACACAGAGATGGTGATAGATACGCGTCCTGTATCCCTGATGCACAAAAATCTAAAAGGATGCAGTAAAATCATATCCATTCGTCCTAGTGTTTTTCTTTTTTCTTCCCTCCCCATTTCAAGCTAACTGTAAATACATTTCAATAGTTTCTAGGAAACGAATTACACACGATAGGTTACAAGGTAGGATTTAAACGGCTTTAGTTTTTTCTCCAGATCATAAATAACCCTGCAATTTATTAAGAAACTTTAGTTGGGACCCATAAATTTTCCTGGGGATTCGTACCTTTCCGAAGATGCAAACAGCCCCATCCAGGATTTGAACTTGTCTCACCGTGTCCATTTCCAGCTACTTGGACAAATAAACAGCATTAAAGGAAATTATATATTAATGCTTTCCACACTGATGGAAATTATTATTAAACTCTTTCTCAAAATTTTTTTTTTCTGTGGGTGGTGTTGTGTTCTTAATATAAAATCATTTTTCATTTTGGTATTTTCAACAACTGACTTATTTTTCTTATCTTTTCTCTAAACCAGTGGTTCCCAACCTATGGCCAAAATGAGCCACAGCAAATTTCAGGTGGGCCAAGGAAATAATATAATTCTATATGAAGTATGTGCGTCAATATGGTTGTATCTTGATTGAATAAATATCTTAAGTAAAATGGAAATATTTTTTCTATTATAATAATTTCATGGGCCACAAAAAAAATTATGGTTTCAAAGTAGGCCATGAGCTGAAAAAGGTTGGGAACCCCTGCTTTAGTTGTTTCTCCAGATCATAAATAACCCTACAATTTATTAAGAAACTTTAGTTGGGACCCATAAATTTTCCTGGGGATTCATACCTTTCCCAAGGGTATTAGTGCTATATGAAAATGCAAACAGCCTCATCCAGAATTTGAACTCATGTTGAGATAATCTCAGTCGGTAGAGTGTCTGACTAGAAACCACAAGGTTCCTGGTTCGATAACGGCCCTCGCCAACTCAACATATGAGTAGCACAGGATCTGTGCGGGAAAGTGAGGA
>CM042174.1:49202110-49217110 GCA_023376005.1 Doryteuthis pealeii | reverse complement strand
AATCAATTTCAAAAAAAGAAACTTTCCCTCACTTAATGACCTCAACAAATATGTGACCGACAAATATTCTATTTAAAGTTTTAAATTTAACATTTTGAAAAAACATATGATGTTTGTTATGTGGTTGCTGACAGATCTGTTTCGACCAAATCGATAAGTTGGTCTTCATCAAAGAGCGACATAGACGAGAAGAAAGATATCCATTAAAAAGACTGTTTACAAAACGAATGCTGAATTCAGCCGCTGAAATTTTGAAAAATGCATGTTCTGTTTTAAAAATAAAATAAATTTTATTTTTAATTTTTAAAAATCAGAAGCATTATATTTTATAGTAAAACTCAAAAGAGTTTATTGTAAAAAATATATAAAAAATGTAAAGTGGGTATCAAAATAGTATATATATTTCAGCTGTTAAAATTATACAAAATTAAAGTTTTAACTATTTTTATTCAGAAATCTTTGGGTTATATCTTAATTGCAGTCATATGAACAGGCATTTTATCAACATTTTTACAGGTTTAAGATAATGAATGTATAAGTGTTTTCTCTGTTAGATTAAACTAAAATAAAGGTACTGCATATACTTATGGATAGGTTGCAACCCTTATTTGTGGTTGTCAAAGTGGGTGTAAGGTTCAAGGTTATAATAATGTTATAATTGGTTGAAACAAACAACTGCGACAAGGGTGTTAAACATAACATGGACTTTAATATAAGCACATGGAGAAACATTTATAACATAGAATAGATGTACGTGACAAAGATACATAAAAGGAATAAGATACAAAGTTATGGATAGTAATAGAGTTCATAGACTAAAGTCACTTACTAGTGGCTGTAATGGGGGCCGAAGCTCCCACACAAGAAGGGTGTAAACATAAATGTCTAACCCATTGTAGTCAAGTCCCGAGAACATATATACCTATTCGGACATAAAACCAATCAAATATTCACCTTTTATTTCAAGACTTGGCTTACAAATATTAAATCTAGAACACTTGTGATGCATAATGCAAACATATAGAAATAAGGGTTGTGTTTATTAGTATTATAATCATAAATGAGCCTTGGTAAAAAAAGCGTAACAGTCAACTCAATAATTTTTAAAAAATCAATAATTATCTATTTAGCAGTTACAAGGATTAGAACTCATATCGCCATGTCCATTTCCCATGAACTATGACTGTAACCCTTACACCACATGCCTATTTAACAATATAGCTACCGTATATACTTGCGGATAGTTAGCACCCTAATTTGTGAGTATTTGCAGTTGACTCACAGATAAGTCGCATTATAATCTAGCTACTTACACGACCTATTCTAACATAAAACTTATCAAATATTCACCTTTTATTTCAAGATTTTGCTTACAAATATTTGATCTAGAACATTGTGATGCATAATGCAAACATATAGAAATAAGAGTTGCTATAATCGTAAATGAGTCTGGGTAAAAAAGCGTATCAGTCAACTCAATAATAATAAAAAAAGATCAATAATTATCTACTCAACAAATGAATTGATAGTAATCTTTGAGATATGTATATATATATATATATATATTTCATGTATACAAAAGGCTTTGAAAGCTTTCAAATGCATATTGAACACGTCATTGCAATTGGTGATCATTGCAACTTAATGATAAATAAAAATTCTAGTAGTGCTGTTTTTGATTTATGTCCAATGGATAGGTCACATCATTGATTTTTGGTAAAAAAAAACAAAAACAAACAGTGACCTATTTGCAAGTGTATATGTATGTATGTATATGTAGACAAATTCTGCTTTCTAAAGCTGGATATGTCAATCATAGGAAATCTCATCAGGGATAATCCATGCAAAATCCAGGAACAAACAATGTGTCTTGTGCAATCTGTAACAAAGTCTGTAAGTCAGCTTCTGGTTTAAGAGACAATGGTGGTGCATAAGCATCAAATTTTATCATCTGATACAACAGGAAGAACGTTCTTCCTATGTCATATTTCATCAAACTTTGTGGATCTGCAGCAGGTTTGATGAGTCATTTGAGGGCTCATGAGAGGAAAGGTTCTGGTGGTGGAGTTATAGGATTCTGAAGGACGGCAATGATCTGTAAAGATTATTATATTGCTATGCTATATATATATATATATATATATACACACACACACACATACACCATCTGTTCCGTACGAGTAGGATGTGACAAAAGGTCAATTTCTTAAGTGTAGTTTAACTGGTTTGAATTCTGAGTTTTCCTTCTAGACTGGTTACCCCAGCCATGGTTAAAGAGCCCAATCTGACCTATTATTTACCTATAGCTGGAGGGAGAGTAGTTGGATGCATACCTCTCTCAAGTATTAGCGCTATGTGAAATGCAAACACCCTTGTTTAGGATTTGAACTTGGGTCGACAAGTTCATTTACTATGACTCTAAGCATTATACTATGTGCCTTCTATCCACAAGTATACCACCCTGTCAGCTGGGGCATTAGAATGTACCATTGCACCTCTGCAAAGGAGTAAAACACCCGAAATGGGACCACCTGTTGGCTGTGGGTGGCAACCCGTGATGCTTAAGGATGGAGTCTTTGTGGATGAGCAGTCTATGGCCTGCAACACTCCACTTAGACCTTTATTTTGGGCTAGACGGGCGGTCGGAGAGGCCCTCTCTGATCAATCAGCTGGCCATGTCAAGCCCTAGCACCTATATGATTGCTCTTACTCTATTGCCCTTATGGCAAGCCCCAACCCTTTTTATCATATGGGTGCTAGAAGGCGGTGACTCTCCTGGGTATGACGTTAAACTCTATCTGATGGTGAGGTTCCAGTTCTGGAGGTCTGGGGAATGTGGAACACCCCTTCATCACCATTGCTCCCTGGTCCACTCTGACCTGTTAGGGTCCCATCTATGGGTTAAATAGAAAAATTTGTTTATAAATAAAAATTGAGTATCCATTAAGAATGAATTTATTTAAAACTTTGTCGGCATTAAATGATCCATCAAGGTTGATATGCCGTAAAACAAAATAAACAAAACAAAATGTAGTAATTGTATCTTGCAACTTCCTGTTAAGAATATTCTATGAACCCTAGCCATTAAAAAAAATAGTAAATAGGCTTAGCTTGGTTTTTTATGGCATATCAACCTCAATGGGTCATTTAATGCCGACAAAGTTTTGAAATAAATGGTGATGAAGGGGTGCTCCACATTCCTCAAACCTCCAGAACTGGAACCTCACCATCAGATAGAGTTTGCCATTCCCAAGACATGAAGAACCTCAGCAACTGCCTTCTAGAACCCATATGATAAAAAGGGTTGGGCTTGCCATTAGGGCAATAGGGTTGGGGCAATCATATAGGTACTAGGGCTTGATGTGACCAGCTGATTGATTGAAGGGGGCCTTTCCGACCACCCGTCTAGCTCAAGAAAGGGCCAAAGTGGGAGTATTACAAGTTATGGACTGCTCAGCCACCTAGATTCCATCCTTAGGTATCACGGGTCTCCACCCACAGCCAACAGGTGGCCCCATTGGGGAGTCTTACCCCTCTGCAGAGGTGCAGTCGCCGATAGGGCGGTAGTAAATAGGTTTGAAAATTTATATCTTATTATAATGGAGATTGTGTGTTTTTCTGTCTGTAACCGAAACTATATTCCTACTCAAGTCACAATTCTCTTAGTTATTGACATCACATTCTTCATGATTTTATTTTTATCTAAACCTCAATTATTAATAAAATTGTTTTACATTATTAATACTGTTAACTATGTCTACATACTGACAACATGCAATTATATTTATATATACAACAAAATAGCGGTTTACAGTGTGAACGGGAAGGCTAATTTGCATATTAATATTAAAAAATCGAATTTAATAAATATGTGCTTAGTATTATTGATTTCTAACTGTTTAGTTTTATTTTAATGAATATAAGCAAAAATCTCTTCAATGAATCTTAAATGAAATTCATTAACAAGATGAAATAACTGTCATTTTATTCTTTACTTCCTCTTATAACTAAATACTTAAATTAGAAAAAATAACAATGAAAGATGAGAGTGATGGAAGAGTAAGTTTCAGTTGTTCCATTTTTTATTATGCTCCCTCTGTTTCAAATCTTTTTATCTGTATTCTTATTTAGTTTCATTAGCCTTTCTAATTTAATACAATATTTTATTAATTAAAACTTTAATACTTGCACCCGGAGGGTGCATATATTTGCTAGTAAAACTAATAGAACATATATTTAGTGTTGTGCTTTTTTGTCTGATTTGTGTCTTGTTTTATTCCACTTCTAGAATTAACGCAATATTCTTGTTAAGTTTTGTATTTATTTAGTAAAATCCTTCTCTCTCCGATTTCTTACACAAAAGAAAAGGGAGAAAAAGATGTAATATTTTAAATAAAACTAATGTTTTCTGGTTTGAATGAAATTAAGATATCATTAATTTGCAACAATTCAGAAAAGTTTTCTAAAGAGCTACAAACAAGGGAGATAATTAGAATGTTTTTCTTTATCCTGGAGGGTGGTCTTGAAAGTCTTGAAACCCCTACATATTGTTTAAATGTTCATTATTTTCTGTTTTAATAATATTAATAATATTATAATTTTCTATTTCATTTCCAGCGGCTTATTTCATGTAATATAGTTAATTGAATAGGAGCAAGTTTATCTCAATTGTTAGAGCATCCACCTAGAAATCACAAGGTTTTAGAGTCTGATACAAGCCCTCACCAACTCAGTACATGAGTAGCACACCTTGGTGAAATTCCAATTCTGGAACTCTGGGAATGTGGAGTACCTTTTTATTGACATTACTCCCAGGTCGACCCTAACCCGAGTCTGTTAGGGTCCCATCTATGTGTTGAATAGATTTAAAAAATGAGTTTTAAAACAATGCATGTGTAAAATTTTTAAAAAATTGAATTTGAAAAAAAAATTGACTACCTAACAAGATGAATAAAACAATGTCTTTAGCATAAAATACAACCAACCAACCATCATGTGAAATTTAGAGAAAAAATTTGTGATTTGTGCAGAGAAGCAAACACAGTGACTATCCAGTAAAGAAAAAGTCCCGGGAACAGCTGTCAGTAAAGAAAGTTATACTGACAGTTTTCTGGGGTATGAAAGGTCCCATCACTATTGATTTCCTTGAAAAATCTGCAACTGTTAACAGTGCTTCCTATTGCCAAATCCTTAGGCAATATTTCACCTTATATATTGAATAACCCTCTTCTGGAATGTGAAAGTACCAATCATTTTTGATTTCCTTAAAAAAAGGGTGCAACTGTAAACAGTGCTTCCTATTGCCAACTCCTTTGGAAAAAAAATTCCCCTTATCTATTGAATGACCCTCTTCAGGAACATGAAAGGACCCATTACTTGATTTCCTTAAAAAAGGTGCAACTGTTAACAGTGCTTCCTATTGCCGATTCCTTAGGCAATATTTCACTTTAATTATTGAATGCCCTCATATATTTAAAGAAAAAGGTGCAACTGTAAACTGATTCCTCTAGGCAACTCCTTTGGAAAAAAATCCCCTTATTTATTGAATGACTCTTTTCTGGAAGATGAAAGGACCCTTCACTTAATTTCCTTGAAAAAGGTGCAACTGTGAACAGTGTTTCCTATTGCCAATTCCTTAGGCAATATTTCACCATATTTATTGAATGACCATCTTCTGGGATATGAAAGGACCCATCACTTGATTTCCTTAAAAAAGATGCAACTGTGAACAGTGCTTTCTATTGCCACTTTCCTTTGGAAAAATTCACCTTATCAAAGATGCTGATAGGTACGCATCATGCATCCCTGATACATAAAAACAATCTAAAACAACGCAGTAAAATCATATCTATGCATCCCAGTGTTTTTCTTTTTTCTTCCCTCACCATTTCAAGTTAGCTGTGAATACATTTCAATAGTTTCTTTGAAACAAATTGCACAGGATAGGTTACAAGGTAGGAGTTAGATGGCTTTAGTTGTTTCCCTAGATCGTTAATTAAATCCCTACAATTTATTAAGAAACTTTAGTTGGGACCCATCAAATTTCCTGGGGATTTTAAAAAAATATGTGCATCCCAGAATGCACTAAATCAAAAATCTATCAGCATCACTGCCTTATTTATTGAATGGCCATCTTCTGGGATATGAAAGGGAAAAAAAATCACTTAATTTCCTTGAAAAAGGTGCAACTGTAAACAGTGTTTCATATTGCCGATTCCTCTGGAAAAAATTCCCCTTATTTATTGAATGACTCTCTTCTGTAACATGAAAGAACCCATCACTTGATTTCCTTGAAGAAGGTGCAATTGCAAACACTGCTTCTTATTGCCAATTCCTTAGGCAAAATCCCCTTATTTATTGAATGCCCTCATATATTTAAAGAAAAAGGTGCAACTGTAAACAGTGCTTCCTATTGCCGATTCCTTTGGAAAAATTCCCCTTATTTATTGAATGACTCTCTTCTGTAACATGAACGAACCCATCACTTGATTTCCTTGAAGAAGGTGCAATTGCAAACACTACTTCTTATTGCCAATTCCTTAGGCAAAATTTCCTCTTAAATTATTGAATGACCCTCGTATATTTTTAAATCATCCCAGCTGTTACATCTCTTGCAATAGAAAGTTTTTGGGTTGTTTTTTTTTTAATATTTATTTTCTTAATCTCATAATCCAGATTTTCTTTTCTAATCTTTTTAATCTGCAATTTTTTTTTTTTTTTTTTCTAATCTACGTCATAAATAATTAATTTTCAGGAAAGGATTTTTTTCCAAAGATGCAGCTGTAAACAGCGCGTCCTATTAACAACTCCTTAGGCAAAACTTAAATATTTATTTAACGACAAATGTATTTTTAAAATTTGCAAATGTTTTTTTTAAAATTGAAAATTAATTAATTTTTTTCTCTTTTTTTTCCAGGTAAGTGGATTATTAGCTGATAAAGAATTCCGATTTTTTTTCCTGACAGGTAAGCCTTAATTACATGTAGATGAGATTTTTATCACCTGGGAGGATTTCCAGAAACCAGTGGAACACCTTTTCAAAATTTACCTGAAGTGAAAAAATAGTTGTAAAGTCAGTAGAGTGTCCTATTGTTGGTATCAGCCAGATAGCAAGGGAGTTGCAGCCACATTGTTAAATAAGTGTTAAGCCTCGTTGTCTTTGAAAACTCCTTCAACCACATGCAGACGTTTTTGACATCCATGCATAACTTGCTATACACTTCCTTTAATTGATAATGAATTTCAATCAGTTTAATGCCTGTTGCGTTCAAAAACTGAATAACTGCACAAAATTATATTGTTGGTGGTAGCATCAATTGGGATCTCCATCAGAAATTACTGCCAAGCCAAAATAGCATAGCAGCAGATAAAATCTAGGCTTATATTGTATACACCATCATTTGGGATCTCCATTATTGAGGTCAGTAAGTCTACTGTTGGTTTGAATAACGGCAGCTAACTAATTACAACTTGAGCAGTGTCCAAGACAGTTGGTATTTATAGAAATCAAGAATGACCCATTCATGAATTTGGGTGATTCCATTCCTTGAGTTCTGATTGGCTGCTTGACTGCTTGATTTGAATGACATTGTGGAGTCTTATAAATATCCTGTCATTCTGCAGTAGACTTTGTAACTATTCGGGTTTGTATTTAAGTTACAACCGTTTGTTGACTTGTCTTCCCAGTTCGACTGTAATTGGAACTTTAATTATTCTTCATCCATCAGAAATTACTGCCAGCAAAGATATCATAGCAGCAGATAAAATCTAGGCTTATATTGTATACACCAGCGTAGGAAGCGTGTGGAATGGTTAAAGTCATGGTTTCAAATCCTGGATGTGGTAATTGCATTTCACTTAGTGCTAATACATGAATCCTACTCTCCTCCAGCTATGGATAAATATAGGGCAGACTGGGCTCTTTAACCTTGGTTAGGCATTAGGAAAAGGAAACTCTGAATTCAAACCTGTTAAACTCTGCTTAAGAATTGACCTTGTGTCACATCCTGCTCGTGGAGAGGGGTGGTAAATATATATATGTATACACCATCATTTCTTATGACACAGATATACTGGGGTGTGACATGGTTCCTTATAAACATGCTTGCACCTGTAATATATTGCCTGATCAGTGTACTCTAGGACCAGGCTGACCAGGAATTGCATGGGGTCAGGTGCAGCCTGGAAACGAAAACAGGATGTGGCCCTGACCTGACATTTTGCACCTGGAAATGCAGGTGAACACTTGACATGGTTTAGGTGCAGAAATCTGTAGGCGTAGCCCATAGCCAATGAAAACAGCCTGCGTGAGCGAAGAGGCGTGTCTACAGAAAAACTGTGTAGGTGTCACGATCAAGAGGCGTGACACCGGGGGTCAGACTACAATAAAAGAAGCCGTAGAGATCGATTAGAGAGACAACGATCAGGTTCGAGATCACTTAACCCTGCCAACGACTCTCAGCTGTACATGACCAGGGAATAAACATCTCATCTTACATTTTCCTAAATACAAGTGTTTGTGTTCTTGACGGTCCAGTGTGTAACACATCTACTTGTATATGCATTATTGTACCATAAAACACAGATGTAAACACATAAATTTCTAGAATTATTTGTATTATTTGGACTATTGTCCTCATCTTCATTGTTATTTGTAAAACGTTTCGGCCGATGTGCCCTCGACTCGGGAACCTTCTTGTCATAATTGGGAGCATCACGGGTCTTTGAACTTAACCCTTTATTCATTTTACGGGCGTATCCTGTTCTCATTCCGCTAACCATAGCTGGGGTACAGGTGTTAAGCTTTGTTAATCATTATTCTATGTTACTACTGTCCCTGACAAGGATTGAATCTGCAGTCTAGACATAACTGTCACTTAGAACTGTCTTATAGGGTACATCGGCCGAAATGTTGTACAAATAACAATGAAGATTAGGACAATAGTCCGAATAATACAAATAATACTAATTATCAAGCCTCATCTAAAAAATCAGAGAAAGAACATAAATCTTATTATAATGGAGATTGTGGGTTTGTCTGTCTGTAACCGAAACTATATTACTATACAAGTCACAATTCCTTTAGTTATTTACATCATATTCTCCATGATTTTATTTTTATTTAAACCTCAATTATTAATAAAATTGTTTTACATTACTTACACTGTTGACCATATCTACATACTAATAACATGCAATTGTATTTATATATACAACAAAATAGAGGTTTACAGTGTGAATGGGAAGGCTAATTTGCATATTGATCTTAAAAAATTGATTTTAATAAATATATGCTTAGTATTATCGATTTCTAATTGTTTGGTTTTATCTTATTGAATATGAGCAAAAATCTCTTCAATAAATCTTAAGAGAAATCCCTTAACAAGAAGAAATAACTGTAATATTATTCTTTACTTCCTATTTTAACTAAACAGTTTAATTAGGAAAATTTACCAATGAAAGATGGGAGTAACGGAAAATGATGGAAGAGTTAGTTTCAAAGTTGTTCTATTTTTCAAAATCTTTTTATCTACATTCTTATTCAGTTTCATTAGCCTTTCTAATTTAATATCATATTTTATTATAAAATTTAACTAAAATACTTGCAACCGGAGGATGCATATATTTGCTAGTTTCTGTAATGTACAAAACATGTTTACTTTCTTAGTTAATTCAGAGTTGGATGTATGTTATGATTAGTGAATGATGTATTTATTTCAATGAGTAAATGTTTCATTTAAAAGTTTTTGTATTGCTTATGAGACAGTATCAATCCACAACCTGTTCTATCTCACCAGCTCTCCCATTCTGACCTCTCCCCACATTGTGCTAGTTGTTTTTATTTTTTTATTTAAAAAATTTTTTTTAAAGAAGTCAGATACTGAACAACCACTTGGTCATATCCACAAAGGAAAAATAAACAAATAAATCTCAGAATATAATTATATTATCGTTTTTATTTCTTAATTTTTTTCGAAACAATCTTGAGGGTAGACATGCATTACATTTAGTTTTTCAGTTTGATTTGAGCAGACCTTAACTATAGCAATATTGATATTATTGTCACACTGCATTCTGCACATATGTGCTTATAGTTGGCTCTGTTGTGATTGTGTGATTAAAGTTTGAGTCTGATCGCACCATTTTGCTTGCTGTCTTTACAATATAGCTGCTCCACTAGCAGTAAGCACCAAAGTATTGACCGAGTTTCCCTGTTCAGAAGGAGTGTCAGGGACTGAAAGTCCTCTGAGGCTTTTCGCACGTATCCTTACTGCAAATTTTCCACAGACACAGTGATAAGTACGCCAAAAGTAGTTGATGCAGATGACTTATGGATTCTCACCAGAGCCCCTATAGCCGGGTTGTGGCCCTAATATCACGGGATGACAGACCAATCTGCCTTGCGAGGCCCTGCCAGAAAATACCAATCAGGACTCAAGGAATGGATCACCCAGATGCAAGAATGGAATATTCCTGAGGGATAAATACCAATCAGGACTCAAGGAATGGGATCACCCAGATGCAAGAATGGAATATTCCTGAGGGCTATAAATACCAATCAGGACTCAAGGAATGGGATCCCAGATGCAAGAATGGAATATTCCTGAGGGCTATAAATACCAATCAGGACTCAAGGAATGGGATCACCCAGATGCAAGAATGGAATATTCCTGAGGGCTATAAATACAACTGCTTCATGTATAAATTCACTTATATCAGTTAGTTGTTGTTGTTCAATTGCAAGAGTGTATAACCCACACAATTTAACATACACCTTCATCATCATGACACGGATATATTGGGGGGGGGGGTTTGGCTCCTTGGCACCCCCCCTATAACAGATTTGGTATTGTATTATGTCAATAAAAAAACAGTATGCAAACTTCTATTTATAAAGCTTTTGTCGGTATGGGAGGGTGTCGATGTTTTCAAACAACAACCCCTCCCCTCTCATCACCCCCTCCCCCAGCAGTAGACTGATTAATTTCTCAGATGAATAGTTTTTCATTATGAATTAATCAAGATTCTTTTCGAAATGAACAAAGAAGACTAGGTGTGTTGATTTGAAATCCACCCAAATAAATATCTCAAAATCTTCTTTTATCAATTCTCTCAAAAAAATAGAATGCTATGTATGGTGCTCTGGGTACCTCATGTAGCTTAATGGTTAGCAAACTAGCTTAGCAGACCATTGTTAGTGAGTTCAATTCTCACTGTTGCCCATACTTCTGGCCTTGTGCCACACCTAAGCTAAGCTTAGTAAATAACTATGTATGGTGCTATTCCATTTGGTGGAATTCTATTTGGAGAATATATATATATATATATAGGCGCGTGGGCTAGTGGTTAGAGTCGTGGAAAATGGACTCGTCGGTTTGAGTTCAATTCCTAGACAAAGCTGTTGGCATTTCACATAGCGCTAATACCCTTGGGAAAGGTATGAATCCCTATATTCTCCCTCCAGCTATGGGTTAAATTGTAGGGCAGACTGGGCCCTTCAGCCTTGGGTAGGTAACCAATCTAGGAGAGGGATAACTCTGAATTCAAAATTCCTGAGGTCAGTCGTTGATTGGGTTTGTGGCATTCCTTGATGCATCAATTCTTTCCTATCGACTATGCCAAAACGTGTGGATGGTCCAACACAAGCCTTCACCACTATAAACAAATCCCTGTGTGGGAGTTCATTGTGTGTATGAACCCTCATACGTCGAAAAACGACGGGAGAGTCCATTATATTTTTTAAGATCGTAACATTTTGACTGTCTGATGATTGCAAGTAAGCATGAAACTTTAGTTACGGTATATTAAATCCATAATATTTAATATTTGATATAAACTCTGCTCTGCTATTTTAGCATTAATATGCTAATACTTTTGTCATTCATTCTACATTCATTGGTTAGCTCAGTCGGTAGAGCGTTCGGCTAGAAACCACAAGGTTCCTAGTTCAATACTGGCCCTATGAATGGCACAGGAATCTGTGCGGTAAAGTAAGGAGCTGATGGTAGGTGTGGCGCTCCACCTCAGATGCAAAAACAATCTCCTTGGTCTAGCGCTAGTGAAAAGGGGATAGACTCCCTCGCTGATTGGCTAATACCGACTTCAGGCCACACCAACAACTTACTTTATATATATATATATATTATATATATTTTTTTTTTTTTTTTTGAAAATTAATTAGTTAATAATTAATGAATTTAGGCGGCATATATGTTCAAATGTAAGGCTAAACAAATCGAGAAAATGTCAATCCCTGAATGTACATTTCGACCTATTAGTTCTCATCAGCAAGGTCGAAATGTACATTCAGGGATTGACATTTTTTCGATTTGTTTAGCCTTACATTTGAACATATATGCCTGCCTAAATTCATTAATTATTAACTAATTAATTTTGAAAAATTAGGTATGACTTCAATTAAGCACATATCCTCCAAAAATTGTCAGCTTAAAGCCATATCAAATAAACACAGTGTTTATTTACGTACTCTCATATATATATATATATGGAAAAGATAAAGAAGATTTAAGTAAATGCTTTTCCTCCAAATCTGCTATATTTTTTCCTAATATATTTTTTGCCCTGTGACCCAAGCATTAACGGAACACATGGTACTCTATTAATTACGACTATTGTGAATTATGACTATTGTGAATTATTAGATCGTAAGAGAGATTTCATCACTAACTGATTGGATTATATATATATATATATATATATATATATATATATGTGAGAATGGAAAATGAATCCGACAATATGAGGAAAAATGAGTAAAGAAAAGAAATGTAGATGGATAAAATGAATTTTATCGATATCACTTACACATGTGTTTCGGTCTGTTTATCAAAATGTATACGGATTTACGTTATTATTATTATTAAAATAATCAGATGGAGTTGAAATGATGACGATAATAATAATAGAAAAAATGTATAAAATGTTCCGTACACAGAGATTTTGACGACCTTCATCATGAAAAAAATATTAAAAAATCACCCTGATGAAGGTCGTCAAAATCTCTCTGTGTACGGAACATTTTATACATTTTTCCTATTATTATTATCATCATCATGATTTCTTGCATAATTCCCAGTGGATCACCTTTCCTACCCAATCATACCTAGTCTCAGTTACCATATAACCTACTTTAGCTATTTTTTTTGTGTCTTACAATGTTTTTATTATTAATCTTTCAGAAAATGATGAGCTCCGACTAACGTTATATAATAACGGTTGAACGCTATATTATTTTTCTAATCCTTGCGTGCGGCCTGCACACGAAAATTGAGAAAAAAATATATGGGGGGGGGTGTAAATGTAAAGAATATAAAATGAAAATAGATAGAAAATCAAAATCTGTAGGAATGGATTTCATATTGGATATGTATGTATGAACATACAGGGAAAATATATATATATATATATATATATATATATATATATAATCACCCACAAAGCAGTCTCCTGTCTATAACTCTGCTGATGAGGCATAATATGCCAAAATGTACATACAGAGATTGACTTTTTCTCGATTTGTTTACCACCTTACATTTGAACAGATATAGTTCGCCTAATTCATTAATTATCAACTAATTAATTTTCAATTAGGTATGACTTCAATTAAGCACATGATTCTCCAAAAAATTGTAGGCTACGACATCTCGAAAGAACTGTTTATTTACTTTTATATATATATAGTACTTGATAATGTGAGTAACGATTATCCAATGAGCCGATGAGTTTATATGAATGACGATATGCGGAACTGTAAATAGATGTAGGCCTTAAAAGAAATTACGTAATGGAGCAGCAGGATTCAAAAATGAGAAGAAATATACAAGATGTAACTCGGGATGGCACTGCGTAATTTGTGCCTCCAAATCGAACTATATTTAGCGCATTCTAGTTTTCCTGTAATATATAAGACAGTTTCTTATTGTGCCAAATCTGAGTGGACCTCAAGCGACGTTTATAACATGGTAAATCTGTTATATGGTACTCGATAGTGAGAATTAGACGACTAGGTACGATGGAGATTTATGTAACATTTGGTGCTTGAACCGGTCCTATTAATGACAGCTTATATGTCATGAGAGGGCGAATTATGATCACTAACGATTGCGCGCTACTGATTGGATTATATATTAATATATATATATATGATTAAGTAATTAATATTTATATTTTTGCTTGAAGAATTACACATGCGGCTATCGCATAAAAATTTGATAATCATAGAAATAAATAATATTCACAGTGAATCTCTCGCAAAGAATGTACTTAGGCTGTCGGTGAGACATTGTTCACATGACGTTATTAAGTGCTCATCAATGGCTGAGATTTTCGATGTTCAGATCGAATATTTACAAACATCACAGTATAGTCCGGTTTCGATTTCTGATCGAGGGAAGATCGTTTGTATATGTGCCCACGGGGGGGTGTAAAATGTAATAGGAAATATAGAGATAAAAATAGATAGAAAAATCAAATCAGCAAGGAATTGATTCATCTTCCCCTTTTTATTCTTTTTTTGTAGTTAATAAACTGTAAATGCAAATGAAGAAATTTCCCTTTTCTATATCTTCTTTGTTGATTTGAAAATGAAAATCTTCACAGACTTCTTATACTGAAACGATTCTTTAAAATGGATGAGAATTGATAGAGAAAACAACCAATGTTTTTTTTTTTGTTTGAACTAACACTGACATCGTAATATATAGTGGGCGTGGGTGTTTTTAATTGAAATGCTCACTTTAACGAATTTCCAAATTCGCCTAAAGAGAGGGGGGGAGTGGAATGATGAAGATCAACATCATTATATATTATTAATTCATAAGTCAGTGGATGAGTGACTTAAATCTTTGCGATGCACTCGACATACACCACAATACTCCTCTCTGTCTGCTCTCTCTGTCTCTCCACACAACCTTTCAACACACACACACATCTCTCTCTCTTCTCTCTCTCTCTCTCTCTCTCTCTCTCTCTCTGAAGATC
>CM042174.1:49196152-49202010 GCA_023376005.1 Doryteuthis pealeii | reverse complement strand
CTAACTAATTACAAACTTGAGCAGTGTCCAAGACACAGTTGGTATTTATAGAAATCAAGAATGACCCATTCATGAATTTGGGTGATTCCATTCCTTGAGTTCTGATTGGCTGCTTGACTGCTTGTTTTGAATGACATTGTGGAGTCTTATAAATATCCTGTCATTCTGCAGTAGACTTTGTAACTATTCGGGTTTGTATTTAAGTTACAAACCGTTTGTTGACTTGTCTTCCCAGTTCGACTGTAATTGGAACTTTAATTATTCTTCATCCATCAGAAATTACTGCCAAGCAAAGATATCATAGCAGCAGATAAAATCTAGGCTTATATTGTATACACCAGCGTAGGAAGCGTGTGGTGTAATGGTTAAAGTCATGGGAAATGGACTCGTCGCCCAGAGTTCAAATCCTGGATGTGGTAATTGCATTTCACTTAGTGCTAATACCCTCGGGAAAGGTATGAATCCTACTCTCCCTCCAGCTATGGATAAATAATAGGGCAGACTGGGCTCTTTAACCTTGGTTAGGCAACCGGTCTAGGAAAAGGAAAACTCTGAATTCAAACCTGTTAAACTCTGCTTAAGAAATTGACCTTGTGTCACATCCTGCTCGTGGAGAGGGGTTGGTAAATATATATATTGTATACACCATCATTTCTTATGACACAGATATACTGGGGTGTGACATGGTTCCTTATAAACATGCTTGCACCTGTAATATATTGCCTGATCAGTGTACTCTAGGACCAGGCTGACCAGGAATTGCATGGGGGTCAGGTGCAGCCTGGAAACGAAAACAGGATGTGGCCCTGACCTGACATTTTGCACCTGGAAATGCAGGTGAACACTTGACATGGTTTAGGTGCAGAAATCTGTAGGCGTAGCCCATAGCCAATGAAAACAGCCTGCGTGAGCGAAGAGGCGTGTCTACAGAAAAACTGTGTAGGTGTCACGATCAAAGAGGCGTGACACCGGGGGTCAGACTACAATAAAAGAAGCTCGTAGAGATCGATTAGAGAGACAACGATCAGGTTCGAGATCACTTAACCCTGCCAACGACTCTCAGCTGTACATGACCGAGGGAATAAACATCTCATCTTACATTTTCCTAAATACAAGTGTTTGTGTTCCTTGACGGGTCCAGTGTGTAACACATCTACTTGTATATGCATTATTGTACCATAAAACACAGATGTAAACACATAAATTTCTAGAATTATTTGTATTATTTGGACTATTGTCCTCATCTTCATTGTTATTTGTAAAACGTTTCGGCCGATGTGCCCTCAGACTCGGGAACCTTCTTGTCATAATTGGGAGTCATCACGGGTCTTTGAACTTAACCCTTTATTCATTTTACGGGCGTATCCTGTTCTCATTCCGCTAACCATAGCTGGGGTACAGGTGTTAAGCTTTGTTAATCATTATTCTATGTTACTACTGTCCCTGACAAGGATTGAATCTGCAGTCTAGACATAACTGTCACTTAGAACTGTCTTATAGGGTACATCGGCCGAAATGTTGTACAAATAACAATGAAGATTAGGACAATAGTCCGAATAATACAAATAATACTAATTATCAAGCCTCATCTAAAAAATCAGAGAAAGAACATAAATCTTATTATAATGGAGATTGTGGGTTTGTCTGTCTGTAACCGAAACTATATTATAATACAAGTCACAATTCCTTTAGTTATTTACATCATATTCTCCATGATTTATTTTTATTTAAACCTCAATTATTAATAAAATTGTTTACATTACTTACACTGTTGACCATATCTACATACTAATAACATGCAATTGTATTTTATATATACAACAAAATAGAGGTTTACAGTGTGAATGGGAAGGCTAATTTGCATATTGATCTTAAAAAATTGATTTTAATAAATATATGCTTAGTATTATCGATTTCTAATTGTTTGGTTTTATCTTATTGATATGAGCAAAAATCTCTTCAATAAATCTTAAGAGAAATCCCTTAACAAGAAGAAATAACTGTAATATTATTCTTTACTTCCTATTTTAACTAAACAGTTTAATTAGGAAATTTACCAATGAAAGATGGGAGTAACGGAAAATGATGGAAGAGTTAGTTTCAAAGTTGTTCTATTTTCAAAATCTTTTTATCTACATTCTTATTCAGTTTCATTAGCCTTTCAATTTAATATCATATTTATATAAAATTTAACTAAAATACTTGCACCGGAGGATGCATATATTTGCTAGTTCTGTAATGTACAAAACATGTTTACTTCTTAGTTAATTCAGAGTTGGATGTATGTTATGATTAGTGAATGATGTATTTATTTCAATGAGTAAATGTTTCATTTAAAAGTTTTTGTATTGCTTATGAGACAGTATCAATCCACAACCTGTTCTATCTCACCAGCTCTCCCATTCTGACCTCTCCCACATTGTGCTAGTTGTTTTTATTTTTTATTTAAAAAATTTTTTTTAAGAAGTCAGATACTGAACAACCACTTGGTCATATCCAAAAGGAAAATAAACAAATTAAATCTCAGAATATAATTATATTATCGTTTTTATTTCTTAATTTTTTTTCGAAACAATCTTGAGGGTACATGCATTATATTTAGTTTTTCAGTTTGATTTGAGCAGACCTTAACTATAGCAATATTGATATTATTGTCACACTGCATTCTGCACATATGTGCTTATAGTTGGCTCTGTTGTGATTGTGTGATTAAAGTTTGAGTCTGATCGCACCATTTTGCTTGCTGTCTTTACAATATAAACTCAGCTGCTCCACTAGCAGTAAGCACCAAAGTATTGACCGAGTTTCCCTGTTCAGAAGGAGTGTCAGGGACTGAAAGTCCTCTGAGGCTTTTCGCATGTTCCTTATTGCAAATTTTCCACAGACACAGTGATAAGTACGCCAAAAGCCGTTGATGCAGATGACTTATGGATTCTCACCAGAGACCCTATAGCCGGGTTGTGGCCCTAATATCACGGGATGACAGACCAATCTGCCTTGCGAGGCCCTGCCAGAAAATACCAATCAGGACTCAAGGAATGGGATCACCCAGATGCAAGAATGGAATATTCCTGAGGGCTATAATACCAATCAGGACTCAAGGAATGGGATCACCCAGATGCAAGAATGGAATATTCCTGAGGGCTACAAATACCAATCAGGACTCAAGGAATGGGATCCCACAGATGCAAGAATGGAATATTCCTGAGGGCTATAAATACCAATCAGGACTCAAGGAATGGGATCACCCAGATGCAAGAATGGAATATTCCTGAGGGCTATAAATACCAACTGCTTCATGTATAAATTCACTTATACTCAGTTAGTTGTTGTTGTTCAATTGCAAGATTGTACTAACCCACACAATTTAACATACACCTTCATCATCATGACATGGATATATTGGGGGGGCGGGGTTGGCTCCTTGAGCACCCCCCCTATAACAGATTTGGTATTGTATTATGTCAATAAAAAAACAGTATGCAAACTTCTATTTATAAAGCTTTTGTCGGTATGGGAGGGTGTCGATGTTTTCAAACAACGACCCCTCCCCTCTCATCACCCCCTCCCCCAGCAGTAGACTGATTAATTTCTCAGATGAATAGTTTTTTCATTATGAATTAATCAAGATTTTTTCAAAATGACGAAGAAGTCTAGGTGTGTTGATTTGAAACCACCCAAATAATATCTCAAAATCTTCTTTTATCAATTCTCTCAAAAAAATAGAATGCTATGTATGGTGCTCTGGGTACCTCATGTAGCTTAATGGTTAGCAAACTAGCTTAGCAGACCATTGTTAGTGAGTTCAATTCTCACTGATGCCCCATACTTCTGGCCTTGTGCACACCTAAGCTAAGCTTAGTAAAATAACTATGTATGGTGCTATTCCATTTGGTGGAATTCTATTTGGAGAATATATATATATATATATATATATAATATATGGAGGCACGTGGGCTAGTGGTTAGAGTCGTAGAAAATGGACTCATCGGTTCGAGTTCAATTCCTAGACGAAGCTGTTGGCATTTCACATAGCGCTAATACCCTTGGGAAAGATATGAATCCCTATATTCTCTATGGGTTAAATAGTAGGGCAGACTGGGCCCTTCAACCTTGGGTAGGTAACCAGTTTAGGAGAGGGATAACTCTGAATTCAAAATTCCTGAGGTCAGTCGTTGATTAGGTTTGTGGCATTCCTTGATGCATCTATTCTTTCCTATCGACCGTGCCAAAAAGTGTGGATGGTCCAACCACTATAAACAAATCCTTGTGTGGGAGTTCATTGTGTGTATGAACCCTCATACGTCGAAAATCGACGGGAGAGTCCATTATATTTTTTAAGATCGTAACATTTTGACTGTCTAATGATTGCAAGTAAGCATGAAACTTTAGTTACGGTATATTAAATCCATAATATTTAATATTAAACCTGCTCTGCTATTTTAGCATTGATATGCTAATACTTTTGTCATTCATTCTACATTCATTGGTTAGCTCAGTCGGTAGAGCGTTCGGCTAGAAACCACAAGGTTCCTAGTTCAATACTAGCCCTATGAATGGCACAGGAATCTGTGCGGTAAAGTAAGGAGCTGATGGTAGGTGTGGCGCTCCACCTCAGATGCAAACACAATCTCCTTGGTCTAGCGCTAGTGAAAAGGGGATAGATTCCCTCGCTGATTGGCTAATACCGACTTCAGGCCACACCGACAACTTACTTTATATATATATATATATATATATATTTTTTTTTTTTGAGGATATGTGCTTAATTGAAGTCATACCTAATTTTGAAAATTAATTAGTTAATAATTAATGAATTTAGGCAGGCATATATGTTCAAATGTAAGGCTAAACAAATCGAGAAAATGTCAATCCCTGAATGTACATTTCGACCTATTAGTTCTCATCAGCAAGGTCGAAATGTACATTCAGGGATTGACATTTTCTCGATTTGTTTAGCCTTACATTTGAACATATATGCCTGCCTAAATTCATTAATTATTAACTAATTAATTTTCAAAAATTAGGTATGACTTCAATTAAGCACATATCCTCCAAAAATTGTCGGCTTAAAGCCATATCAAATAAACACAGTGTTTATTTACGTACTCTCATATATATATATATATATATATATATATATATAAAAGATAAAGAAGATTTAAGTAAATGCTTTTCCTCCAAATCTGCTATATTTCTTCCTAATATATTTTTGCCCTGTGACCCAAGCATTAACGGAACACATGGTACTCTATTAATTACGACTATTGTGAATTATGACTATTGTGAATTATTAGATCGTAAGAGAGATTTCATCACTCACTGATTGGATTATATATATATATATATATATATATAAGTATATGTGAGAATGGAAAATGAATCCGACAATATGAGGAAAAAATGAGTAAAGAAAAGAAATGTAGATGGATAAAAATGAATTTTATCGATATCACTTACACATGTGTTTCGGACTGTTTATCAAAATGTATACGGATTTACGTTGTTATTATTATTAAAATAATCAGATGGAGTTGAAATGATGATGATAATAATAATAGGAAAAATGTATAAAATGTTCTGTACACAGAGAGATTTTGACCACCTTCATCATGAAAAAAATATAAAAAAATCACTCTGATGAAGGTCGTCAAAATCTCTCTGTGTACGGAACATTTTATACATTTTTCCTATTATTATTATCATCATCATGATCTCTTGCATAATTCCCAGTGGATCACCTTTCCTACCCAATCATACCTAGTCTCAGTTACCATATAACCTACTTTAGCTATTTTTTTTGTGTCTTACAATGTTTTTATTATTAATCTTTCAGAAAATGATGAGCTCCGACTAAC
>CM042174.1:49183652-49193652 GCA_023376005.1 Doryteuthis pealeii | reverse complement strand
TTGTACTATGCGGGGATTTGAGTTTTATTGTGGATTTATGGTTATTTAATCTTAGTCTAAAAGATGTTGATGTTTCTCCCATATATATATATATTCCTATCTATCTATCTATCTATCTATCTATCTATATATATATATATATATATATTCCTATCTATCTATATTTCAATTTGTTCATATCTATCTATCTATATATATCTCTCTCCATTCATATCTATCCTTACATTTCAATTTGTTCATATCTATCTATATCTATCTCTTTCTCTATTCCTATTCTTTCTATCCTATCTATCAATATCTCTCTCTCTCTCCATTTCTGTCTGTCTATATTTGTCTCTCTCTGTTCATATTTATATAACATATAAGTTTTAACAAAGTCAGAAGTTGAGGACAAATCTTTGCATACACACACACACACACACATACATTCTCTCTCTCTCCTCTCTCTTCTCTCTCTCTCTCTCTCTAAATTAGTTCATACATACTCATCTGTCTCAATTTGTTCATATCTATCTATCTATATATACCGTATTTGACGGCAATAGGACGCACCTTTTTCCAAGATTTTGGCTCAAAAAATTGCCCTGAGTCTTATACATCATAGGTAAAGTTTGAAGTTTTATTATTATTAATTTTATTATTATTATTATTTCCTGCTATTGAGATGTCTTGTGTATGCTTATTGCTTGCCTGTACTGCCAAATTGCTTTTATACAGCTATGTTTCTGCTTGTATGATGCACAGCTAGACTGTTTTCAACAATATATGCTTAAATACACTAACAACTTTTTTTCCTGAAACTGACCTGCTGAAATAGGGGTGTGTCTTATATGCCGTCAAATACGATATCTCTCTCTCTATATATTCCTATCTATCTATATATCTCAATTTGTTCATATCTATCAATATCTCTCCCTCTCCATTCCTATCTATATATATATTCTATATATCCTGTCTATATTTGTCTCTCTCTAGTGTTCATATCTGTATGACCCATCATAAGTTATAAACAAAGTCAGGAGTTGAGGACAAATCTTTGCACCCCCCTGCTCACTATCTCTCTCTCTCTCTCTCGCTAAGTTTGTTCATATATACTTATCGGTCTCAATTTGTTCATATCTATCAATCTATCTCTATATATATATATATATATATATATATATATATATATATATCCATTCCTATCTATATATCCCAATTTGTTCATATCTATCTATATTTATCTCTCTCTGTTCATATCTATCTATATCTCAATTTGTTCATATCTATCTATCTATCTCTTTCTCTATTCCTATCTATCTATATTCAATTTGTTCAATCTATCTATCTATCTATCTCTTCCCTATCTATCTATCAATATCTATCTCTTTCTCTATTCCTATATATCTATATTTCAATTGTTCATATCTATCTCTTTCTCTTCTATCTATATTTCAATTTGTTCATATCTATCAATCTATATATATAATATATATATATAATATATATATATATATTCCTATCTATATATCCCAATTTGTTCATATCTATCTATATTGATCTTTCTCTGCTCATATCTATCTATATCTATCTCAATATTTCAATTTCGTCTATCTATCTATCGATATCTATCTATCTCTCTATCTCTTTCTCTATTCCTATCTATCTATCTATATCTATCTCTATTCATATCTATCTATTGTTATCTATCTCTATTTCTATTCCTATCTATCTATCTATATCTATCTCTATTCCTATCTATCTATCTATCTCTATTCCTATCTATCTATCTATATCTATCTCTTTCTCTATTCATCGTTATCTATCTCTATCTCAATTCTATCTATCTATCGTTATCTATCTCTATCTCAATTCCTATCTATCTATCGTTATCTATCTCTATCTCTATTCATATCTATCTATCGTTATCTATCTCTATCTCAATTCCTATCTATCTATCTATATCTATCTCTATCTCTATTCCTATCTATCTATCGATATCTATCTCTTTCTCTATTCCTATCTCTTTCTCTATTCCTATCTATCTATCGATATCTATCTCTTTCTCTATTCCTTCTATCTATCGATATCTATCTCTATCTCAATTCCTATCTATCTATCGATATCTATCTCTATCTCTATTCCTATCTCTTTCTCTATTCCTATCTATCTATCTATATCTATCTCTATCTCTATTCCTATCTATCTATCGATATCTATCTCTATCTCTATTCCTATCTCTATCTCTATTCCTATCTATCTATCGATATCTATCTCTATCTCAATTCCTATCTATCTATCGATATCTCAATTCCTATCTATCTATTGATATCTATCTCTATCTCTATCTCTATTCCTATCTATCTATATCTGTCTCTATTCTTATCTATCTCTATCTCTATTCCTATCTATCTATCGATATCTATCTCTATCTCTATTCCTATCTATCTATCGATATCTATCTCTATCTCTATTCCTATCTATCTATCGATATCTATCTCTATCTCAATTCCTATCTATCTATCGATATCTCAATTCCTATCTATCTATCGATATCTATCTCTATCTCTATCTCATTTATCTATCGATATCTATCTCTATCTCTATCTCTATTCTATCTATCTATATCTGTCTCTATTCCTATCTATCTATTCTATCCTATTATCTATCGATATCTATCTCTATCTCTATTCCTTTCTATCTATCGATATCTATCTCTTTTCTCTATTCCTTTCTATCTATCGATATCTATCTCTTTCTCTATTCCTTTCTATCTATCGATATCTATCTCTTTCTCTATTCTTTCTATCTATCGATATCTATCTCTTTCTCTATTCCTTTCTATCTATCGATCTATATCTCTTTCTCTATTCCTTTCTTCTATCGATATTATCTCTTTCTCTATATCCGATATCTATCTCTTTCTCTATTCCTTTCTATCTATCGATATCTATCTCTTTCTCTATTCCTTTCTATCTATCGATATCTATCTCTTTCTCTATTCCTATCTATCTATCGATATCTATCTCTTTCTCTATTCCTATCTATCTATCGATATCTCTCTCTTTCTCTATTCCTATCTATCTATCGTTATCTATCTCTTTCTCTATTCCTATCTATCTATCTATATCTATCTCTTTCTCTATTCCTTTCTATCTATCGATATCTATCTCTTCTCTATTCCTATCTATCTATCGTTATCTATCTCTTTCTCTATTCCTATCTATCTATCGATATCTATCTCTTTCTCTATTCCTATCTATCTATCGATTCTATCTCTTTCTCTATTCTATCTATCTATCGATATCTATCTCTTTCTCTATTCCTATCTATCTATCGATATCTATCTCTTTCTCTTCCTATCTATCTATCGATATCTATCTTTCTCTATTCCTATCTATCTATCGATATCTATCTCTTTCTCTATTCCTATCTATCTATCGATATCTATCTCTTTCTCTATTCCTATCTATCTATCGATATCTATCTATGATATCTATATCTTTCTCTATTCCTATCTATCTATCGATATCTATCTCTTTCTCTATTCCTATCTATCTATCTATCTATATCTATCTCTTTCTCTATTCCTATCTATCTATCGTTATCTATCTCTTTCCTATTCCTATCTATCTATCGATATCTATCTCTTTCTCTATTCCTATCCTATCGATATCTACTCTTTCTCTATTCCATCTATCATCGATATCTATCTCTCTCTATTCCTATCTATCTATCGATATCTATCTCTTTCTCTATTCCTATCTATCTATCGATATCTATCTCTTTCTCTATTCCTATCTATCTATCGATATCTATCTCTTTCTCTATTCCTATCTATCTATCGATATCTATCTCTTTCTCTATTCCTATCTATCTATCGATATCTATCTCTTTCTCTATTCCTATCTATCTATCGATATCTATCTCTTTCTCTATTCCTATCTATCTATCTTATCTATCTCTTTCTCTATTCCTATCTATCTATCGATATCTATCTCTTTCTCTATTCCTATCTATCTATCGATATCTATCTCTTTCTCTATTCCTATCTATCTATCGATATCTATCTCTTTCTCTATTCCTATCTATCTATCGATATCTATCTCTATCCTATCTATCTATCGATATCTATCTCTATTCCTATTATCTATCTATATCTATTCTATCTATCTATCGATATCTATCTCTTTCTCTATTCCTATCTATATCTTATCTATTCCTATCTATCTATCGATATCTATCTCTTTCTCTATTCCATCTATCTATCGTTATCTATCTTTCTCTATTCCTATCTATCTATCGATATCTATCTCTTTCTCTATTCCTATCTATCTATCGATATCTATCTCTTTCTCTATCCTATCTATCTATCGATATCTATCTCTTTCTCTATTCCTTCTATCTATCGATTCTATCTCTTTCTCTATTCCTATCTATCTATCGTTATCTATCTCTTTCTCTATTCCTATCTATCTATCGTTATCTATCTCTTTCTCTATTCCTATCTATCTATCGTTACTATCTCTTTCTCTATTCCTATCTATCTATCGTTATCTATCTCTTTCTCTATCCTATCTATCTATCGATATCTATCTCTATTCCATCTATCTATCTATATCTATTCCTATCTATCTGATATCTATCTCTTCTCTATTCCTATCTATCTATCGTTATCTATCTCTTTCTCTATTCCTATCTATCTATCGATATCTATCTCTATTCCTATCTATCTATCTATATCTATTCCTATCTATCTATCGATATCTATCTTTTCTCTATTCCTATCTATCTATCGATATCTATCTCTCTATTCTATCTATCTATATCTATCTCTTTCTCTATCTCTATCTATCGATATCTATCTCTATTCCTATCTATCTATCTATATCTATTCCTATCTATCTATCGATATCTATCTCTTTCTCTATTCCTATCTATCTATCGATATCTATCTCTATCTCTATTCCTATCTATCTATCGATATCTATATCTATCTCTATTCCTATCTATCTATCTCTTCTCTTTCTATCTATCTATCGATATCTATCTCTTTCTCTATTCCTTTCTATCTATCGATATCTATCTCTTTCTCTATTCCTATCTATCTATCGATATCTATCTCTTTCTCTATTCCTTTCTATCTATCGATATCTATCTCTTTCTCTATTCCTATATCGATATCTATCTCTATTCATATCTACCTATCGATATCTATCTCTATTTGTTCATATCTATCTATCTCTTTTTCTATTCCTATCTATCTCTATATTTCAATTTGTTCCTATCTATCTATCGATATCTATCTATAACTTGTGAGGGTTGACATGCCATTAAATCTACCAACAATCCAAAAATTGGCAAAATCTTGATAATTTAGAATATTTTATAATTTAAAATTTCTTTTTTTTTTTCTTGTCATTTTTGTTGTTCAATGTTTTGAGATTTGACTTCTAACCTAAAACATAATTCTATCATTTAACTTTAATAATTGAGTTTCACAATCCCAGAGACGGCCAAGCGATGGACCACAGGGTTCAAATTAAGATTCCAAGTATTCATCATTTTAAATTTTGTCTTCTTGAAAAGAAAAATCCCTAACAGAGATTTTTATGAAGAAACGAGAAAAATAAAAACTAGTTTCAGGCAATTTTGTTTAGTGCACAAATGGCGCTTCTTCTCCCCATAATTTTTCAGCTGAAATACCATCTTCAGGGGTTAACATTGAGTTTAGAATATGTCCCATTCATAAAAATCATGTAAAAATTATCCCCTTAATCAAATTCCAAAAATAATTCAAATTTTAAAAAAACAAGAAAAAGAAAATGCTAAATTTTAAAAAGTTAAAAAATTAAAAAAAGAAAATTTTTTAAAAATTCCTAAAAATTTCAAAAGGAATAAAAATTAAAATTAGAAAAAATTTTTATATCTTTAAAAAAAATTTAATTAAAAAATTTGTAAAAATTGTGCAAGATGTTACCCTTATTGCAATATCACAATTATATGAAAAAAAATTTTTTGTGTTACATTTGTAAAAATTGGCCCTATGAATTGCACAGGGATCTGTGCGGTAAAGTAAGGAGCTGATGGTAGGTGTGGCGCTCCACATCAGGTGCCAGGTTCAATACTTGCCCTCGTCAAATCAGTGCATGAGTAACACAACTTTAATCTGTGAAGTAAAGTTGGGAGCTAATGGTAAGTTTGGCACTCTACCTAAGATACTAAAACAATCTCTTTGGTCTAGTGCCAGTAAAAGAGGGGATAGTCCCTCACTTTCCAACCGATATTAACAATAGGCCACTCCATGTAATTGTGTAACCACATAGGTTCCAGGTTCAATACTTGTCCTTGCAAACTCAGCACATGAGTAGCACAGCTTTAGTCTGTGCGGTAAAGTGGGGAGCTAATGATAGGTTTGGTGCTCTATCTAAGATGCCAAAACAATCTCTTTGGTTTAGTGCTAGTGGAAGGGGGGATAGACTCCCTCACTTTCCAGCTGATATTGACAATAGGCCCCTCCATTGTGACAATGATATCATGATGATATGAAAAAAATGTTTTCTCTTACATTCGTAAAAAATTGTATAAAAGTTCTCCTTATTGGTGCTAGAAACCACAAGGTTCCTAGTTTGATACTGGCCCTCACCAACTCAGCATATAAATAGCACAGGGATCTGTGCGGTAAAGTAAGGAGCTGATGGTAGGTATGACGCTTCACCGGAGATGAAAAAAATATTTTCTAAGAATTGTTTAAAATTTTCCCTTTATTTGATGATATCTTATTATAATGGAGATTTGGTGTATTTCTGTCTATAACCAAAACTATGTCACTGCTTATGTCACAATACCCTCAAGAATTGCATAACTTTGTCGATGAGTATCTAATTCATAATCAAAATCATTAATACATAAAATGATAAATCTTATTTATCGATGATAAAAATTTGAATTAGATTCACCTCAAAACAGCCCATGTTATTAGTGCATTTAAAATCCAAGAATGTTTTATATATCACTAAGAAATAAAGGTTTACAAAATATATGGTGTGGTTAACTTGCATACTGGTTTTAACAAAACCAGGTTGAATGTATAATTACTTGGTATTATTGATCTCTAATATTATTGTTTTATTCCCCAACATATTCAAATCAATCCTATGAATGATTTTATGTAGGAATCAGTCAGTGTACTGTTGGTTTGGACAACAGCAATTGGCCAAGCACAACTGAACTAGTGCCCAAGACAGCTGGTACTTATGTAATTCAAGAATAGTCCATTCATGTATTTGGGTGATTCCATTCCTTGAGTCCTGATTGGTTTCTTGGTTTCTATGATATTATGACGCTTCATAAGTACTCTGGCATTCTGCAGTAGTATTGGAACAAGATTAGATTTGTATTGAGTTACAGCTATTTGTTGCCTTGTTTTACCAATTTGACAGTAATTGGAACTTAGTATGATTATTCTACAGAATTAATTAAGAGATAATCAAAATAAGTGTAATCTTTTTATATATATATTTACCAACCAACCAACCCTCTGCACGAGCAGGATGTGACACAAGGTCAATTTCTTAAGCGGAGTTCAACAGGTTTGAATTCAGAGTTTTCCTTCTCCTATACTGGTTGCCTAACCAAGGTTAAAGAGCCCAGTCTGCCCTGCTATTTATCCATAGCTGGAGGGAGAGTAAGATTCATACCTTTCCCAAGAGTATTAGTGCTAAGTGAAATGCAATTACCTCATCCAGGATTTGAACTCGGGGCGACGAGTCCATGACTTTAACCATTACACCACGCGCTTCCTACATCTTTTTATATACGTTCTTATTTAATTTCATTAGTCATTCTAATTTGATATATTTCATTAGATTAAAACTTAAATACTTTTACCCAGGGGGATGCATATTCTTGCTAGTCATAATAATATGAAAAAAATGTTTTCTCTTATATTCATGAAAATTGTATAAGATTTTCCCTATATTTGATGATATCTTAATGATATTCAAAAAATGTGTTCGATTTTCTTTTCTTTTCTTTTTATTTCTATCTTTTTTTTCTTTTTTTTTGAACTACAAAGGCTGTAGCTGTGGAGTGATCTAATATGGTTTACTCATTCAACTGTATCATAGGTCAAAACCAATGGTGTATGGTTCGATAGTAGAAAACTGCATTCCATTGGTATGTAGATGGCATTCAATGGGATTGGGGGGGGGCGGAGTTTTTTTTTGACTGTGTGCTAATCTTGTTTTGTATTAAATTGCGATCTTCATACTGATCATGTAAGATTTTTATACAATTTCTATGTTCAAGTTGGAGGCGCGTGGTCTAATGGTTAAGATCGTGGGAAATGGACTCATCGACCCGAGTTCAATTCCTGGTCGAAGCTGTTTGCAATTCACATGGCGCTAATACCCTAGGGAAAGGCATGAATCCAATTCTCCCTCCAGCTATGGGTAAATATCAGGGCAGACTGGGTTCTTTAACCATGGCTAGGTAACCAGTCTAGGAGAAGGAAAACTCTGAATTTAAACCTGTTAAACTCTGCTTAAGAAATTGACCATGTGTCGCATCCTGCTTGTGAGGAGGGGTTGGTAAATATATATATTTATGCGAAACTAATAGTAGGTTCGTCTGACTCAGTAGATTATCTTTATTACTTGGCTCTACTTAGGTATCGAGCACTTTTTACAGATTAGCTTCTCCTAGCGGTTATATGAATATATATATATATCTATATACATATATATATATATATAAATTGTTTTTTCTTTTGGCCAAATACTATACCAATAGATTATTTTTTGTTGGTACGAATATCTTGGTCTTTTCTTTTTTTCAAAATTTTTTTTCTTCCTGGTTGATGTTTGGTAGTATATTTTTACAATCAAACTCTCTGCTGGGTTTTTTTCTCTCCGCAAGGATCTACCAACACGCTTGGTATATTAAATTATATATATATATATATATGTTCAAGCAGGTTACTTCACAACTGGTTATGAACACTATGATACTTCTGGCACAAAACTGTTTGTTGGCTGGTTGGTTGGATTTTACGGGCGTGCCAACTCTTGTTGGGTTATTTTATGCCGAAGATGTTTTGTTTTATTCCTTCTTGAAGGGTATTCAATTTTCTTTTCAAACTCAGGTTTTTTTTTAAAAACGTATTTTTTTTAAAACCCTGTCATTTAAAGATCTATTTAACCCATAGACGGGACTCTAATAGGTACTACTACTACACTGTGTAAGAGTGGACCTGGGAGTAATGGTGATAAACTCAGTTTTTTTAAAAAACATATTTTTTTAAAACCCTGTCATTTAAAGATCTATTTAACCATAGATGGGACTCTAATAGGTACTACTACTACACTGTGTAAGAGTGGACCTGGGAGTAATGGTGATAAACTCAGTTTTTTTTTTTTTAAACATATTTTTTTAAAAACCCTGTCATTTAAAGATCTATTTAACCCATAGATGGGACTCTAATAAGTACTACTACTACACTATCAGAGTGGACCTGGGAGTAATGGTGATAAACTCAGTTTTTTTTTTAAACATTTTTTTAAAACCCTGTCATTTAAAGATCTATTTAACCCAGATGGGACTCTAATAGGTACTACTACTACACTGTGTCAGAGTGGACCGGGAGTAATGGATACTCCACATTCCCCAGAGCTCCAGAATTGGAACTTCACCACTAGACGCTGTTTAGCATCATGCCCAAGACACTAAGATCCTCAGTCACTGCCTTCTAGCACATATATAATAAAAAAGGGTTGGAGGTTTGCCATAAAAGCAATAGGGTCAGAACAATCATATAGGTGCTAGGGATTGACATGACCAGCCAATTGATCAGAGGTGGCCTCTCCGACCATGCATCTAGCTTAAGTAAAGTGGAGTGTTGTATGTCATGGACTTCTCAGGATCATTGGTCTGTACCTAGTGCCATAGTTAATTTTCATTAAAAAAATCCAAATGGAAAATTTCTGTGAATAAAATATTGAAATTCAGGTAAATAGTCTTA
>CM042174.1:49148652-49178652 GCA_023376005.1 Doryteuthis pealeii | reverse complement strand
TGATTCTATTAGGATAGATGGAATAACAAGAAAATATTATTATCATTGCTCTTATATTAAAAAAAGGCGTTGGGATGGCCTAATGTCGATATGAGCCATACAGTGAGGGAGTCCATCCCCTTTTCTCTAGTGCTAGACCAAAGAAATTGTTTTTTGCATCAGAAGTGGCTGAGGGTCTACATGCCCTGGGAATGATGTTAAACTCTATCTGATGGTGTGGTTCCGGTTTTGGAGGGTTGGGGAATGTGGAGCACCCCTTCATCACCATTGCTTCCTGGTCTACTCTGACCCGGATTGGTAGTACCTATTAGAGTCCCATCAATGGATTAAATAGAAAAACATGAGTTTATAAACAAAATTGATTAAACATTAAGAAAGGGGAACATTGAGAGAAACGGTGACTATGTGGAGAAGTAGGGATGTGATCCATAGAGGACCAGCTTCATTTTGATGTATGATACATGTTCCTGTGTTGGTAATTATACCTGTCCTAAACAAAATGGCATTACTTTTTGACTCCCCTATGTGGAGAAGTAGGGATGTGATCCACAGAGGACCGGCTCCATTTTAATGTATGATACATGTTCCTGCGTTGGTAGTTATACCTGTCCTAAACAAAATGGCATTACTTTTTAAATCACCCTCATAGTATGTGTACTGCCCTGTGCATCATGTGTGCTGAAATTTTCAGTC
This sequence comes from Doryteuthis pealeii, assembly GCA_023376005.1. Lineage (NCBI taxonomy): Eukaryota > Metazoa > Mollusca > Cephalopoda > Myopsida > Loliginidae > Doryteuthis > Doryteuthis pealeii. The sequence goes on along the minus strand of CM042174.1, from coordinate 49,177,959 downwards.
GTTTAATGACCAGGTGTTAAAATTTGGTAGCATCTGATCTTCACACCTTTGGTAAAACGAGATAAACATTTGTCACACTTAAAAGCTTCACACTAATATACTTACGGTTTTTAAGTAAAGGATAGATATCATTGTCTATTTAGTAAGCTTAGTTTAGTTTTGTATAAGACCAAATTACTAAGCATGGTGTCGTAGGAAATGGACTTATTGACCCAAGTTCAAATCCTGGACAAGGCTATTTGCATTTCACATCGCACTAATACCCTTGGGAAAGGTATGCATCCTGTAGAATAATCACACTAAGTTCCAATTACCATTGAATTGGTAAGACAAGGCAACAAGTAATTGTAACTGAATACGAATCTAATCTTGCTGCAACCCTACTGCAAAATGACAGGGTATTTATGAAGCCTCATAACATCATAGAAACCAAGCAGCCAATCAGGACCCAAGGAATGTAATCACCCAAATACATGAATGGACTATTCTTGACTGCCATGAATACCAGCTATCTTGGGCACTGGTTCAGTTGTGCTTAGCCAGTTGCTGTTGTTCAAACCAACAGTATACTGACTGACTTCAATACATCCAACTATTCTCTTTCCAGCTATGGGTAAATTTTTAGCTATATATATATATATATATATATATATATATATATATATATTCCTTCATTATTTCTTTTTTCTTTCTTTCACTCTATCCCTCTAATACTTTTTTTTCCTCCACTATTTCTTTCTATCTTTCTTATTTTTTCTATTTTCTCTCTTTCACTCTGACAGAACACACACACACACACACACATATATATATAACACACACACACACACAGTATAATATATATATATATATATATATAATATATATATGTGCACGCATCAGATTCACTAATGGTTGATGTCATCCATTTTTCTATACCTAAACAGACAGACAGACAGACACACAGGCTGACTGGCTTCTTCTTTCAGTTGGAGAGATAAATAAAAATAACACAGTTTAATGTAAAAATAGATGTTTTCTTAAAAATGGAGATAATATAAAAAGAAAAATATCTATGAAACAAATAAGAAAAAAGTGAGAAAATAAAATTTGAATAATAAATTAACCTATAGCGTTGCTTCGTGTACATAGAATTTCTTGCGAGTATAATGTGTTTGTAAAAACTTACAGCATCCTCGTTTTTAGCCACTAAAGCTTGAAGGCACAGTAAACAAAAATACAGGTTTTTTATTTAAAATAAAATAAAAACTCAATCTAATCATTTTTACATACCTTGTGCCTTGACCCACCCCCTCTACTAAGGCCAATTTTTAACGGTGGGTAACTGGTTTGAATTCAGAGAGAGAGAGGGAGAGAGAGATTCGAACATCTATTTTCTGTGCATGCCATCCCATGAGCTTCAGTTTGTGGATGGCCCCACATTAATTGAACCTTGTGTTTGACCCGCATAAGTATGATGTGTGGTAAATAATGCACTAATAATATAGGCTGTTTTGAGGCAAATATAACTCAGATTTTCATAGACACCATTAATAAATAATATTTATTCTATGTATCAATGATTTGGACAATAAATTAAATACTTGATAAACTTACACAATTCATGAGGGTATTGGGACCCAAGAAGTGATGTAGTTTCGGTTACAGACACCGAATCTCCATTATCAATATCAATGTGGAATGCTTTTACAATGTGAACATTACGAGCTTATGTATCGTCTTCTATGAAATATTTTTGTCTTAATAATATAATATTAACTGCTCTCACGATGTATGATTGCCGAACTTTTCAGTTAAATATGTGAACCAACTAGACTGCCTTACACACGTGACTTAGTTTATTATGATGGTTTGTGAAGGACCAACTGCACTTTTTAGATAATGTGATAAGAAAAGAATGACACACAGACAGATAGATAGATAGTGAGCGAATTAATAAGAAAAAAAAGAATTTTGGGGGTAGATGAGTTCAGAGTTTTACTTATTGATTATAGATAAAGATGAAACTCCTCTTCATCATCATCATGCCATACTAATAGCATGAATATCCATGACAATCTCTCACCAACTGTCCCTATTATTCATTTATTTGATAAAAAATCAATGAAATTTACATATTTAGAAAGATTATTCTATTCTCTTTTCAGCCCTATAAAATTTTTTAAGATTGGTTAGAAATACTAGAGAAATTGCAAATTTAACTGATTAAGGTCACAAATTTGAAAATGTCAGCGTTTTTCAGCTAAATGCTTGTAATGCTATTCCTTGTTCTCAGGAGGTCCCCTGCACAGCATCCAGTATCCACACAGAGTTGATCAATGTAGTTTTTTTGCAGGGTGGCCCATACTGGCATGCCCATGTGCTAGTTTTCATTGGAGAATATCTCTTATTAGTTTGTCCTTGCTTCACTAACTGTCCCTATTATTCATTTATTTGATGAAAATCACATATTTAGAAAGATTATTATAGAAATACTCGAGAAATTGCAAATTTAACTGATTAAGGTCACAAATTTGAAAATGTCAGCGTTTTTCAGCTAAATGCTTGTAATGCTATTCATTGTTCTGAGGAGGTCCCCTGTGCAGCATCCAGTATCTGTAGAATAATCATACTAGTTCCAATTACCGTCAAATTGGTAAGACAGGACAGCAAGCGGTCGTAACCCAATACGAATCTGGTTTGCTGCAAAGACTACTGCAAAATGGCAGGATATTTATGAAGCCTCAGAACATCATACAAACCAAGCAGCCAATCAGGACTCAGGGAATGGAATCTCCCAAATGCATGAGTGGACTGTTCTGAATTCCCATAAGTACCAGTTGTCTTGACCAGTCACATTGTTCAAACCAATAGTAGACTGACTGACTGACTGACTGACTGACTTACTTCCAATTTTAAAACTGCAAAAATACACAAACAGGTTGTTTTTTCTTGTTCTTCATAAATATAATGATAAAAGATTGTAAACAAACAAAAATAATTATTAAAATTATGTAATTATACAAAACAAATACTAGTAAAACCCCCCAAAAAACTCAAACTCTGCTATTTGGTTAGATGTAACAATATTTACACTTCTATATAAGTGAAAAACTTAACTACCTGTCATTTGGCGATTATAAATTAATTAGTTTTAACTTGTTTTTTTTTTTCATAATATAAAAGGTCGGTATCTTCAGAAAAGAAAAAACATATTTTTCTTTGACTTTTCCTCATCTAAAAACGAAAAATGACTGACTGACTTCCTTCAATATTCATGTCTATTTTATCTGAAAAATGTTAAAACTGCAAAAATACACAAACTGGTTGTTTTTTCTTGTTCTTCTTAAATAGGATAATAAAAGATTGTAAACAAACAAAAATAGTTATTAAAATTATGTAATGATACAAAACAAATACTTGTAAAAAAACTCCAAAAAACTCTGCTATTTGGCTAGATGGAACTGTAAGTTTTCCTCAAGAAATACTTTTCTGTAGCATTATCACTATCTTTGCATACAACGAACAGGGAATATATTTCACATTGAAAACTTTGTGTGTGATATAACCTGAAAGTCATAGAGAAATTGTTGGTAATTTCCATTGGAGAATATCACTTATGAGTTCATCCTTGCTTCTCCAGTCGTGTCCAGCATGTCTTGTTCATCTTGTTCTGATGGTTTGGGTGTACAGCTGCTTTCTTGTAGGGTCCTCCCATTGTGCAGGCGTATTGGCCTTTCAGGGGAAATTAGTTCGTTTCGGCTCGGCCAATTACAGGGGAGCAACGTTGACAATGCACAGGGTATTTTCATCGGCATTGGTTTAGAGGGGGAGGAAGGGGAGATGTAGAATAATCATATTAGTTCCAATTACCATCGAATTGGTAAGACAAGGTAACAAGTAATCGTAACTGAATAAGAATCTATCTTGCTGCAATACTACTGCAGAATGCCAGGGTATTTATGAAGCCTCATAACATCATAGAAACCAAGCAGCCAATCAGGATTCAAGGAATGGAATCACCCAAATACAGGAATGGACTATTCTTGACTTCCATAAATACCAGCTATCTTGGGGCACTGGTTCAGTTGTGCTTAGCCAGTTGCTGTTATTCAAACCAACAGTATACTGACTGGCTTCAATACACCCAATTATTGAAAAAAAAACAAAAAAGAATTCTTCACAAATTCTTGAATTTATTTCTTGCACCAAAATCTGTAAAAGAATTCCATGTTTGACCCCCCCCCTTTCTTCGAAAAATGATGACCTTAAGGAATTGAGAAATCAGATTTTTTTTCTTTCATAAATACATTAAAAACATCCTTAATTTAAAGTACATTTATATCCAAGAACATTCTTGAATTTGAAAAGTCTAGTTTTCAAATATTTTGTATTGCAAAAACAAGAATTCTTTACAAATTCTTCAATTTCTTTTTTGCAACACCAAATATATTTTTTTATTCCTGTTTTTTTTTAGATATCTTTTTGTCTTATGGCAGCATTCACCTGGTGTGGATTGAGTCGGCTCCATCTATTCAAAAATGGATTATCATAGGAAAATGAAGTATACAAGTGGTCCCCCACTTGTTTGTTGTATAGCAAAAATAAGAATTCTTCACAAATTCTTCAATTCTTGTAACTCCAAAATAGAATTTGGTTCCTGTTTATTTTGGAAATGCTTCTCTCTTTAGATTGAAAACTTCAAATATGGTTGACTTTTAAATATGTAGTATTGCAAAAACAAGAATTCTTCACAATTATTCAATTTCATTCTTGGAACTTCCAATAAAATATGATTCCTGTTTATTTTGGTAATGTCTTGTCTTGCAGCAGCATTTACCTGGGTTGAATTGAGTTGGTTCCATCTATTCAAAAATGGATTATCATAGGAATTTCTTTCTTGGAACTTCAAATAGAATCTGTTTCCTATTTATTTTGGTGATGTCTTCTTGTATTGCAGCAGCATTCACCTGGGGTGGGTTGAACTAGTTCTATCTATTCAAAGACGGAATATCATTGGAAAAGTAAGTACGCAAGCAGTCCCCAAAAACCTGCATGTAGACACTTTTGTTTGCCACAGATTTCTGGAGATGTTTCTATCTTCAGTTGAAAACTTCAAATGTGGCTGACTTAAAAGAAACTTTATTTCATGTTCGGATTTTTTATATTTGAATATTTTTTTAAACATCTTACTTAAATTGTTTTTCTATCAATTTATTTTTGAAACACACTGAAGTATATTTTAGTAGGAAAACATTTAAGTTGGATTTTATGTTATCTTTTAGGAAAAATAAAATAAAATTTCTTTAAAATCAAAGCTATGTTTGTTTTTAGACACAAAAACAGAAAAAAAAAACCATAGCTGTTTCGCCTTTGGGACAATTTTGTCAATGAGAGCAAATCCTAAAATGGTTTTGTTTTGTGCAAATAAAATGGAAATTAAACAATTGTTGATAACTAAAATTGAATTATATTTTTAGAATATTTTTTCTACAAGTTTCTATTTAAAGGAACTTTGATTGACAATGCCAATATTGAAATGAGAAATTCTTGAAAATTCTTGTGAATTTCAACTCCCAAGAAAATCTCATTGGAATTCAGTTTGGAAATGTATTGGAAATATTCATTAATTAAAAATAAATTATTACTTGAACATTTCAAAATTACAAAATGATTTTCACCATTTCATTTTTAACATTCTCTTCACTTTTGTATCAATGATTTTTTTTTAAATTGGTGATCATTTTTGAAAATAAAAAAAAAAACCTTTGTTTTTCATTTTTGCAAAGATTAAAATTGTCACATTATTATTAACTAGCAGGACCTATGGATATACTACAGTATGATAATTTAATTATTACAACACATTTGATATGTTTACTTAAGAGCTATTGCATATATAGTTAAATATATAAAAAGTATAATAATCTTAATTCATTTTATAAATTGAGGTTTATTGGTAGATATTAAAAATATTCTTAATAAACGGTTTTTATTTTTACAAAGATTAAAGGTTATTTCCTATAAGTTTATCATGATCAAAGAGGAACACACTCTTGACTGATAAATTATTTATTTATTTTCCCATTAAACTAGCCCTAAACCCTGTCTTCTTTTTTCGTAGTAGATCAATAAATAAATAAATAATTTATCAGTCAAGAGTGGTTCCCCTTTGATCATGTTAGAATTATAGGAAATTTTTAACATTCTCTTCACTTTTGTATCGATGATTTCTTTTTTAAATTGGTGATTATTTTTGGAAATTAAAAAAAACAAAACCTTTGATTTTAATTTTTGCAAAGATTAAAATTGTCATATTATTATTAACTAGCAGGACCTATGGATATACTACAGTATGATAATTTAATTATTACAACATTTGATATGTTTACTTAAGAGCTATTGCTAATAGTTCAGTATATAAAAAAGTATATTAATCTTCATTTAACTCTCTTTTTTCCCTTTCTTTTCTTTTCATCATGTTCAATTGAAAGATTAGCGTTATAGCTTTGTGGTTCTAACCACCACTCTATATATTTCCCCTACTCTTTCTTATTATATTTTTTCTGTGTAACATGTCATTTTTTTCCCTTTTCTTTCTTCTAAAAACTGAATGGTCTATTATTTAACTACATTACGTGACAACACTCATAAGAATTTGGTGGATAAGCAAAACAAGATAATTGGGATTTACATTTTTGAATTTCATCTTGGACAATTTGGATGGACTGATTTTTAACCAGAGGGTGTTGCGCAATGATAATGTTTGTACAATTAAGGAATACAAGTATTAATGTATAGATAATATTCAAATTTCTTAGATGAAGCATTATCAATTATTATTACTTTTTGACTAGTATTTCTTTCATCTTATTTCTATTGCTTTTTATTATACTACTATTCGGCTAGAAACCACAAGGTTCCTAGTTTGATACCGGTCCTCGCCAACTCAGCGTATGAGTAGCACAGGGATCTGTGTGGTAAAGTAAGGAGCTGATGGTAGGTGTGGCGCTCCACCTCAGACGCCAAAACAATCTCCTTGGTCTAGCACTGTTGAAAAAGGGATAGACTCTATCCTTGTGTTTTCTCAGATGACTCACCAGGCCAGCCCAGCCCTGGAGAGACATACTCTTCCACATAAACTACATGCTGGAACTTCTCAACTTTGAATGTTGCTGAGCTGAAAATTACCCTTTCTAATAACCTGCTTCAATTTTTGGAGTTTAATTCGGTTGGACTCAAATTCTTTCACAGACAGGTAGATGGCAGCTGTCCAGCCAGGTCTATTACAAGCTAGCTTCTCCCAGTCCTCTACAGCAATAGCAGTGTTCTTCAGAGTGTCCTTGAGACGGTCCTTATACCTCAATTTGGGTTTGCACTGATGACGTTTGCCAATAAATAAACAAGAATAATATTATACTAGTTATGTTAGATGTAATAACCTTTTGTTGATATTTGTAATAATAAACGAACACACACAGTTAGGCTTAATAAAGCTTTATTCTACTTAGAATAATATTAGTTTACTGAGAGATTATATACTCTCAGAAACGTCAAAGAGTTCCACAAAGGGGAGGTAATAACGAAACAGGGGAAGTAACTCTCAATTACTTATTACAATATTTATTTCAGAAACACTTTTACCTTGAGTTGAAAAGTTAAAATATTAATATTGATAGAAACCTTTTTTGTTAACATTGTTCCTATGTATGAAAAAAGAAAAAAAATTAGAAAGATATCTTCTTTGTTTAAACACTTGGGAGTGACGAATGAAATAAAGACAAGCCCAGATTTACATGATTAATGTGTCCCAATCTTTTACAAAAGATAAATTCACATTGATTGCTTAATCGAATCAGCAAGAATATAATTGCAATCCTTTTAGATCGTCCGTCACACCTTAGATAAAAATTATGTGTTTTGAAAACAACTTGATTTATGTTGATTTTCCTTATTAATAAAGACAATATCAGATTATCAGTTCCAGTTTTTCAAGGGTAATGGGTCTTTGAAAATAATGTTCATGGGTTCATTAGGGGTATCGGGTCTTTCAAAATGATGTTCCTGTGTTCGTCGGGTCTTTCAAAATGATGTTCCTGTGTTCGTCGGGTCTTTCAAAATGATGTTCCTGTGTTCATCGGGTCTTTCAAAATGATGTTCCTGTGTTCATCGGGTCTTTCAAAATGATGTTCCTGTGTTCATCGGTCTTTCAAAATGATGTTCCTGTGTTCATCGGGTCTTTCAAAATGATGTTCCTATATTTATCAGGTCTTTCAATGTGATTGAGCTTAGGAGTATGGCGTACCCCTTCATCACCATTACTCCCAAGTCCACTCTGACCCGGAGTGGTAGTACCTGTTAAGGTCCCATCTATGGGTTAAATAGAAAAACATGAGTTGATAAACAAAATTGATTATCCATTAAGAATGAATTTATTTCAAAATTTTGTCGGCATTAAATGACCCACTGAGGATGATATGCCATAAAACAAACAAACCAAACCAAACCATAAACTTCTGATTAAAATCATTTGTTTATAAAAATTTGGAAGCGGAAGTTACCAGTGATGAGTTAAAATGTGAACCTTTCATTAAGTTGATGATTTGGGGTGCCTATTGAATACTTAGTCCCTTTTCTCCTTTCTTTTCTTCTTCCTTTTCATCTTCTTTCCTCTTTTCTTTTTCTTCTCTTCTTTCCTTTCTTTCCTTCTTTCTTGATTTTTCCCTCTACTTTCTTTCATTCTTTTTATTTCATTCCTTCTTTTCCTTTTTCTTTCCTTCTTTCATTCTTCTTATTTCCTTCATTCTTCCATTTACTTGAATAATTGAAAAGGATTTTCTTTAACCGTCGCACTTGGCATTTGCAGTTCACCAACTGATGCCAATCTGCACGCTGTAAATATTGAAGTGTCTTGTTTACTATTTACGCTCGTCTTCATGATACAATGAAAGTCAAAATGCAACAAGTAATTGGAAGAAACATAATAGAAATTCCTTAGCCAGTTTTTCTCAAGATATTTTTGTATCCTGAGATAGACAAACCAACCACTCATAAGATAAGCATAGACTATCACGATTGCAATCTCTTAGATAAATTTGCTGTACGTTAGTCAACTTGGGTATATTTAGTAAACAAATTTGAAAATTCATTTCAAATGTTCGTATAGACATATTTCTTTGTTTTTTCCTACAACTGTTATTTTTTTTATAGATTCATCATCATCATGTCGCACTGTCAGCGCGGATATCCATGACAATCTCTCTCCATCCGTCCCTATCACTCATCATTCTCGGGAGGTCCTCTATGCAGCATCCTGTATCCGCACAGAGCTGATCCATGTATGTTTTTGCTGGACGGCCCACACTGGCGTGTCCATGTGCTGGCTTCCACAGGAGGATGTCGCTTATGAGTTCGTCCTTGCTTCTCCAGCAGTGTTCCTCGTGTCTTGTCCATCTTACTGGATAGTTTGGGTGATATGTGGCAGGTGACCATACAGCTGTTTTCTCGGGAGGTCCTCTATGCAGCATCCACCAGAACTGATCAATGTACGTCTTTGCTGGTCAGCCCACACTGGCGTGTCCATGTGCTGGCTTCCACAGGAGGACATTACTTATGAGTTCGTCCTTGCTTCTCCAGCAGTGCGTTTCTTGTCCGTCTTACTCGGATGGTTTGGGTGATATGTGGCAGGTGACCGTACAGCTGTTTTCTTGTAGGGTGTTGTTTCTACGTCTTGTTCAGGATCACCCGCAACATTCTTGTGCAGCTCCTGTCTAGATTTTTCTCTAGTCGCTTAGTTAGGGTCCAGGTGGTGCAGCCATACAGCAGTACTGACACGACAATGGCCTGGAAGAACTGTCTCTTTAACTTGTCTATGAGATTGGACTTATTTCTTTCATCTTATTTCTCTTGCTTTTTATTATACTAGTAAGACTAGATGTAACTAGCAGGACCTGTGTGTATACTACAGTATGATAATTTAATTATTACAGCATTTGATATGTTTACTTATGTACCTCTAAAGCCAGTAGAACAATTCACATACTTAGGTAGTAATATCTCATCTACAGAAAGCAATGTTAATGCATGAATAGGGAAGGCATTGTTGGTTATAAATGGATTATCAGTCATATGGAAATCCAATCTCACTGACAACTTAAAGTGACAATTCTTCTAAGCTGTGGTTGTATCAGTGCTGCTGTATGGCTGCACCACTAGGACCCTAATGATGTGCCTGGAGAATAATTGCGTGACATGATGATGATAACTTATGTACACTCATATAGATAAGCATAGACTATCACAGTTGCTATCTCTTGGATAAATTTGTTGTATATATTAGTCAACTTGGATATATTTAGTAAAATGTGACAGAGAACACGAGGTGAGTGGCGAACGTGAAGGCCTGCTGTATTCTCGAAGGAAGCGGGCTAGTCTTTGCCTGGCATGTAGGTCTGTAGAATCGAACCCGCGTCCTTCAGAATGCGAACGGGCGACACACATTTGCACCGAAGTCGAGATGCTACAGTCCCAGATGTAAGCGCCAGGTGCCCGGATGATAGCTATGAGGATTCCGGCGGCCGGGATTAGCTCGACAATCTCGTGTGTGGGGCGCAGACACCTGGATGTTGAGGGGAAACTAGTATAACTAAGTAGAAGTGGGGTGACAGCAGAAGTTGAGTTTCGATTTTGAGTTGCTGAAGATTTTACAATGAGGGATTTTTCAGCTACTGAAGATTTTTGAGTTGATAAAGATTTTGCGACAACGGATTTTTAGCTGCTAAAGATTTTTTTTTGACAACATTTTGCCCCCCATCACTTCAACAAGTCGAATATTTATTTTTTCCCTCTATTTTTTTTTTCATTCTAGATAAACAAATTTGAAAAATCATTTCAAATGTTGGTATAGTCATATTTCTTTGTGTTTTTGTACAGCAGTAATTTGTTTTGATGAAATTAATTTTTTATTAGTATTTCTTAACTTATTTCTCTTGCTTTTCTTTTATACCAATAATATTAATATTGGTTTTCCTTAATTTTCCATCTGTTATCATCTTGCAACACCCTCTGGTTAAAAATGGAACTGCCCAAATCATCCAAGATATAGAGTAGTATTAGCTGTAGTAATATTCAAATTTCGGTAATTATGAACTTTTGTTTAGTAAATTAGGGTGTCCCATATTGAAGTCAGTTAGTCTACTATTGGTTTGAATAACAGCAGCTAGCTAAGTATAACTGAAGCAGTGTCCAAGACAGTTGGTATTTATAGAAATCAAGAATGATCCATTCATGAATTTGGGTGATTTGGGTCATTCCATTCCTTGAGTTCTGATTGGCTGCTTGATTTGAATGATATTGTGGAGTTTTATAAATACCCTGTCATTCTGTAGTAGACTTTGCAACTATTCAGGTTTGAATTGGGTTACAACCGTTTGTTGCCATGTCTTCCCAGTTTGACAGTAATTGGAACTTTGATTATTCTTCATTCCAGAAAAAACAGAACCCACAAATTTTGTAATAAAACTGTTAATTTTAACTAGGGGAGGGATTTAGGGTTGGGGTTAGTTTAATGGGAAAATAGATAATTTGGGTTCTGTTTTTTCTGAGTCACCCTGTACGGGGTGACCCAGAAAAAACAGAACCCAAACCCTAACCCCGACCCTAACCCTAAACCCCCCTAGTTAAAATTAACAGTTTTATTACAAAATGGTTCTGTTTTTTCTGAGTCACCCTGTATGGGGTAACCCAGAAAAAACAGAACCCAAACCCTAACCCCAACCCTAACCTAACTCCCCCTAGTTAAAATTAAGTTTTATTACAAATTTGTGGGTTCTGTTTTTTCTGGGACACCTAATTTACTAAACAAAAGTTCATAATTACCAAAATTTCTTAGATGAAGTATTGTTAATTATTATTCATTTTTGACTTGCAACTGTAGAATTGTTGGGTTATTTTATGCCAAAGTGTTTGGAAGATGGAACCCTAAGTGGCACTTACCACTCTGGGTCAGAGTGGACCTTAGTGTAATGGCAATGAAGGGGTACTCTACACTACCCAGAGCTCCAGAACTGAAACTTCACCATTAAATGAAGTTTAATGTCATACCCAGGACACTTAGAAATTTTAATCTGCTTATTTCCTATAATTCTAACATGATCAAAGGGGAACCACTCTTGACTGATAAATTATTTATTTATTGATCTACTAGGAAAAAAGAATACGGGGTTAGGGTTTAGGGTTAGTTTAATGGGAATATAAATAAATAATTTATCAGTCAAGAGTGGTTCCTCTTTGATCATGATAGACTTATAGGAAATCTTTAATCTTGTAAAAATAAAAACCGTTTATTAAGAATATTTTTAATATCTACCAATAATCCTCAATTTATAAAATGAATCAAGATTATTATACTTTTTATATATTTAACTATATATGCAATAGCTCTTAACTAAACATATCAAATGTTGTAATAATTAAATTATCATACTGTAGTATATCCATAGGTCCTGCTAGTTAATAATAATGACAATTTTAATCTTTGCAAAAATTGAAAAACGAAAGGTTTTTTTTTTTTTTAATTTTCAAAAATGATCACCAATTTAAAAAAATCATCGATACAAAACTGAAGAGAATGTTAAAAATGAAATGGTGAAAATGATTTTGTAATTTTGAAATGTTCAAGTAATAATTTATTTTTAATTAATGAATATTTCCAATACATTTCCAAACTGAATTCCAATGAGATTTTCTTGGGAGTTGAAATTCACAAGAATTTTCAAGAATTTCTCATTTCAATATTGGCATTGTCAATCAAAGTTCATTTAAATAGAAACTTGTAGAAAAAATATTCTAAAAATATAATTCAATTTTAGTTATCAACAATTGTTTAATTTCCATTTTATTTGCACAAAACAAAACCATTTTAGGATTTGCTCTCATTGACAAAATTGTCCCAAAGGCGAAACAGCTATGGTTTTTTTTTTTCTGTTTTTGTGTCTAAAAACAAACATAGCTTTGATTTTAAAGAAATTTTATTTTATTTTTCCTAAAAGATAAAATCCAACTTAAATGTTTTCCTACTAAAATATACTTCAGTGTGTTTCAAAAATAAATTGATAGAAAGATAATTTAAGTAAGATGTTTAAAAAAATATTTTAAAATATAAAAAATCCGAACATGAAATAAAGTTTCTTTTAAGTCAGCCACATTTGAAGTTTTCAACTAAAGATAGAAACATCTCCAGAAATCTGTGGCAAACAAAAGTGTCTACATGCAGGTTTTTGGGGACTGCTTGCGTACTTACTTTTCCAATGATATTCCATCTTTGAATAGATAGAACTAGTTCAACTCACCCCAGGTGAATGCTGCTGCAATACAAGAAGACATCTCCAAAATAAATAGGAAACAGATTCTATTTGAAGTTCCAAGAAAGAAATTCCTATGATAATCCATTTTTGAATAGATGGAACCAACTCAATTCAACCGAGGTAAATGCTGCTGCAAGACAAGACATCACCAAAATAAACAGGAATCATATTTTATTGGAAGTTCCAAGAATGAAATTGAAGAATTTGTAAAGAATTCTTGTTTTTGCAATACTACATATTTGAAAAGTCAACCATTTTTGAAGTTTTCAATCTAAAGAGAGAACATTTCTAAAATAAACAGGAACCAAATTCTATTTTGGAGTTACAAGAATTGAAGAATTTGTGAAGAATTCTTATATTTTGCTATACAACAAACAAGTGGGGGACCACTTGTATACTTCATTTTCCTATGATAATCCATTTTTGAATAGATGGAGCCGACTCAATCCACCCAGGTGAATGCTGCCACAAGACAAAAAGATATCTCCAAAAAAACAGGAATAAAATTATATTTGGTGTTGCAAAAAAGAAATTGAAGAATTTGTGAAGAATTCTTGTTTTTGCAATGCAACATATTTGAAAACTGGACTTTTCAAATTCAAGAATTTTTTTGGATATAAATGTACTTTTGAATTAAGGATGTGTTTATTGTATTTCTGAAAGGAATAATCCTTCATACCATGGCTTGACATTAACGCCGTCCTGTTGGCGATAAAAATTACATCCGGGACGATCAGTATGTCATCTGGGACAGTTTGCCGGGGACAGTAAAAATTTTTCCTAAAAGTTACTACTACATTCAATATTGGCCGTCCAGTGATTGCCTGAATGCTGACCTCAAAATGAGGCTACGGCACCGCAGGTCTATTTTCAAAACCATGTAATGAATAATGGTGGAGGGAGATAGTTTAAAAGGACCGAATTATGTACTACTAACCCTTCCTTTCTTCCAAATCCTTAAACACTGTGCGAGGACAAAATTCTTTCATTTACGATTCACAACCCAGTACAATAAAATTTACAAGTAAAAAAGTATTTTTTTTAGCTCAAAACACACTAGGAAATGGATTTTTTTGTCCAAATATCCAGAATTATCACAGCTTCAACTTTTCTTAATGTTTTATTACATGTTATTATGCTACTGATGACTGACAAGTATAGATGTTGCTAATGAATTAAACAAAAATATTTTGATTTCAGGACGGTCCAAACCCCATTTGGGACGGTCAATTATTTTTGTTCGGGACGGTCATGAAAAAAGTTAGTGTCAGGGACTTTAATGAATTGGACAGTGAAATACACATACAAGGAAAGGAATGATATACAATAAAAAAACGTATACATTAGTTGACTAAATGAACATGCAAAAGGGGAGATAGGACTGGGGAGTCCATAATTTCAAGTAAACTTACTAGCGTTGTGTTGGGGGCAGAAACCCCCACACGAGAAGGGTGTAGATATAAATGTCTAACCCATGTGTGTGAGGTCCCGTAGAAAAGTAAGAGAGACCGAGAGTTCAAAACAGGCACTTAAATATCAAAAACCCCTGGTGGTCAAAAACGGGAACCCAGAGGGAAGATAACTCTTCCAGGCAAAGGGAAGACAACTCAACACCGGTACCCCAACTTGTTATGGTAAAAGCAACTAAAATGATGAGGATGCAAGTTTCAAAGCATCATTGTGCAATAATATCAATAACTCATCTCAAAAAAGATTGTCCCAACCCTATTGCCCTTATGGCAAGACCCAACCCTTTTTATCATATGGGTGCTAGAAGGCAGTGACTGAGGGTCTACATGTCCTGGGAATGATGTTAAACTGTATTTGATGGTGAGGTTCTAGTTTTGGAGGTTTGGGAAATGTGGAACAGCCTTCATCAACATTGCTCCCTGGTGGTCAAAAATGGGAACCCAGAGGGAAGATAACTCTTCCAGACAAAGGGAAGACAACTCAACACCGGTACCCCAACTTGTTATGGTAAAAGCAACTAAAATGATGAGGATGCGAGTTTCAAAGCATCATTGTGCAATAATATTAATATCTCAACTCAAAAAAAGATTGCTTCTCCATTAAGTTACAAGCGCTTGTTGCTGTGTCTTACCAATTCAACGGTAATTGGAACTTAGCTTGATTATTCTTCACTTAATCCTTTGGGTCTTCATTATTTTTTGGTGGAAGAAGGAACAACAATTACTGTAAGCAATCTAATAGCAAAATGACTCAAATTGGCATTAAATCACCCAAAAGGGTTGATATGCCATAAAACCAAAACACAAGTGTATATCCCCTATGTTTCTCAGGAGAGAGGAGTATATCCACAATGTTTCTCAAAAGGAAAGAGTAATATCCCCAAGGGAGGAGTATCCCCATGTCCCTTCAAGAGGGAGAAACATATCTCCAATGTTCATTCTAGTCAATTTTTTAAATATCCCTGTATTTATTCGTTCCAATCTAAATTCCATTGGTCCACACACACGCACACAGCCACCCCCCCCCCCCCGATATGAATACAGCCACTTAAAGAAAGTCTGTTGAAATTGCAAATTTTCCAGTTGAACAGAAGTTTCTATGGAAGCTGTCAATCTACAATGATATGAAATATCTTCATGTGCTGCTTGAGAATAAAAGACATTTTTCATGGAATGTCTTGCCAGACGATCATTAGTTTTTACCATTTTTGGAATTGATGTCATTTTGAACAGTGGTGTAGTTTGAATTCAAGTTCCTTAAAGATAGATATGAACAGACTGAGATAGATAGATGGATATGAATAGAGTGAGAGAGATATATAGATATGAACAGAGTGAGATAAATAGATATGAACAGAGAGAGATAAATAGATATGATGACAGATGAGATAGATAGATAGATATGACAGAGATAGATAGATAGATATGAACAGAGTGAGATAGATAGATAGTGAACAGAGTGAGATAGATAGATATGAACAGAGTGAGATAGATAGATAGTATGAACAGAGTGAGATAGATAGATAGATAGATAGAGATAGATAGATAGATAGATAGATAGATAGATATGAACAGATTAAGATAGATAGATAGATAGATGAACAGAGTGAGAGAGATAGATAGATATGAACAGAGTGAGTGAGAGAGATAGATAGATATGAACAGAGTGAGTGAGAGAGATAGATAGATATGAACAGAGTGAGTGAGAGAGATAGATAGATATGAACAGAGAGAGAGATAGATAGATATCTATCCATCTATCTCTCTCTCAATCTGTTCATATCTATCTATCTATCTATCTATCTATCCATCTATCTCTCTCTCTCAGTCTGTTCATATCTATCTATCCATCCATCTCTCTCTCTCTCTCTCTCTCTCAGTCTGTTCATATCTATCTATCCATCCATCTATATCTCTCTCTCAGAGAGATAGATAGATATGAACAGACCGAGATAGATAGATATGAACAGACCGAGATAGATAGATAGATATGAACAGACCGAGATAGATAGATAGATATGAACAGACCGAGAGAAATAGATAGATATGAACAGACCGAGAGAGATAGATAGATATGAACAGACCGAGATAGATAGATATGAACAGAGTGAGAGAGAGATATAGGTAGATATGAACAGAGTGAGAGAGATATATAGATAAACTCAGAAAAATAGATAGATGGATAGATATGAAAAGACTCGGAAAGATAGATACATAGATAGATATGAACAAACTGAGAGAGAGATAGATGGATGGATAGATAGATATGAACAGACTGAGGGAGAGAGATAGATAGATGGATGGATAGATAGATATGAACAGACTGAGAGAGAGAGATAGATGGATGGATAGATAGATATGAACAGACTGAGAGAGATAGATGGATGGATAGATAGATATGAACAGACTGAGAGAGAGAGATAGATGGATGGATAGATAGATAGATATGAACAGACTGAGAGAGAGAGATAGATGGATAGATATATATAAACACACTGAGATAGATGGATACATAGATATGAAAGACTCGGAAAGATAGATACATAGATAGATATGAACAGACAGAGAGAGAGAGAGATGGATAGATAGATGAGATAGATGGATACATAGATATGAAAGACTCGGAAAGATAGATACATAGATAGATAGGAACAGACTGAGAAAGAGAGAGATAGATGGATAGATAGATATGAAAAGACTCGGAAAGATAGATACATAGATAGATATGAACAGACTGAGAGAGAGAGAGATAGATAGATGGATAGATAGATATGAACAGACTGAGAGAGAGAGATAGATGGATAGATAGATATATATAAACACACTGAGATAGATGGATACATAGATATGAAAAGACTTGGAAAGATAGATACATAGATAGATAGGAACAGACTGAGAGAGAAAGAGATAGATGGATAGATAGATATGAAAAGACTCGGAAAGATAGATACATAGATGGATATGAACAGACTGAGAGAGAGAGAGAGAGATGGATAGATAGATATGAACAGACTGAGAGAGATAGATGGATGAATAGATAGATATATATAAACACACTGAGATTGATGGATACATAGATAGATATGAACAGACTTGGAAAGATAGATACATAGATAGATAGGAACAGACTGAGAGAGAGAGAGAGAGATAGATGTATAGATAGATATATATAAACACACTGAGATAGATGGATGCATAGATATGAAAAGACTCGGAAAGATAGATGGATACATAGATATGCAGATGAGAGAGAGAGAGAGATAGATGGATAGATAGATATGAAAAGACTCGGAAAGATAGATACATAGATAGATATGAACAGACTGAGAGAGAGAGAGAGATAGATAGATGGATAGATCCAGACTGACAGAGATTGATGGATACTAGATATGAACAGACTTGGAAAGATAGAAGAATAGATAATATTAAGTTCTTCCAATTATGCATGAGATTAGTAGCAACTGATTTTATGAAATCTAAATATTTGATAATAAATTTATCGATATTTTTACTTTTAATTTACTTTTACTTTTTGATTCTCCAAATTGTCCGCTTTCATAAACTTTCGGGATTATAAATTTTCAATGAGCTTTTCGAAACAATACTCTCATCAGCAAAGGCCCAAAATAAAAAAATAAAAAGATGAAAAAAATTAAAACATGAAAAACAAAAGATTTGAGCCAGAATTTAAAAAAAAAACAAAAAATAATAATAATAATAATTTTTTGATAATATTTCATTTTTCAATTTTCTTCTCATCTGCAATTTAAGCGGATATGATTAATTACTGCGTGTGTCACCTGAAGCAAATAGATAATTATTGATTGTTTCGTCGTTGGAAAGATATAGATTGGGCCGATCAGTGACAGGTGTGCTGGTCATTCAGATTGATTTGAGCTGTGGTAATTGGAAAATAACAGATGGTGCATTTAAAACAGGTAAAAGGCGTGAGGTGGCAATGGTGTGGTTCATAAACAATGAAAGGCATGAATCCACCTTCCCTGTGTAAGGGTCGCTGAAGAAAACAACTGTAGTATAATTATTATGGTCTACGGAGAATTTGGGATTGAAATGAAAATGGTAATCAGATTTGGGTAAATATGTCCATAAATGACAAGTGAGTCAAACGCTGGGCAGTGAGCAGCAGCAGAAGCAGTTGACGACGACGAAGTGCTTTGCGAACGACCCAGTAAAGAAATCGATTTTAGTCCAACAGAAACAAAACTAAATAGGAATTGCGATTTTGAACTGTTAAAGATTATTTCGACTACGACGACGGATTTTCCAGCTGCTAGACGAAGACGAAGAATGTGTTGACCAAAAGAAAGTCTAGCTTGTGAGGAGACGGTGAACTCGCTTGTTTTTGGTCCCCCCTCAGCCGGAACTTCTTGATTCGAATATCTATTTCCCCCCATATATTCCCCCCCCCCTTCTATAGAATGCCTTAGACATAAATTACTTTTAACACTAACAAGCTCAACTGTTTCTATAACAGATGTGCAAAACTGTAATTCACATCTGATTAGTTGAGGTAAATTGGCTGACAAACCAATTGTTGTTATTCAAGAGTGTCAAGGAATTTGAAGGAAAAGTGATCATTAAAAATGGATTCTTTTTTAAATTTAGCTTTTCATTTTATTATAATGGAGAAACTTCTTCAATTGTGTTAAACAAGTTGATAGCTAGATGAGGAATTATCATTATTATACATTGATTCTATGCAGACTAGTATCTTCATCTTGGTTGTTTTTATAATGACAACATTTCTGAATTGAACAATTATCATTATTATACACCAGTGTTCTCTGACTAGTATCTTCATTTCTGAGATGAGGAATTATCATTATTATACACTGATGCATTTTGACTAGTATCCTCATCTTGGTTGTTATTATACTTTATAGGGACATCATTTCTGGGATGAGGAAAAATCATTATTATACACTGATGTATTCTAGCAGAAGCGGCTACCTGGCATCACCTGGGTAGAGGAAGGGACAAAAAAGTTAGTCTCCCATAATCCATCATTACTGAACCACAAGTTGGATCCTCACAGGATACCCCATTAAAATCCCTATATAATAGAAATGAATAAAAATAAAAACCTTGCGTTAATTCAGTCTGGTCGGGCATCCAAAAAAAAAAAAAAAGAAAAAAGTGCAATGACAATCTGAAAAGAAAAATTAATTGGTTTGATTTTGTTTTACGGCATATCAACCTCACTGAGTCATTTAATGCCGATAAAGTTTTGAAATAAATCAATTCTTAATGGATAATACAATTGTAGACCCTCAGTCACCACCTTCTAGCATCCATATGATAAAAAGGGGCTGGGGCTTGCCATAAGGGCAATAGGGTTGGGAAAATCATATAGGTGCTAGGGCTTGACATGACCAGCCGATTGATCGGAGGAGGCCTCTCGACCGCCTGTCTAGCCCGAAAAATTAATGTCACCTATTTAAAATGCAAAAAAAGAAAATTTCATGTTGTCTTCATTATTTTGCTCAAAAGGCAAGATTTGATGATAGTGAATGTGTATATATATTTACTTTGTTGTTAATTGTTTTATTTTCATAGTTTCCTCTGGACATACTCACAAACAACTGCCCTTTATATATGTATAGATAAATCATCATCATGTAACGCTTGTAGAATAATCATACTAGTTCCAATTACCGTCGAATTGGTAAAACAAGGCAGCAAGCAGTCGTAACTCAATACGAATCTGGTTTGCTGCAAAAAGACTACTGCAAAATGGCAGGTTATTTATGAAGCCATAGAACATCATACAAACTAAGCAGTCAAGCAGGACTCAAGGAATGGAATCACCCAAATGCATGAGTTGACTATTCTGGATTCCCATGAGTAGCAGTTGTCTTGACAATGGTTCAGTTGTGCTTGGCCAGTTGCTGTTGTTCAAACCAATAGTAGACTGACTGATTGACTGACTTCAATAGCGCTATTAGCATGAATATCCATGACAATCTCTCTCCAGTTGTCCCTGTCACTCATTGTGGGAGGTCCTCTATGCAGCATCCAGTATCCGCATAGAGCTGGTCAATGTACATCTTTGGTGGGTGGCCCACACTGCCATGCCCTTTTTTCTTTCAGATATAGAAATACCATTCACTGGAAAAGAAAAGGTGTTTAAACATTAAACATAGAATTTTGAGCTGTTCCTCATGCTATTAAAATTTGAGTTCATTTGAGATTAACTGTGTTTCAGAAAAATTGATATCATATGATAATCTAATAAAGTAAATCTTGAGCTAGACGGGCGGGCAGAGAGACCCCCTCTGATCAATCGACTGGTCACGTCAAGCCCTAGCACCTATATGATTGCCCCCAACCCTATTGCCCTTATGGCAAGCCCCAACCCTTTTTATCATATGGGTGCTAGAAGGCGGTGGCTGAGGGTCTACATGTCCTGGGAATGACGTTAAACTCTATCTGATGGTGAGGTTCCAGTTTTGAAGGTTTGGGGAATGTGAAGCATCCCTTCATCACCATTGCTCCCTGGTCTACTCTGATCCGGAGTGGTAGTACCTGTTAGGGTCCCATCTATGGGTTAAATAGAAAACATGAGTTTATAAACAAAATTGTATTATCCATTAAAAATGAAATTATTTCAAAACTTTGTTAGCATTAAACATTTTTTTTTACCAATAGAAGTATTCGGCATAAAATAACCCAAGGGGTTGACATGCCATAAAACCCAACCAACCAACCAAACCAAACCAAACCTAATAAAGTAAAAGTAAAGTTGGCAGAGTGGCCTATTGTCGGTATCAGCCAGACAGCGAGGGAATCTATCCCTTTTCACTAACCCTAGACCAGGGAGATTGATATTTTGACACCACACCTACTGCCAACCAGTAGCTAAACCAGGGAGATTGTTTTTGCTGAGGTAAAGCATCACACCTACTGTCAGCTCCCCACTTTACCACACAAATCAGATTACCCAATCTGTACTACTCATGTGCTGAGTTGGTGGGGAATGGTATTGAACCAGGAACCTTGCTATTCTTAGGTGGCTGCTCTACTAACTGAGCTAAACCAGTATCCAGCTGTGTTGCAATTGAGTCACTTATGCGAATCCAGAGTTGGTAGGTGGTTTAAATTGCAGGTTGGGCTATTCCATGTGTGTATTTGGGCCAAGTCCATTCCAAGGCTGCTGGTTTTAGTGTGGATAATTTTATCCATATATATTCAATACTTTCAGTTGGTACAGAGTGTATTTGGTTATGTTCTTTCTTTTTTATATGTCTGGTGACTGGATGCTAGTAACAGCCTTCTTGTGAAGGAGAGTAGGATATTTCTATTAATAATGGAGATTGTCTGTATTTCTGTCTGTAACAAAAACTACGTCATAGCTCACGTCACAATATTCTTGTGCTATATACAACCAAAATTTGAGTAAGCAATTTTAAAAATTGTTTTTTACTCTTGTCCTTTTTTTTTACAGTAACAAGAAGTTAACTAAAAAGTTAACAAATAGATAAATACCTACGATTTTGTGTAAAAATTGATGTGGAAAATATTCAAAATAATTGTTTGATTATTACATGCACGCAACATTTTATTTGAGAGGGACGGGTCTCAGTTTTCATTTCAAATTGTTTTATTTTTATTTTATCTGGTTTTTTTACTCCTTTAATAAATATGAGGATTTTGCTTACTTATGATACAAACCCCCTGACATTGAATTTTTAACTCCCACCCTCTCAGGCAATGTCTTTCAAAAATTAATTTTTACACTGCCCAGAGGGTGTTTTCTGTTGCTAGTCCTCTATAATCATAAACTAATAACTTGACCAATTCTCTAAGTTATTAGATTACAAAATGATATCAACTTTTCTGAAAAGCCGTGTATTTTATATATTGTATGACTTTATAAAAATGTTCAGAGATTTTATTTTAATTTTTTCTTTTCTTCTCCTCTTTCTAGGTAAGTGCTCAGATGAAATATGTTTTGGGGTATTAAAACACAAGTGGTGAGTGTTTTCTTCTTTTTTTTTTTTTCAATTTAGCTTGCGGAAACATTTTCAGCGGATTAAAAATGGCGGACTTGTTATTTTGCATACTTAAATAATATATATAATATATATATATATATATATATATATATATGATGTTGTTAGGGAGTCTATGTATGCTTCTTTGCGGATATATGTGATAGATTTTTAGAAAATTTTTTGGTTGTATTGGAAGCATGGAAAAACTTTCTTCGGCAGATTAAAAATGGAGGATTTGTTATTTTGCATACATAAATATATATATATATATATATATATATATACACCCACACATTTATATGATGTTGTTAGAGATTCCATGTTTGTGTCTTTATAGATATATGTGATGGATTTTGGGAAACTTTTTTGGTTATATTGGAAGCATGGATAAATATTTTTCAACAGATTAAAAATGGAGGACTTATTATTTTGCATACTTATATATATATATATATATATATATATATATATATATATGACGTTATTAGAGAATCCACATATGTTTCTTGGTAGATATATGATCGAACTAGGGAAACTTTTTGTTTGTGTAACGTTGGTTTAAAGTTCAACATACTTTGGATACAAATAACTCCGACAAAGGTTACTAGACAAACATTTAATAACACAGCACATGGATAACAGTTGGTACAACGTTCATAATAAAGAGTACATATAAAAAGAAGTACACAAATAAAGATAGACACATTCATGAATGATACAGATATACAATAAAAGGCACAGACATGAGACTAAGAATAGTCCATGCTGTGAGGACTTACAGTAATGTAAGGGGGGCAGAGCCCCACGAGAGGGTTTAGATAGAATCTACCCCATGTGGCTCGTAGTTGCTGAAACTATAAAGAGGGCGAAAGTGTTTGAAACCGGCGCTTAAATACTGGTGCCCTAGCGGGCATCATCAAACTAAAAGGGGCAGACAACTCCACCAGGCGAATACAAACAAACGCTACATTTGTATTAGAAGCATAGAAAAGTAAAAAATAGGGAATGATAACCAAAATTCAAATTGATGATAATCATGTTAGGATGCCAACAATATTTACACTTCTATATAAGTGAAAAACTTAACTACCTGTCATTATAAATTAATTAGTTTTAACTTGTTTTTTTTTTTTCATAATATAAAAGGTGGGTATCTTCAGAAAAGAAAAAACATATTTTTCTTTGACTTTTCCTCATCTAAAAACGAAAAATGACTGACTGACTTCCTTCAATATTCATGTCTATTTTATCTGAAAAATGTTAAAACTGCAAAAATACACAAACTGGTTGTTTTTTCTTGTTCTTCTTAAATAGGATAATAAAAGATTGTAAACAAACAAAAATAGTTATTAAAATTATGTAAAAAACAAATACTAGTAAAAAAAAAAACAAACCAAAAAACAAATACTAATAAAAAAGAAACAAAACCCAAAGAACAAATACTAGTAAAAAAAAACAAAACCAAAAAACAAATACTAGTAAAAAAAACACAAAAAACAAATACTAGTAAAACCCCCAAAAAAAACAAAACAAATAAAAAAAAAAACAAATACTAGTAAAAAAAACAAACCAAAAACAAATACTAGTAAAAAAAAACAAAAAAAACAAATACTAGTAAAAAAAAAAAACAAAAACAAATACTAGTAAAAAAAAACACCAAAAAACAAATACTAGTAAAAAAAACAAAAAAAAAAAACTAGTAACCCCCCCAAAAAAAACCCAATAAAACCAAAAAACAATACTAGTAAAAAAAAACAACCCAAAAAACAAATACTAGTAAAAAAAAAAAAAAAAAAAACTCAAACTCTGCTATTTGGTTAGATGGAACCGTAATTCCCCTTCAAGAAATACTTTTTTGTAACATATTCACTATCTTTGCATAAAAACGACCAAGGAATATATTTCACATTGAAAACTTTGTGATTTATTTGTGATATAACCTGAAGTCATAGAGAAATTGTTGGTAAGTTGGTTTTTTTTTTAAGTAGAATTATATAAGCCATGTAAAAAAAAAAAAGTAAAGTCGTTGGGGCGGCCTAATGTCGGTATGAGCCATACAGCGAGGGAGTCTATCCACTTTTCACTAGCACTAGACCAAGGAGATTGTTTTTTGTGTCTGAGGTGGGGTGCCACACCTACCATCAGCTCCTTACTTTACCGCACAGATCCCTGTGCTACTCATTCGCTGAGTTGGCAAGGGCAGGTATCGAACCAAGAATCTTGTGATTCCTAGCCGAACACTCTACCGACTGAGCTAAACCAGCCAACTGCATTAAATAACCCACTGAGGTTGATATGCTATAAAACAAACCAAACCAAAAACCAAATTTAAAATGTAGAATGTGTGAGAGAAGTGACATTTGCTGGAAGATTTAATGATATTCTATTCCATTCGTAAACATGTGCAGCTGTGAAAACTGCAATTAAAACAAAGGTTTTGCATAAATGTATGGGAAAAATGTGCATCCAGGTGCAAAGCAAAACATCTACAAAAGACAAATGAATTTTATATACATTCAGTGACAATATAACAAAGAACAAATAAATTCCTAATGAAGTCTATGTTCACCACATGCGCCCATCTTAAAATCAACAGGAAACGCTTATGCCTAATAGAGGTTACAAATTCTAAACATTTAAATCATTAAGAATAGAAGTGGGGAAAAATAGAGGGGGAAAATAGATATTTGCTTGAACAAGTTCCTGCTGAGGGGGGGGGGGAACCAAAAAGAAGCGAGTTCACTGTCTTCTCGCAGGCCAAACTTTCTTTTGGTCAACACAGTCTTCGACCAGCAGCTAAAAATCCGTCACCAAGTCGTCAAAATAATATTTTCTCACTGCCGTCTCACGTCAGCTGAAAGCTTCTCTGCTTGTCACCGCACGCTCTATTCGTTTTGGTTATTTATTGGCACATCCGGGCACATCAGACGAACCTCGTCTCCGTCCAGTGCCTAAATCGCATTTGTTTTTGCATGCGGGAGGATGCGAGTTCGATCCGGCAGGCAAGACAATGTCTTGCTCTTTTTCCTTTTTCTCGTTCTCTGTCATATTATTCATCATTTACAAAATTTTATAAAATGTACATTAAAATAATTTTTAGGGTATCTACAAAGGCCGGTTTAGCTCAGTCAGTAGAGTGTTCGGCTAAGAATCACAAGGCTTCTGGTTTAATACCAGCCCTTGCCAACTCAACGTATGTGTAGCAAAGGGATTTTTTAATTTTCAAAAGCGCTTGCTTCTCTTCATCCGAACGGAATGTTAGATTGACCTCGGTGTCTTTTATAGAAGTCGTATCATCTGTTAAGTGGTGTGTGGGTGGTCGTTGTTGGTGACATGAGAAAAAAAAGAAAGGAGGTCACTAACAACGACCACCCACACACCACCCAACAGATGATGCAGCTACTATAAAAGACACTGAGGTCAATTTAACCAGTCAAATACTGTTCAGATGAAGAGAAAATCAAACGAAATAAAATGAAGCTTAAAACTAAAAAAAACAGTTTCTGATATTCCATTCCTAATGTTTCACATTAAATCCCAAACAATATATATACTATAAATAGACATATAAACACACGTGGTGTAAGGGTTAAAGTCATGGGAAATGGACTCGTCGACCTGAGTTCAAATCCTGGACGTGGTAATTGCATTTCACTTAGTGCTAATACCCTTGGGAAAGGTATGAATCCTACTCTCCCTCAAGCTATGGGTAAATAGTAGGGCAGACTGGGTTCTTTAACTTTGGTTAGGCAACCGGTCTAGGAGAAGGAAAACTCTGAATTCAAACCTGTTAAACTCTGCTTAAGAAATTGACCCAGTCTCGCATTCTGCTAATGCGAAGGGGTTGGTAAATATATATAAACACACACACTCACACTCACATATATATACTAAATCTAAACCGATTGAAACACTGCAGCGTTGGCTGAATAAATAACACTCATTTTATTTGAACCTGTGTTTTTTCAAATTTTTCACTATATTACATACCGTCGGATTCATTTCCATATTTCTTTCACACACACACACACACACACACACACACACACATATATATATATATATATATATATATTCCTATTCTCATTCTGTAAGTGACTATGGCTGAGCAGTTAAGCAGTGCAACTGATGATGAATCGATCGGGTTTCTATCTGTAGGTAGCTTACAAATGTCTAGCCACACTGAAGAGACGTGATATGTCTAAACACGGTGTCTGTGGATGACTATATATATATATATATATATATATATATATATGGTCTTCACAAAGACTCTATGCACTTTTGAATTTTTTAAAGTGCATATTGACTTTATGCACACTATATATACTAGCAAATATATACACCCTCAAGGTGCAAGTATTTAAGTTTTAATATAATAAAATATCATGTTAAATTAGAAAGGCTAATGAAACTAAATAAGAATTCAGATAAAAATAGTTGGAACAGAGGGATTGAAAGATAGAACAACTTTGAAACTAACTCTTCCATCATTTTCCATTACTCCCTCCTTTCATTGGTAAATTTTCCTAATTTAACTATTTAGTTAAAATAGGAAGTAAAGAATAAAATTACAGTTATTTCTTTATGTTAATAGATTTCTGTTAAGATTTATCCCCGAGATTTTTGTTCATATTTATTAAGATAAAACCAAACAATTAGAAATCAATAATACTAAGCATATATTTATTAAGATCAAATTTTTTAAGATCAATATGCAAATTAGCCTTCCCATTCACACTGTAAACCGCTATTTCGTTGAATATATAAATATAATTGCATGTTATTAGTATGTAGATATTGTTAACAGTCTTAATGATGTAAAACAATTTTACTAATAATTGAAGTTTAAATAAAAAATAAAATCATGGAGAATGTGTGTAAATAACAAAGGGAATTGTGACTTGTGTAGTTTCGGTTACAGACAGACAAACCCACAATCTCCATTATAATAAGATATATATATATATATATATATGTGTGTGTGTGTATATATATATAAAGATAAAATGTGACTTACTAGTAAATATGGGCACGATGGTTGGGAGGTGCAAAATTCAGGGGGTAAGTCAGCGATATAACAAATACAAAGTGCTCAATACGAAGTAGAGCAAATTCATTATAAAATGGGTACAAGAGATAACCTACTCGCGTTTCACCATAAGGATCTTCAGTGTTAAATCCACTGAATTAATCGAGGTACTGATTAATTATATATATATATATATATATATATATATATATGGAGGCACGTGGGCTAGTGGTTACAGTTGTGGGAAATGGACTTGTCGATTCGAGTTCAATTCCTAGACAAAGCTGTTGGCATTTTACATAGCGGTAATACCCTTGGGAAAGGTATGAATCCATATATTCTCCCTCCAGCTATGGGTTAAATAGTAGCGCAGACTGGGCCCTTCAGCCTTGGGTAGGTAACCAGTCTAGGAGAGGGATAACTCTGAATTCAAAATTCCTGAGGTCGGTCGTTGATTGGGTTTGTGGCAACCCTTGATGCACCAATTCTTTCCTATCGACTGTGCCAAAAAGTGTGGATGGTCCAACACAAGCCTTCACCACTATAAACAAATCACTGTGTGGGTATTTATTGTGTGTGTGAACCCTCATGCGTCGAAAATCGACGAGAGAGTCCATAATAATATATATATATATATATATATATATATATCAGTTTTTCCTTACTAAGCACAAATTCTGTTTAATGAAATTCATTTGTACTCATTACTGTACACGTAGGATAATTCTTTTGTCTCTTAACTTGAACGACACTGTTCACTGAATGTTTTTATACGCCTTCTAATTCTGAATCTTTTCTCAGTGTATCAGATTAACGTCAAATCTAAATTTCAAACGATTTCTCACATATATTTTTTAATCTAAGTTGGTAATTGGAAGAGCAATTTTTTTTTTACGATCTATTTTTAAGCCAAATAAAAAAAAAACAAAAAAAAACACAATTAGTGCATTCCATACTAAATTACTGTTACTCAAATTTCATGTGTATCACAAAATCCTCTCACAAATTATTCTATATTATTCTATTATTGTTTCTGATACTTAAAATACTAAATTAAAAGTCACATTGTATATGCAGCTCACAAATTATTCTATATTATTCTATAAATTGTTTCTGATACTTAAAATACTAAATTTAAAGTCACATTATAATTCTAATAATATAATTCTAATTTCTATATATCTAATATATAAAGGAGAGATTTTGGTATGTACATGTCGACGCATAACTCCAAAACGGGAGGTCACTCTGATTTAAAATCTTATTATTCTATTATTGTTTCTGATACTTAAAATACTAAATTAAAAGTCACATTGTATATGCAGCTCACAAATTATTCTATATTATTCTATTATTGTTCTGATACTTAAAATACTAAAAATTTAATAGTTCCAACCATTATAATTCTAATAAAATTTTAAAATCTTCCCTTTCCTCCTTTTTTGTGG
>CM042174.1:49140758-49148552 GCA_023376005.1 Doryteuthis pealeii | reverse complement strand
AAAATGAAGGAGAATATATATATAATATATATATATATATATATATATATATATGGAGGTACATGGGCTAGTGGTTACAGTCGTGGGAAATGGACTTGTCGATTCGAGTTCAATTCCTAGACGAAGCTGTTTGCATTTTACATAGCGCTAATACCCTTGGGAAAGGTATGAATCCATATATCCTCCCTCCAGCTATGGGTTAAATAGTAGGGCACACTGGGCCCTTCAGCCTTGGGTAGGTAACCAGTCTAGGAGAGGGATAACTCTGAATTCAAAATTCCTGAGGTCGGTCGTAGATTGGGTTTGTGACAACCCTTGATGCACCAATTCTTTCCTATCGACTGTGCCAAAAAGTGTGGATGGTCCAACACAAGCCTTCACCACTATAAACCAATCACTGTGTGGGTGTTCATTGTGTGTGTGAACCCTCATGCGTCGAAAATCGACGGGAGAGTCCATAATAATATATATATATATATATATATATATATCTATATCAGTTTTTCCTAACTAAGCACAAATTCTGTTTAATGAAATTCATTTGAAGCATTGTTACTGTACACTTAGGATAATTCTTTGTCTCTTAACTTGAACGACACTGTTCACTGAATGTTTTTATACGCCTTTTAATTCTGAATCTTTTCTCAGTGTATCAGATTAACGTCAAATCTAAATTTCAAACGATTTCTCATGTATATTTTTTAATCTAAGTTGGTAATTGGAAGAGCACTTTTTTTTACGATCTATTTTTAAGCCAAATAAAAAAAACAAAAAAAAAAACACAATTAGTGCATTCCATACTAAATTACCGTTACTCAAATTTCATGTGTATCACAAAATCCTCTCACAAATTATTCTATATTATTCTATTATTGTTTCTGATACTTAAAATACTAAATTAAAAGTCACATTGTATATGCAGCTCACAAATTATTCTATATTATTCTATTATTGTTTCTGATACTTAAAATACTAAATTTAAAGTCACATTATAATTCTAATAATATAATTCTAATTTCTATATATTTAATATGTAAAGGAGAGATTTTGGTATGTACGTGTCGACGCATAACTCCAAAACGGGAGGTCACTCAGATTTAAAATCTTATTATTCTATTATTGTTTCTGATACTTAAAATACTAAATTAGAAGTCACATTGTATATGCAGCTAAAAATGTGATATTTTTTTCACCTTCCCACACATGGCTTTTATAAACCAAATAATCTATGTATTAATACTTGTGTTACTTAAAAGAATGACCATTATCATCTTGCAACATCCTCTGGTTAAAAATGACACTGTCCAACTCATTCAAAATGAAAATGCAAAAATGTAAATCCTGATTATATGGTGTTACTTATCTGCCGAATTCTTATTTCTCATGGGTGTCCGTGATTGGAAAGCAATAGATTTTTCTTTTTTCTTTACAATCTATTTTTACGCCGAATAAAAAAAAGTATATATATATATATATATATATCTAATTTGTTGTGTTTTTTTTTTTTTAATAAATGTTTATTATAGACAGCTACCCAGGTTGTCTTGCTAGGTCACAATCATCAGGCTGTCAAATTAGATCTTATGGTGTTTATTTGAAGATCCTTGATGTTATATTCTGGACTGCAAATAACGTTGGTTGCTTTTTTTGGACGCTATTACGCTTCGGATTTTTAAAAGTTCAATTTTTCAAAATTGCATTTTTTTATAAAAATGCTAAAGAAGTTACCTCCCTTTAGTCATTAAATATAGAAAATTTTTCTTTTGAAAAATTAAAAAAAAAATTAATTCCATATGTTAAAAGATGTATGTATTTTCAAAAAACAATTTTTATATATACTAGCAAATATATGCACCCTCCGGGTGCAAGTATTTAAGTTTTAATGTAATGAAATATCGCATGAAATTAGAAAGGCTAATGAAACTAAATAAAAATGCATATAAAAAGATTTGAAACAGAGGTGGGTATAATCGAAAAATAGAACAACTGAAATTTACTCTTCTATCACTCTCGTCTTTCATTGTTATTTTTTCTAATTTAAGTATTTAGTTAAAAGAGGAAGTAAAGAATAAAATTACAGTTATCTTTTCTTGTTAATGGATTTCATTTAAGTTTCATTGAAGAGATTTTTACTCATATTCATTAAAATAAAACCAAACAGTTAGAAATCAATAATACTAAGCATATATTTATTAAAATTACATTTTTAATATCAATATGCAAATTAGCCTTCCCGTTCACACCGTAAACTGCTATTTTGTGTATATATAAATACAATTGCATGTTATTAGTATGTAGATATGGTTAACTGTATAAATAATGAAAAACAATTTTATTAATAATTGAGGTTTAAATAAGGATAAATTCATGGTGAATGTGGCGTCAATTACTAAGGGAATTGTGACTTGAGTAGTGATTTAGTTTCGGTTACAATCAGAAAAACGCACAATCTCCATTATAATAAGATGGTAAAGGTTTTTAAAATTTTTCAATATAATTTAAAGGTGGATGGTGGTGTTCTTTTGTCGAAAATCCATTCTTTATATATAACATCAAGAAAGGATCTTCAAATAAACACCATAAGATCTAATTTGACAGCCTGATGATTGCTACTTAGCAAGACAACCTGGGTAGCCGTCTATAATAAGCATTTTTTTTTTTAAAAACTCAACAAATTAAAAAAATATTAGCTCTCACAATTTGTGATTGAGCACTGTATTTTCTTTGTTTCATCACAAAAAAAATTTGTTATATATATATATTATATATATATATATATATATATATATATAGTAAATGAAGAAAAACTCTAAACTTGCTTCATTACAATAATTTATTTCAACCGTATTAATACGGCATCTTCAGGTAATCACAAGAATCAATAAGACACCAACCCTCCCTCCCCTAAATTGATAGATATAAAAGAGATGTTACTTTGGGAAATTCTCAGTAAGAGTCAGGTTCTTGTGATTACCTGAAGATGCCGTATTAATACGGTTGAAATAAATTATTGTAATGAAGCAAGTTTAGAGTTTTTCTTCATTTACTAAATATCTTGCCCTGTCCTTCTACTCACTGGTATTAGGTACATTGAGCTCTCCTTATGGTCTACCTGCATCAGCTTGGTTAAACCACACATGGAAAGACCCTAACTACGGAAAAAACCTATATATATATATATATATATAATATATGGCGCATTACATACTAGATTACCGTTACTCAAATTTCATTTGTATCACACAATCCTATGACAAATTATTCTATAAATTGTTTCAGATACTTAAAATACTAAATTAAAAGTCACGTTATATATGCAGCTAAAAATGTGATTTTTTTCTACTTCCTATATATGGCTTTTATAACCCAAATAATTGGTTAAATCGAATTTTCTGGATCTAAATTTCACCATCGTATGTCACTCCACCAAAAGAAAAAAAAAAACCACTCAAGATCAGGGAATTAACCGAATTTAATAAAATTTTCAATGTTGACATATAAATGAATAAAAGATATAATGCACCAGTTATTTTATTTAAAAACTTTTACATTTTTTCTGGTCAGTTAACTTTTAACCACATATCTTTGAAGTGTAACACTGATCTCAAAGATACGTGGTTCAAAGCTAACTGAACTGAAATAATGTAAAAGATTTTAAATAAAATAACTGGTGCATTATATATTTTATTCATTAATATATCAACATTATTAGTATCAAAGTGATGTTGATCCTGAAACATTGGGCCTATGGTGTACAGTAAAACATCACTCAGCCCAAAATAGCTGGCTTATTGATTCAAATGACTTTTGTTTTTCAGTGTCAATAAAATATTGTTTACTGTTCATAGGTTGGGAGTGTTGACACAGGCATACCCAAAATAGTTCTGTAGCTCAATCTGTGAAAATTATTTTTGAATGATTAAAAAAAAGAAAAGAAAATGCCTGTAATATTTTTCCTATCAAAGTCACGATATGTAACTTGGCAATAGATACAAACAAAAAATTAATAATTTTTACTAATTAATTGTCTGTACTAATTACACTAAAGAACAAAACCCTTGACAACCAATTAATAGTTAAATTACTACATAAACTCAATTCACTACTGGAATCAAAAGAAATTGTGATGCATTTTTTCCAGTATTAAGAATTTATGTAAAATTTTTAATTAAAATATTAAGCATAATGTATTCACTAAATTTTCTCTGATATATGTATATATATGTATGTGTATGTATGTATGTATGTGTATGTATGTGTATGTATATATGTGTATGTATGTGTATGTATATATGTGTATGTATATATATATATATGTATATATGTGTATGTATATATATATATATATATATATATGTGTATGTATATATATATATATATGTGTATGTATATATGTGTATGTATATATATATATATATGTGTATGTATATATATGTATGTATATATATATATATATGTGTATGTATATATATGTATGTATGTATGTGTATGTATATGTATATGTATGTATATATGTGTATGTATATGTATGTATATGTTGGCGCGTGGTCTAATGGTTAGAGTCGTGGGAAATGGACTCGTCGACCCGAGTTCAATTCCTGGACAAAGATGTTTGAATTTCACATGTCGCTAATACCCTTGGGAAAGGTATGAATCCAATTCTCCTTCCAGCTATGGGTAAATAGCAGGGTGGACTGGACTCTTTAACCATGGCTAGGTAACCAGTCTAGGAAAAGGAAAACACTGAATTCAAACCTGTTAAACTCCGCTTAAAAAATTGACCTTGTGTTGCATCCTGCTCGTGCGGGGGAGTTGGTGAATAAATATATATATGTATGTTATGTATAAACTTTGTTCTTATGAATGTTTTTTTTTTGTATTTTGAAGCATTTGGAAAAGAAAAAAAGAACAAAAAAAAAACAGAATTTTAATATTCCATTGTTGTTCTGTCCCTGATATATATATATATATATATATATATATATATATATATATATATATAGTTGTAGAAGAAGTTGTTTCCCGACCGCAGTTTCGATGTTACTCCAACACCTTCATCAGGGGGATTGAGTGGAATTTTTTCGGTTACTTTATATAGCTAGACTGATGTCTTTTTAATTCTTCCTGAATTTAATCTTAGTAGGCTGCTAGTTTGTAGTTGGGGTTAAATTCCTCCTATCTTGACCTGCGTGGGTAGTAGCGCGCTGTAACATTATACTTTTATTACCCCTTACCACTATCTTCAACTTACTCTATTGACCTTTGTGGGGTCAGTTAGTCTCGAGTATGGCTATATATATATATATATATATAAATTCATATGATATTCCCCAAAATATATCTCAAATGAATGAATCGAGTGACCAGTATTAACAGTTGTGCTGATCATAGGATTAGTGTCAGGTGACACTTATTAACCAACTAGAAGCGGCTACCCGGCATCACCATGGAACTTTGAACCGAACCCTTTATTCTATCCAGGGCTGTAGACAGTTCTCATTCCATTAACCATGACCGGCTACAAGTGTTAATCTGTGTTAATTATTATATGTTACTGTTGCCCTTGACTAGGGGGGAACCTGCAGCCTAGAGATAACTGTCACTTAGAACTGTATTAACTCTACGCCTGTATCCACTATGCCATGTGTCCAATTGGACATCAAGCTTCATGTCAAAAATTCAGAGAAGTAGTATCTTCATTTCCATTTAAAAGTGCAAAGATCTGCGTTTCTATTTGGAAGTGCAAAAGAGATCTGCGTTTCTATTTGGAAGTGCAAAAGAGATCTGCGTTTCTATTTGGAAGTGCAAAAGAGATCTGCATTTCTATTTGGAAGTGCAAAGAGATCTGCGTTTCTATTTGGAAGTGCAAAAGATATCTGCATTTGTATTTGGAAGCACAAGAGATCTGCGTTTCTATTTGGAAGTGCAAAAAGATCTGCATTTGTATTTGGAAGAGCGCAAGAGATCTGCGTTTCTATTTGGAAGAGTACAAGATCTATGTTTCTATTTGGAAGTGCAAGAGATCTGTGTTTCTATTTGGAAGAGTACAAGATCTACTTTCTATTTGGAAGAGTACAAGATCTACTTTCTATTTGGAAGAGTACAAGATCTACTTTCTATTTGGAAGAGTACAAGAAGATCTGCCTTTTTTATTTGGAAGTGCAAGAGATCTGCGTTTCTATTTGGAAAAGCTAAAGATCTGCATTTCTATTTGGAAGTGCAAAAAATCTGTGTTTCTATTCAGAAGTGCAAAAAATATCTGCAGTTTATTGATTTAAGAGCTGACTGCAAATGCACACTTATTATATAAGTATGTAATAATACAATGTATGTTTTTTTCCTCTTGAAATGTTAATTCAAAATCCAATCAAATAAAAGAATCCATGTATGAGTGAAAAAAAGGATGAAGGAGAGAGAAATGGATGGAAGAAGAGAGGGGGGGGAAGATATATTATGCTTGTATTTCTCAATGACTTGTTTATTTTATAACAATTTGTAATTATGAATAAATTTTATGAATAAATATGAATAAATAAGTTAAGGAGGGAAAGTGAGAAAGAGAGAAGAAGAGAGAGAGGGAAAGTGAAGGGGAGGATACGTGCTTGTATTTCTCCATGAGTTGAATTTATTCAACAACAATTTGTAATTGTGAATAAATTGTCAGTTTTAACTTAAACTTGTGGTTTTCATTTTATAGTCATATTTCTTATATATAAAAATACAAGCTGTAATATATATTAAAAGCTACTAGCAAGAATATGCGTCCTCCGGGTGTAAGTATTTACGTTTTAATGTAATGGAATATATTAAATTAGAAAGACTAACGAAATTAAATAAGAACACATAAAAAGATTAAACTTATTTTAATTATATTTTAATTGTTTTTTGTGACAGAGAGCACAGGGTGAGTGGCGGAGGTGGGGACCATAGAGTTGAGAATTCCCTGACTCCAATGACTAAACGTGTCCAGCCTACACGAGGCGGGTATAGCAAGTGACTCGAGATTGAACTCACAAACTCCTGATTATGAGTGGTGGAATTGCTGTCACAATTTGTAATTATGAATAAATTTGAATAAATAAGTTAAGGAGGGGAAGTAAGAAAGAGAGAAGAAGAAGAGAGAGGGAAAGTGAAGGGGAGGATATGTGCTTGTATTTCTCAATGATTTGAATTTTTTCAACAACAATTTGTAATTGTGAATAAATTGTCAGTTTTAACTTAAACTTGTGGTTTTCATTTAATAGTTATATTTCTTATATATAAAAATGTTTAGCTGAAGTGGTTTGGCCACTGAGAGAAATAAATGGTGAGATGAGTTCCCCCAGGGACAACGTCTTTTTTTCAGTGGAGAGAATGGTGTGTCGTGTTTTGATCTAAAAGTGAAGTGAACTTTTGACGAATTGTGTAAGAACTACTGGGAGTGTTTGCTTGCAGAATACTTTTATTCAGTTGAAGAAACTGATTATTTTCGGTTGTCACTTTAAACTAACAACTAGAGTTTTCTATATAAAATCATTCATAGGGTTGATTTTAATACGTTGGAGAATAAAACAATAATATTAGAGATCAATAACACCAAGTAATTATTTATTAAACCCAGTTTGTTAAAACCAGTATGCAAATCCATATATTATATAAACCTGTATTTCTTAGTGATAAATAAGACACATTGCAGAATTTTCAATGCACGATTAACATGGGTTTTTTTGAGGCAAATCTAATCCAGATTTTCATTGAGACATACTTAAGAAATAAGATTTATTCAATATATTAATGATTTTGACTATAAATTAA
>CM042174.1:49123258-49135758 GCA_023376005.1 Doryteuthis pealeii | reverse complement strand
TCACAAAATGGATTATGTTTATAAAAAAATTTTTTATCTTAAATATGCGACACATGTTTCAGATCTTCTGATATCTTCTTCAGGCATTGATTAACCATACTTTGACAGAACATGAATATCTACATGTATAATTTTCTGATATTTGATATGTTGTGAGTGTGTTTTATATATATATATATATATATATATATATATATGATTTATATGAAAAAGGTGACTTACCGGTGAAATTGGTCCCAATGGTTAGTTGATGCAAGTTTCACAATGATAAGACAGTGATATAACAAATATAAAGTGCTCAATACACGAGTAGAGCAAATGTATTATTATAATAGTACACAGTAATAACATACTCGAGTTTCACCATAAGGATCTTCGAGGTTAAATCCACTGGATTAATCAAGATATTGATTAATTACAGTCGATTGCACATGTGTATTTTTGGGCAAAAAAAACTCGAGTAGGTTATTCCTGTGTACCATTATAATAATATATATATATATATATATAATGTACATGCAGCCATACAATAGTATTGACATGGCTGGAATTGGAAGAATTTTAAGTTTTATCAGCCAGATTTGAGAAAGTTTTATTCCTAGAATAAACATCATACTCACCTCCACGGGAAGGCTGTTACTAGCATCCAGTTACCAGACAAAAAGTAAAAAGAACGTAAGCTGTTGAAGTCAGTCAGTATACTGTTGGTTTGACACCAGCAACTGGCTAAGCACAACTGAACCAGCCAGCCAGTCAGTCAGTGTACTGTTGGTTTGAACAACAGCAACTGGCTAAGCACAACTGAACCAGCCAGTCAGTCAGTACTGTTGGTTTGAACAACAGCAACTGGCTAAGCACAAGTGAACCAGCCAGTCAGTCAGTATACTGTTGGTTTGGACAACAGCAACTGACTAAGCACAACTCAACCAACCAGTCAATCAGTATACTGTTAGTTTGGACAACAGCAACTGGCTAAGCACAACTGAACCAGCCAGTCAGTTAGTATACGGTTGGTTTGAATAACAGCAACTAGTTAAACACAACTGAACCAGCTGGTCAGTTAGTCTACTGTTGGTTTGTACAACAGCAACTGGCTAAGCACAACTGAACCAGCCAGTCAGTCAGTATACTGTTGGTTTGTACAACAGCAACTGGCTAAGCACAACTGAACCAGTCGGTCAGTCAGTATACTGTTGGTTTGGACAACAGCAACTGGCTAAGCACAACTGAACTAGTGCCCAAAACAGCTGGTATTTATGCACAAGTGGAATAGTCCAATCTGCTATTTAACAAAACATACTCAGCTTGCAACACAGCTGAATACTAATCACTTCATGAATCTGTGCAGCTCGCCAGAAATTTCATCTAAATCATGCAGCCATACAGTAGTACTGACATGGCTGGAATTAAAAGAATTTCAAGTTTTATCTTATCAGCCAGATCAGTTTAGATGACTCTTGGAGAATGTTTTATTCCTTGTTCTTAATGTCAGGAACTGTAGAAAACCATTCTGGAACTCAATTATCATTACGCTCTGCGCCAGAGAAGAATGGAATGGTAAGGATGGCAAAATATCAGAGCTGAAATTGCAAAGACGTTCATTGCAACAATATTCAAATCAATTGGAAATGACAGAAAGATATGTAAAAGAAGACGTATAACAATGAGAAACATTTTTTTCTTTCTTTCTTCTTATTCTCCAACACACTTTATAATTTAACGTTCTTTCATACACTACCCCCTCCAAGCCCCCCACCCCCACACACAAATCAATAAGAAATACTTAATGTACATGAAACAGTGCCACTCAGAAAAGCTTTGGGGAATATATTTCATGCTTAAATGTTACATATTAGGCACTCTGATATTGTTAGATCTACATACACATATTTAGATATACACACTAATACTGAGGATTCTATAATATATATATATATATATATATATATATATATGTGTGTGTGTGTACACACAGTCATTTGGATTATTGACACAATTTTTTTACTCCCATGGATTTATACAAATATATATGTATGGACATATATTTATATAAATATATACAGGGGGGGTGTATGTATGCAAATATACACATGTTTTATACGCGCATCCATAACCACATTTAAGGCACTTAGATTCACATATCTTTTATTCAAACACACACACATTTAACTCTCATATATATATATATATATATATATATATATATATACGTCTTTCACTTTCATGCACACATGAACACACACACATATATATATATATATATATATATGGCTTTCACTCTGATTGCACACACACACACACATATATATATATATATATACATACATACATACATACACGACCACACATGCATACAGACATGTCAGTCTAATACCTCTATTATGCACACATACACACACACCAGCTCTCTCTATATATATTTTTCACTTTTATATACATAATATATATATATATATATATATATATAGAGAGAGAGAGATAGATGTCTTTCACTCTCATGTACATATAAGTATATACACATACACAACCGCACACATGTGCATAAACACATGTGAGAATATCATACCTCCATTATGCACACACACACAGCAGCTCTCTATATGTATATATATATATATATATATATATATAGTTCACTCTCATATATGTATATATATATAGTTCACTCTCATGTATACACACATATATATATATACATATATATATAATATTTATTGTTCACTCTCATGTATACATATATATATATATATATATATATATATATATTTATTGTTCACTCTCATGTATACATATATATATATATGTATATTTATAGTTCACTCACATCTATATATATATATATATATATATATATATATATATATATATATATATATTTATAGTTCAGTCTCATGTATACACACACACACACACACACACATATATATATATATATATATATAGTTCAACCACACACACACCCAACCACAGACACATTTATACATACCTGTGAGAGAGTATCATGCCTCCATTATCCATTTTGCACACACACAAACACACCAGCTCTAATATATATATATATATATCTTTCATATACATATGTCTTTCATGCTCATGTACATACATATATATATATATATATATATGTATATATTCACACAACCACACACACATTCATACAGACATGTGAGAGTACCATATCTCCATTATAAACACACACACACGTGTATTTGTGTATGCATATGATATCTGAATGCATGTATGTACAATTATATTTAAACAATTTCATTTTGATTTTGATTTTGCCCTTTGGATAGTCTACATCAATCTAAAAAGCCATGTCAGTTTTGACTTTTCAATTACCCCAACTCCCCAGGGGAGGCAACTTCTCTTGAGATGCAAGATAATCAGTTTCTATGCTTCTTAGTTTTTCCCCCCACTCTTCATTTCCTCCTTGGCTCACAGTGGCCATTTTCAAATGGAACGTTACGTCCGGATTTGGAGATTTCCCTATAAACATCAGTTTTTAACGGAGAAGCCATAATCATTTCACTCGGAAGTTAAAATAATTTCACGTTACGTTCTGCTTTTGGGAATAGAATGATGACATGTCAACATTTGGTACGTTCTGGCTCTTACTTCGAATGGAGTGATGATGTGTTCGTAGTAGATATAATTGTTATGTACTTATCTCTGGACTGGTACTGCATTGGAGGGGCTCAAATCTTGGTTGTTGGACTGAGTTGACTGTCCATTCCTAGATGTTGGTAGTAGATATAATTGTTATGTACTTATCTCTGGACTGGTACTGCATTGGAGGGGCTCAAATCTTGGTTGTTGGACTGCTGTTCAGTTGACTGTCCATTCCTGGATGTTGGTAGTAGATATAATTGTTATGTACTTATCTCTGGACCAGTACTACATCGGAGGGCTCGAACCCTGGTTGTTGAGTTGAGGCTGGAGTTGGCCAAAAAAAAAAATTTTTTTTTTAGAAAAAAAAAAAAGAAATTGAAAAGAAAATTAGTGAAATAGATCACTAATAAGGACAGAGTCTATTCAAGTAGTGACCATCCATAGCAGAGTTTAACAGGTTTGAATTCAGAGTTTCCTTCTCCTAGACTGGTTACCTAACCAAGGTTAAAGAGCACAGTCTCTAAGAAGGACTGGTACTGCATTGGAGGCTGAATTATTTTCATATAAGGTGTGCTCTAATTCCCCACCTGGATTTATAGACTAGGCGAGGTTATGTGGTCTATTCCTTAGCCAATCACTGACCATACTGCGTGGCTGATACATTAAGCACTGATTCTTTTATAGTATACTTGCGACCATTGACAAAGGAACTTAGGATTTTTTACCCAAGAGGATTGATTACCAAAGAATTCATTATCAGAGGACTTTTTATGAAGGATCCAATTCCACTGGATAAGTGCCTTGCTTGAAGGTTAAGGGATGGCCCATAAAAACTTAACAGGTTATGGGCCCAGCACACTTCCACTGAATTCAAACAACTCTTAAAGTTCCTCCTCTTCCTAAAGATAATTTTGACATAAAATAAATATTTGTGGGCAGATGTACTATATATTTAACGAGGCCAATGTACATTAACATCCCTAACGAACCACAACACCTATTAACTTTATTACCCTCAATACATCAAAAAGACATTCTTATGTAGGATTACATACTGCCTATGTCACGTATAATATTTCAGAACTCTATAAAAATAGACAGTGTCCAAGTTAGATCATTGGGGGAATCTTTTCTAGCATCAAATTACACAGAAAATAATATTCACCCTCATACACGATCACAAGTTACTCATATAACTTTTCAATATTAGTGAAGTATTATTGGTATTATTATATAGTATATTTAGTATATCATCATCATCATCATCATGACGTGCAGGCAGCACGGATATCCATGACAATCTCTTGCCAACCTTCCCTATCATTCATCGCCCCAGGGAGTTCTTCCTCGCTGCAGCCAGCATCTTTACATAGCTGGTCAATGTAGGTCCTTGCTGGGCGGTCCACACTGGCATGTCCATGTGTTGGCTTCCACAGGAGAACATCACTTATGAGTTCATCCTTGCTTCTCCAGCAGTGCCCTGCCTGCCTAGTCCGTCTCACTCGGATGGTCTGTGAGATAGGGGACAGGTGACCATACATCTGCTCCCTTGTGGGATGCTGTTTCCACGACTTGTTCAAAACTGCTCGCAGCATTCTTGTGCAGCTCCCATCTAACTTATTCTCGAGGCACCTCGTTAGGGTCCAGGTAGTGCAGCCATACAGCAGTACTGATATGACTACAGCCTGGAAGAGATGTCGCTTTAGCTTGTCAGTGAGATCAGATTTCCATATGACAGACAATTTGTTTGTGGCCACCCATGCCTTTCCTATTCGTGTGTTAATATCGTTAGCTGTGGATGAGATATTACTACCCAGGTATGTGAATTGTTCTACTGGCTTAAGGGGCTTACCGTCTAATTTAGTATATATATATATATATATATATATAGTATAATATTAGTATATAGTATATATATTATAAAGTATTATTATAGTTATGATTTATTATAAAAGGCTGGTTTAACTCAGTTGGTAGAGCACCCACCAAGGACCCACAAGGTTAAAAAATTTTACAATTAGAAAATTAGTGTGATAGATCACTAATTAGGACTGAGCCTATTCTATGTCTCTGAATGTTTGAGATGAGGATTGATGATTAGTATTATCTGCGTTATTCGGACTATTGTCCCCATCTTCATTGTTATTTGTACAACATTACGACAAGAAAGTTCCAGAGTTCTGCTGGTTTTCAGTGTAGATACAATGATCCATAAATACCTCAACACATGGCTATGTTCTGGTAGTAAGTACAAGGACTGTATTCAGTTACAGCCTGTTGCTTTCTTTTTTGTCTAGTGATAGGACACTAGTTACAGCCTGCCTGTGAAGGTGAGTATGGTATGTTGATTCTACGATATCCACACTAAAACCACTAACCAGTCAAAATCCTGGAAATAAACTTGACCATGCTACATAGTAGAATAGCCCAACCTGCTATTTGAACCACTTACTGGATTCTCAGAAGCACATATGCTGATCAGTCTATACAAATCCCTACAGGGTGTTGCGTACAGGATTTGAACCTATGAGAGCATAACCTATTGGATTTTGAGATGAGACTTGATAATTTGGATTTTTCAGACTGTTGTCTGTAGAATGAACATCATACTCACCTTCACAGGAAGGCTATGACTAGAGTCCAGTCACCAGACAAAAAAAAGAAAGTAACCGAATACACTCTGTAGCAACTAACAGAACATGTTCAAGTGTTCAGTGTATATGGGTAAAAATATCCACACTAAACCACCTGCCAATCAGAATCTTGGAAATAAACTTGACCATGCCACATAGTAGAATAGCCAAACCTGCTATTTAAACCACTTACCAAGTCTGGATTCTCAGAAACCAATTCAACTTGCAAGACAGTATAACACAAATCTCTACAGCTTCTTGGAATCTTATTTGAGGCAGGAAGAAGTGATTGTTTTGGCGACACAATTTTATCAACAACCTATACCTGAACAAAAAGCTAGAAAAAGACAGCAGTTAATGTATGTATGTATATAAGAAAAAAGTTATAATATCCCAGAAGTAGAGCTCTTAATATTCTTAATCTTATAAATAGAAATTCCAAACGTCTTGGGGTTCCAAGTTAATAAATATTTTAATATTATAAGCATAAGACCATTTAAAAGCCAATTCTGGTTTTCTCTAGAATGCTAGGAAATCTATTAAATCTTTTAGCCAGACATAGAGAGAAAAATTCTTTTTCCTCTATACGCAGATCTATATCAATAATTTGGAAGAGTTTGTCTGTCCTCCATAGATGACCAAATTATTTGATATAGAGCTAACACTGTATTTTTTTGATTTTTCAAACTGTTTTCCTCATCTTTCCGCCCTCTCGGCCAGGGCATTAGAATGCACCTACTGCACCTCTGCAGTGGGGTAAGACTCCCCCAATGGGGCCACCTGTTGGTGACCAGTGATGCTTAAGGACGGAGTCTTGGTGGATGAGCAGTCCATGATCTGCAACATTTAGACCCTTTCTTGGGCTAGATGGGCAGTTGAAGAGGCCCCCTCTGATCAATC
Organism: Doryteuthis pealeii; assembly: GCA_023376005.1. Taxonomy (NCBI): domain Eukaryota; kingdom Metazoa; phylum Mollusca; class Cephalopoda; order Myopsida; family Loliginidae; genus Doryteuthis; species Doryteuthis pealeii. Next base: position 49,128,613 of record CM042174.1, on the reverse strand, counting down.
GGCTGGTCACGTCAAGCTCTAGCAACTATATGATTGCCCCAACGCTATTGCCCTTATGGCAAGCCCCAACCTTTTTTATCATATGGGTGCTAGAAGCCGGTGGCTGAGGGTCTTCATGTCCTGGGAATGACATTAAACTCTATCTGATAGTAAGGTTCCAGTTCTGGAAGTTTGGGTAATGTGGAGCACTCTTTCATCACCATTGCTCCCTGGTTCACTCTGACCCGGAGTGGTAGTACCTGTTAGGGTCCCATCTATGGATTAAATAGAAAAACCTGAGTTTATAAACAAAATTTAATTATCCATTAAGAATGTATGAAATAAAATTATTTTTCCTTTATACGCAGATCTATATCAATAATTTGGAAGAATTTGTCTGTCCTCCATAGATGACCAAATGATTCGATATGGGGCTAACACTGTATTTAAAAAAATTTTCAAACTGTTTTCCTCATCTTTATTGTGAGACACAACGTTTTGGCCATTGTACTTCTTCACGTGTCCCTTGTCAATAATTTGATATGGTGTAAAATTCAACCAAGCAAACAACCAACACTAATGCCAAAGGATGAATTTTATCTCCAAAAGGAAGACATGAGACCTTCCTTCCTACCTATGTGGAGTTGACGTTATAACGTTTGGTTTTAGCAACCTTCATAAGGACTTTAGATGGAAAACAATGGGAAAATGATTATGTATGTATGTATGTGTGTGTGTGTGTGTGTGTATATATATATATATATATATATATATATATATATATATAAACTCTTCCTCTCTCTCTCTCTCTATATATATATATATATATATATATATATAGTAGAAAGGTATATATATAGATAACCTACTCAAGTTTCACCAAAAAGGATCATCAGGGTTAATTGTAATGAATTAATCAAGAAAATGATTAATTAAAGACAATTGTATTATTCACTTCCAATATTGTATTTAATTAATCAATTTCTTGATTAATTCATTATAATTAAACCTTATGATCTTTTTTGGTGAAACTTAAGTAGGTTATCTATCTATACCTTTCTACCAAATCCACTCTACTAACGTATTGAGCACTTCATATTCTTTATAACCCTGAATTATTCAGTTAATATTTGTATTGACTGTCAATGTTACCATTAACTCAATATTCTATTTCTCAGTAAGTCATCATCTTTATATATATATATATATATATATATATATATATATATATATACACTAAACACATAGGTAGTTGTCATGAATTTTAAAAACAAGTTATTCTTTTTTTAAAGCAAGAGAAAATTAAGCTTTCATTGTTAGTTCTCTCCAGCCTACAACAGACATCACGTCAATTCTAGATTTTATATTTTTAGTCGAAGCCCATGGCTAAGTTCTGAAAACTAACATTGGTGCAAAAAATATTTGTAAACAAGGAAAATTACTATGATAAAAAAAAAACAGTGATGAGATAAAAATGTACTGAAAAAAAAAAAAAGAAAAAAGAATTCGAGTTATGTCGAGTGCAAAGATTTTGATTACTACAAATTAGCCAGTCCTGTTGGCTGGGGCTTTAGAATACCTCAACTGCACCTCTACAGAGGCCTAAGACCCTCCCCTTAATGAGGCCACCTGTTGGCCGTGTGTGGTGACCCATGATGCTTAAAGACGGAATCCTGTTAGCTGAGCAGTCCATTACTTGCAATTGTCCTTATGGCAAGCCCCAACCCTTTTTATCATATGGGTGCTCGAAGGCGGTGGCTGCGGGTCTACATGTCCTGGGGATGACATTAAACTCTATCTGATGGTGATGTTCCAGTTTTGGAGGTTTTGGGAATGCGGAGCACCCCATTCATCACAATTGCTCCCTGGTCCACTCTGGCCCGGAGTGGTAGTACCTGTTAGGGTCCCATCTATGGGTTAAATAGAAAAATGTATTTATAAAAAAAATTGTATTATCCATTTAAGAATTGATTTATTTCAAAACTCTGTCAGATTCATTTCCTTTCTTTTAACTTATATATATATATATAATATTATATATATATATATATATATATATACACAAACACACGCATACACATATATACATATACATACACACACACATATATATATATATGCAGATATGCACCCCTTTTGCGATCTCGATTCATAAGGACATTTTTTTCATTTACACCGTCAACATCTGGTTGTTTGTTAACTGACGACTTTTAGATTTAAAAAAAAATCATAAAACTAACCCCTAGCCCTAACCCCTAACAATAACCCCTAACAAACAACCGGATTTTGATGGTGTAAATGAAAAAATGTCCTTATGAATCGAGAGATCGCAAAAGGGGTGCCTAAAGGTCATATGGTCCTATTTTAACCACGGTGGGTCATTTAATGCTGACAAAGTTTTGAAATAAATTCATTCTTAACAGATACTCAATTTTTTTTATAAACATATTTTTCTCTCTCTCTCTCTCTATATAATATATATTACACACACACACACACACACACACACACACATATTTAGACATATACACATACATATGTTATATATGCATACATGCATATATATATATATATATATATATATATATACACACATATGCAGATATGCAGCCAGTATAAGATCAGTAGTTGACATAAATCTTTGTATAAAAACTTATACAAGATTAACATTTAAAATCTGCTTAAACAAAGTAAAAAACGGGCGGTCAGAGAGGCCCCCTCCAATCAATCGGCTGGTCAAGCCCTAGCACCTATATGATTTTCCCAACCCTATTGCCCTTATGGCAAGCCCCAACCCCTTTTTATCATTTGGGTGCTAGAAGGTGGTGGCTGTGGGTCTACATGTCCTGGGAATGACGTTAAACTCTATCTGATGGTGAGGTTCCAGTTCTGGAGGTTTGGGGAATGTGGAACACCCCTTCATCACCATTGCTCCCTGGTCCACTCTGACCCGGAGTGGTAGTACCTGTTAGGGTGCCATCTATGGGTTAAATAGAAAAATGTATTTATAAAAAAATTGTATTATCCATTAAGAATTGATTTATTTCAAAACTTTATTGGCATTAAATGACCCACTGAGGTTGATATGCCGTAAAACAAAACAAACCAAACCAAACCAAACCAAACAAAGTAAAAAAATAAACACACAGATACGCACATATTCTCACACATGCACACACACATTCTCACACGCATGCACACACATTCTCATATGCAAACACTCACATACACACACACACACATTCTCACACGCACGCATACACATTCTCACACGCACACACACACATTCTCACACGCACAAACATTCTCACACACACACACATTCTCACACGCATACAACCCTATTGCCCTTATGGCAAGCCCCAACCCCTTTTTATCATATGGGTGCTAGAAGGCGGTGGCTGCGGGTCTACATGTCCTGGGAATGACGTTAAACTCTATCTGATGGTGAGGTTCCAGTTTTGGAGGTTTGGGGAATGTGGAGCACCCCTTCATCACCATTGCTCCCTGGTTCACTCTGACCCGGAGTGGTAGTACCTGTTAGGGTCCCATCTATGGGTTAAATAGAAAAATGTATTTATAAAAAAATTGTATTATCCATTAAGAATTGATTTATTTCAAAACTTTATTGGCATTAAATGACCCACTGAGGTTGATATGCCATAAAACAAAACAAACCAAACCAAACAAAGTAAAAAAATAAACACACAGATACGCACATATTCTCACACATGCACACACACATTCTCACACGCAAACACTCACATACACACACACACACACACACATTCTCACACGCACACACACATACACATTCTCACACGCACACATACACATTCTCACACTCACACGCACACACACACACATACACACATTCTCACACGCATACACACATTCTCATACACACCCATACACACATTCTCACACACACACATACACACATTCTCAAACACATATACACACATACGCAATAATATTATAATTAATGTTAAAATAATGATATAATTATTTGTAAAAGAAGAGAATGCCGTATTTTAAACTGACCTATTTTCGGCAAAAGTGGATGAGGGTTGCCTACTTTTATGAACGTAGCAACACTGCAAAAGTTAAACTCATTATTTACTCTATTTCATTTTTAGATATGGCACCAGATTTTTGTGCTTTTAGATCAGAGTCTACTTAAATAATTATTTCTAAGTCAAACTCCCTAGTTGCCCCCAAAAAATAATAAATAAAGAATTGTAATATGCTTTCAAGTTGGCCATTGTTTTTCGAAAATAAAATCTAAAAATAAAACTGAATACCCCCAAGGTTCCTTTTTAGATAAAGAAATTTATTTTAAGAATCGTAGAACGAAGTCCTTCCCTGCAAAACCATTGCAAAGTGTCTTTGAACAAACAAACAAGAATCTAAGCTGATATCTAAGAATACAAAGGCTGACTGTTTTATTATCACAATGGGAGAAGAATATGGAAATAAATCTGCAAGTATGTAGAAAATACGCAAACAAAGTATTCTAAAACAGATTAATTTATTCTTGGTGGTGAAGTCGACATTATAAAGTTTCGGTTTTAGCAACCTTCATCAGGACTTGAGATAGAAAGGATGTTGTTTGGGTAAGAGTGGATGACTTTTGAAAAATGAAAGAATGGTGATGTATGTATCTATATAACTCTCTCTCTTTCTTCCACTTTCTGTCTCTCTGTCTGTCTCTCTCTCTCTCTCTATATATATATCTATATAGATAAAAGGTGGCTTACCGGTGAATATGGGCACGATCGTTGGAGATGCACAAAATCCAGGGGTTAAGTCGGTGATATAACAAATACAAAGTGCTCAATACAAAGTAGAGCAGATTTATTAAAGAAATGTGTAATTGGCTGCAATTAATCGGTACCTCGATTAATTCAGTGGATTTAACCCTGAAGATCCTAATGGTGAAACTCGAATAGGTTTCTATTGTATCCATTTCTTTAATAATATATATATATATATATATATATATATATATATATATATATATATATATATATACATATATATAGTCATCCACAGATACGTGTTTCAGCTTATCAAGTCTCTTCAATGTGACTAGACATTTATAAGCTACCTACAGCCGGGATTGAAATCTGATCGGTTCAGCATCAGTCAGACACCTTAACCGCTAGGCTATAGTCACCCACAGAATGAGAAGGGGATTTGAACTGTTTTTAATACACACATCTGTATGTATGTAAAGGCCGCCATAGAGTACTATATAGGAGAGTGTCGTGTTTACACTTTAGTTGGCGGTCATCAGCAAAATCCCCCCCCCCAAGTGTTCAATCCCAGGGGGATGGGGAGCATATATATATAATATATATATATATATATAAT
>CM042174.1:49050758-49118258 GCA_023376005.1 Doryteuthis pealeii | reverse complement strand
AAACCGAATTAAAAAACTGTGGTATCATAAGAAAAAAAAAATGGTACCAAAATCAAAATTGTCATACTACTCAACTCTAGTAACCAGTCTAGGAGAAGGAAACACTGAATTCAAACCTGTTAAACTCTGCTTAAGAAATTGACCTTATGTCACATCCTACGCTTGTGGAGGGGTTGGTAAATATATTTAGAATTGGGATTTGCATATTGGTGTTTGGATTGTTATAAATCATACACTTGGGAAAGGTATGCATCCAACTACTCTCCCTTTAGCTATGGGTAAATAGTAGGGCAGACTGGATTCTTTAACCTTGGCTAAGTAACCAGTCTACGAGAAGGAAAACTCTGAATTCAAACCTGTTAAACCCTCTTAAGAAATTGACCTTGTGTCACATCCTGCCTGTGCAGAGGGGTTGGTAAATATGTATATTATTGAATAGTAACTTAGCTGATGTGGTGTAAGTAACCAATCTACGAGAAGGAAAACTCTGAATTCAAACCTGTTAAACCTTTAAAAAAGTGATCTTGTGTCACCTCATACTCGTTCAGAGGGGTTGGGTAAATACACTTATTGTCAGCAAATGAATGATTGTCCTTACTACCCAACATATCCCACAAACCAAAATACTTATATTTAATAAATTTCGTCTTTCATATGTCTAAACACAGACAAATGTAAATTAAAAACAGCAAATAAACAGTTTTTCCCTTCAGCAAAATATTCTATCGTATTTCAGATAAGTTATTATCATTCCAAGAGTTATTTTATTTATTTAAAAAATGTATTACTTCCCTTACATAAAATTGCACATACCTGCTAATCGTCAATACACAAGAGAATGAATGGTTTCCTTAGATAGAACAAGTACTAAATTAAAAACCAAACTGAAAAACTGTGTTATAATGAAAAAAAAAAAAAAAAATGGTACCAAAATCAAAATTGTCATACCACCCAACTCTAGTAACTAGTCTAGGAGAAGGAAAACTCTGAATTCAAACCTGTTAAATGTTTAAAGAATTCACATCCTGTTCATATGGAAGGGATGTATAAAATTGACCTTGTGTCACATCCCTGCTTATGTTAGCATGAAACCTGTATAGGAGAAAAAAATTTCTGAATTCAAACCTGTTAAACCTTTAAAAAAATGATCTTGTGTCACCTCATACTCGTTCAGAGGGGTTGGGTAAATACACTTATTGTAAGCAAATGAATGATTGTCCTTATTACCCAAGATATCCCACAAACCAAAATACTTATATTTGATAAATTTTGTCTTTCATATGTCTAAACGCAGACAAATGTAAATTAAAAACAGCAAATAAACAGTTTTTCCCTTCAGCAAAATATTCTATCGTATTTCAGATAAGTTATTATCATTCCAAGGGTTTTTTTTCGTTTGTTTTTATTGGTTTTTCTTATCAGAATTTTTTATTGTCAGCCCAAACAGAAAAATAAATTAGTTTAAAATTACCAAATGAACAACTCGGAGAATGATAACGACTTATTTCTGAATTGCTCAAATTAAGAAAAATATTCTAGAAAACGAAAAAAATAAACAATAAAAAAAAAATAGTTCATTAGTCTGTAAACAACTGTTTATATTTTGATATTATTATTTATTGGCATTTCAGTCTCGGAAGACTATAATATAGTTTTTATGTTCCTGGAGTTACAGCGCCTCCTGTGACTGTAAAGTACAATGTTTGAAAAACATTCTCAACCACAAATGGTGCATTTGAAGGTTGTCCCTGATGATGTTGATGTGTCAGTGCTTTGTTGCCGCTGCTTTCTTCTGGACCTCTTAGCTTCATGGTGTTGCATCAGGGTGATTTCAGACATGAAGTCCTCTATGGAGAGCCTGCTGCCACCGAGGGCGGTCCTGAGCCAAATTTTCTCAGCTGGAAGGGGCAATGCCAAAACAACACTAATTTAATAATAATTTAATGTTAAACAAAGCACAAAGAGGAATGAGGAGGAGAGGAGAGTAGCCTCAACAGCAAAGAGAGCCAGAAAGAGGGAGAGAAAACAGGAGCTCCTGAAAGCATCACAGTTTGTGTGCGGTCAGTGCACCAAAGACTGTCACTCAGGGATTGGCCTGCACAGCCGCTTGCACAGATACAGATTTTTTTTTTTTCATTCTATTTATTTATTTATTTATTTTTTTGGACACTACTCCACCGTCCTTAGTGGACAGAAATGTGCCGATTGTCAACAGAAACTATATCACTACTCAAGTCACAATTCCCTTAGTTATTTACATCACATTCTCCCTGGTTTTATTTTTATCCAAACCTGAAATATTAAATAACATTTTTTGTCATTAATACTATTGGCCATATCTACATACTATGTATTTACCACATACCTCCCGGTTAGGCACAAGGCCCTATTAATGCAGGACTACCCACAAGCCTTGACTCATGGTTGGCCGGTGCAAAAAATGTGTTAATCTCATCGGCATTCACCTTCAAGGAGGACACCTCAAGCACTGGGCAATAAACCCAACCCTGCCCCTTTAAATCAAGGGGGCAGGTGTTGCCTGGGGGAATGGCACCTATCAATGATGATAGCTTGTAAAATCCAGGGCTGAAGCCACTGGAACCCCCCCCCCTCTGCTTGAAACCAGAGTTAGAACTATTTACTGCGTACCCCACTTGTACGGGTTAGGCACAAGGCCCTATTAACGTGGGACCACCCATAAACCGTAGCTCATGGGTTGTGGGTGAAAAATAACTGTAATTTTATTCTTTACTTCCTAATTTAACTAAATAGTTAAACTAGGAAAAATTAGCAATGAGAGACAGGAGTGATAGAAAATGATGGAAGAGTTAGTTTCAAAGTTGTTCTATTTTTTAAAATTATAACCCCCCCCCCTCTGTTTCAAATCATTTTGTCTGTGTTCTTATCTAGTTTCATTAGTGTTTCTAATTCAATATGATATTTTATTACATCAAGACTTAAATATTGCATATATTTACTAGTTTTAATAATACTGTTAAAATGAATATAAAATAGATATAAATAATTAAAATATGAAATGAATATAAAATATAAATAGTAAACAAAAATATAAAATGATATATATAAAATCTTTTTACAATGGAGATTGTCGTTGTCTGTCTGTAACCAAAACTGTCACCACTAACATCACGATTTCCTTAGTTATTTAAGTTATGTTCTCAACGTTTATTAAATAGTCATTATTTAATCTTAATTAGTATCTTATTTATTAATAATTTCTCTATTAAAATCTAGCTGATTTAAATTTGCCGCAAAACTGACAATACTACTAATGCATTTAAAATCCTGAAATATGTCACATATTTCAGGATTTCAAATGCACATATTATGTGTTATATATCTCTAAAAAATAAAGATTTACATAGTATATGGTGAGAATAATTTGCATAATGATTTTAACAAACTGGGTTTAATAAATAATTATTTGCTATTACTGATTTCTAATACTATCATGTTATTCTCAAATGTATTAAAAGCAATCTTATATATCATTTTTTTACAGAAATCAATTGAAATAACATAAAAATAAGTGTAATATTTTTATCTTCATTTTTATTTAGTTTTGTTAGTCTTTCTAATTTAATATATTTTATTACATCAAAACTTAAATACTTGTTCCTAGGGGGCACATACTTTTGCTAGTATAAATTATAAACAAAATGAGATAAATATAAACAGTTTTTTCAATAATACTATTTATATTTTAATAAAAATAACAAAAAATACCAACAAAACCAAAACAAACATTTTATGCCGAAATTAAGACAAATATTCTAGAAAACAAAAAATAAACAATAAAGAAAATATTTTAAATGATTGTAAACTTTGATATAGTATAGTGAGAGATTTGCAAAAACACAGGTTTAAATAAAATGAGTGGTAAGTTTATTAGCCGACACTGCAGTGTTTTGATCTGTTGAGTAGATCTTCTTCAGGGCTTTTGTTGATATAAGGAAGAGTAAAAAAATTTTATCACAGAATAATGAGAAAAACTGTGATAGTCTTTGTTTATCAATCCGTTCAAAATTTGAAATTTGAAGAGAATGCTGGAAAGGTAGACGGTTTGAAATGACATCATATTTCAAACCGTCTACCTTTCCAGCATTCTCTTACCAACTGTAATATGTTGGCTCTGAAAACTTAGTAGTATTTACCTGTTTGAAATTATTAGGAATTTTTTTATGGTTTTAGAACCATTTGTATTGAAGATTTTAACCCTTTTGATGTTGCCGAGGGTAAAATTCCTAGGATCATGTCATGTGCAACTAAACTTGAATATCTAGTATCAAACAATCAAAGTGGGTTAAATTGACCGTTTCATGGACATGTAGATTATATATACTAGCAGGATGTGTGAGTATACCACGGTATGATAATTTAATTATTACAACATTTGATATGTTTACTTAAGAGCTATTGCCAAATAGTTCAATATGTAAAAAGTATAATAAATCTTTATTTAACCTTCTCTCACTCTTTTTTTCTTTCTTTCCTTTTCATCATGTTTGGTTGAAACAAATTTGCATTATCGCTTCTGTACACTCACACCCTCCCTTTATCTTTCCCCTATTCTTTTTTTTTTTTTATTATTTATTTTTTCCGTGTAGCATGTCCTTTTTCTTCCCTTTCTTTCTTTATAATAAAAACAGAATAGTCCATTATTTAACTGAGATGATGACACTCATAAGAAAGTCCATTCTCAGGATTCTCATTGGCTGCCGGTTTTAGTGTGGATACTTTTATCTATATATACCCAACACTTGACTGTGTTCTGGTAGTTTGTACAGAGCCTGTATTCAGTTAGTCTTTTTGTTGTTGTTGTTTTATCTGGTGGCTGGATGCTAGTTACAGCCATTCTGTGAAGGTGAGTATGATGTTGATTCTATACCCTCTGGTTTCTATTGAAGTCAGTTAGCCTACTGTTGGTTTTAATAACAGCAGCTAAGTACCACTCCAGCAGTGTCCAAGACAGTTGGTATAAATAGGACTCAAGAATGATCCATCCATGAATCTGGGTGATTCCATTCCTTGAGTTCTGATTGGCTGCTTGACAGCTTGATTTGAATGACATTGTGGAGTCTTATTTATACTCTGTCATTTTGCAGTGGACTTTTTGGCTTTCGGGATTGTATTCAGTTACAACCGTTTGTTGCCTTGTCTTCCCAGTTCGATGGTAATTGGACTTTAATTATTCTTCAGTTTCTTGTTCTTTGCAGCTTGTCAGTCAGTACTTTTTGTAGGATTAGAAGAACGGACGAATTGTTAGATCAATCAGGTAAACAGAGACCACCCAACAATGCCTGAAACATAAACAACTAAAGTATGAGAAGTCTCTATATCTCCCCCCTGCCGACGGGGTTTCAGTCCATGTAAAAGCAATTACAGTTCATCAGCACAGTTCATTGTATACATCTCCCCCTGCCAAAGGAGATTCAGTCCATGTGAAGGCAGTTAAAGTTCATTGAGACCCGGCTTGTTGTATGGTTGCAATTTATTCACAATTTATTCCAAGCTAAATTTACCACAATTTATTCCAAGCTAAAAATACATTTCCACCTTGTTTTTTTTTTTTTTTTTTTTTTTTTTTTTTTAGGACTAGAGGTTAATTTTTTTTTTTTTATTTAAAGTAAAGTCAAAACTTTTATTATTTAAGATGTTTTTTTTTTTAATCTTTAAGAAATAGAAACTAATTTTAATGCACCTTTTAAGTATCAAGGACATAAAAACAAAATACTCTTTAAAAAAAAAAAAAAAAAGAATTACGCATAAAAATGTGTAAAAGAAAATCATTGTTAATTATCAAGTGCATTATTTTGAATTCTCAAATTTAATATCTTCTTTTTTTTTCTTTTAAATTCTTTTATTTTGAGCAGTTCTATTAAAGAAACGCTGTTAAGATTACCATTCTTACCTCTTTTGCTTCTGGCCCCAAAGAATTTTAAAGAACTTTCAGAAAATTAAAAATGAAATAGAATATAGTGTGTTAAAAATTGGTTTTAATTACAGTCGCTCGAATTACATGTCCATAAATTGAGTTTTTTTTTTTTTTTTGAGGGGGCAGGGGTGGTTGTTTTATTCTAATTAGGGAAATGATGTCAGTGCATATTTTTGCTAATATATCATAATGGTTAGCTGGCTGGTGAGATTTTATGGCATGTCAATCCTTCCAAGGTGAATGAACAAAAAAAAAATGAAAATCAAAGGGAAATAAGGGTGGTTTTTAGTTGGAATCTGGAATAGATTGATTTAAAAGTGACCGACATCAAAACATAAGCTGGGCAAGATGTTAATTTATGACCGATGGCTAATTACATATACACATATATATATTACATATATATACTTTTAAGTTTAAAAGATAAAGAGTAAAAAGTACTCATAAAAGATATTTTCTTAAAAAAAATAAAAAAGAATTATTTATTTTTTCTATCAATACTAATACATAATTTAAGATAATCTTTTATTTACTTATTTACTATAAAAAAAAATAATTTAAATTAGAGAACAAAGGGGATAAAAAAGAAAAAAAGAAAATGAAGAGAAATAACACAAAAAAAAAAAAAAGAAAGAGAGGGAGAAAGAATAAGAAAGGAAAGGTGAAAGCGAAACAAAAGCTAAGTATGTAAATTTTTCTATTAACGTTTTTTATTTATTTGTTCATTTTTGTTTTTAAAATTTTGACATCTCCACACGGTCGCAACATATTGCAACATTTTACCGGATGTCAGCCTTGCTCTCAACAAACTCTAAAAAAAAAAAAAAAAAGAGAGAGAAATAAGAAATTACAGTTATTCGCCTATTTCATTCATAAAGGAGGAGAAGAAGAAAGAGAGGAAAAAAAGGAGAGGAAAAGGAAATAAGAAGAGAAATTATAACCACACAAATAAAAAAACATAAGCACGTCATTTCTGAAAATAAACTCTGAGGATGAAGCTCCAGCTTTGAAATCGATTAGACATATAAAACATCTTTTTGTCTTTATTTTTTACGCATTGTATTGCCTTCGAATTTTATTATTTTATAACATACTTAACAATGCTTCAAGCAAATTACCAATTACTTTTAAAATAAAATCTGTTTTCAACTGCCTTAAGAATAATAAAGAATTCATTATTTGACATCTGATGATTGGAAGGGCTAGACATTGGCTCTAGACTTCCTGAAATAGGCTATAATGCTAGAAATCTAAATCTTCTGTTATATTTTTTACTGATGTATATACATCAGGAAAAGTGGAAGTGAATCCAACAGTTTATAAGTATATAAAATGAAAAAAACACGTATCAAAATATGATATTTATTTAGCCAATGCTACAGTTTCAGTTTGTTCACCAAACCATCATTGGGGCCATTATTTGTGTAAAAAGAAGCATTTATAAACATGTTTGTAAGCTTTTGTGTTTAGTGTGTGGCGGCTTTTGTTGGTACTTAAATATGAGAAAAAGCACATATTTAAAAACTATTATATTGTAATACTCTTAATAACTTCATTTCCCACCACTATAAGTAATTATATATACACACATAGATATATAAATATACACTATTTTCTACCTTTTATTTTTATTCTAAATTTAATTTAGGTCTTTTAATAATAACAAAATCACTGAGATTATAATACATCCCAATACATATTTCCACATTCACTTCATATTAACTTCAATTAAAATAAAATAAATAAATTTGAACATATTTTAATAAAACCACATTTAATAACTACAAACTCTACAATAATATAGGCAATTCCCATCATCGTCGTAAACCAGTAAAACAATAACACAAGATGGATTACTACCAATGTTCACATTTTGATCCTTGCAAAAACACAACTTCCGTTTTTTTTTAAACTTTTGAATTTCAAAACAGCGTTCGTCGAATACTATCCCATAACGAACCATTTATCGCAAACAAGTGTAATCTTTTTATATGTGTTCTTATTTAGTTATGCTATCTTAAACATGGATTGAGCTCTCTGGAAATGAAATGGTATATATATATATATATATATAATATATATATATATCCCGTAACGAACCGTTTATTGCAAAAGACACACATGTAATCGCCTGCAATTAATCAATATCTTTAACCCTGAGGATCCTTATGGTGAAACTCGAGTAGGTTATTACTTGTCCCTGTATTACAATAAATTTGCTCTACTAACGTATTGAGCATTTTTTATTTGTTATATCGCTGTCTTACCTTTCTGAATTTTGCATCAACTAACCATTGTGACCATCTTCACCGGTAAGTCACCTTTTCCAAAATAACATATATATATATATATATATATATAGATAGATAGATAAAATGATCTGAAAAAAAAAAACCCACTGACCTTCTTCAAAGCATATTGATAGGAAGACAATTGTGACCGTTTTATGATGTGATTGTTCTCTACTGGATTCTTCAAGAGAGAAACAGAGAATTCTTGAAGAATCTGGTAGAAATTGTTTTTGATGAAATCAAAAAATATTGGCAATGCAAAGTTGTAGAAATAAATTCAATTAAATATCTGGTTTTTTCATATCTTTTATCTATATATACAGTCAAATTCATTTCCTTACTCTTAACTAATATATATATATATATATATATGATATAGATAAAGGATATGAAAACAACACAATATGCTGTTAAAATGAAAATATTTTATATCATATTCAAATCGAAATATTGAACAATATTTTGATTTATAAAAATCATCTTTAGAGCTTGTTTTACTCCGGACTTATCAAGAGCGGAGACGAAAATCTTGTTAAGGCGGAGTAAAACAAGCTCTGAAAATGATTTTTATAAATCAAAATATTGTTCAATATTAGCTATGAATATGATATAAAATATTTTCACCTTAACAGCATATTGTGTTGTTTTCATATCCTTTTATCTATACCATACCGTCAGATTCATTTCCTTTCTATTAACTTATATATATATATATATATATATATATATATATATATATATATATATAACTACAGTGTATGATTACCACTATCCCGCTTAATGAGTTACTAGTGTACCAATGTATGCAGTATTATTAGGAGGGTGCTCAATATCTGTGATAGAGCAATTATATAATAATAATAAATAGATATTAGTTTTTGTATATATATATTTAATTACATAATTGCAACCATTTGGTTTCATGCACATTTTTACAGGGCAATCTTCTGGCAAGAAGGTTAAAGATTGTCACATCCTGCTTGTTTTAGTGTATATTTAATTACATGGATGCTTATCTGCAACCATTTGGTTTCATGCACATTTTTACAGGGCAATCTTCTGGCAAGAAGGTTAAAGATTGTCACATCCTGCTTGTTTTAGTGTATATTTAATTACATGGATGCTTATCTGCAACCATTTGGTTTCATGCACATCTTCACAGAGCAATCTTCTGGCAGGAAGGTTAAAGATTGTGTCACATCCTGCTTGTGCAAAGGGTTTGGTAAATATACCATTTTTTAGTATGGTGAAACTTCAACTTCTTTCACAATTCCGTGTGGATCACCTTCCCCACTCAGTTGTGTTTCTTCCTGTATTATTTTGCACTAGTTTGCTGCATTCTCTTATTATATGATCAATATTATTCCAATTTATTTATTTATTTTTTTTTTCAAAGTTGAATATGTTGTCTGTTCGTAGTTCCATACAAAATAGAATACCTGTTGAATTTGCCTAATTTTGCTGAACTTTGACCTCTGGCTAATATCTCTTCTTTGTCAATGCAAAAATGGTAAAGCAGCGCAAATGATTGGAATTTGGTGATGTTTTTTTTTGTGTTTTGTGTTTTCAATTTCCTGTTGGAATCAATAGGAATGGTAAGGCATGTCTTTTGTCTGCAGAGTTCTGCCAAATACAATGGCTTTATTAAGGAATTTTTGGTTTTCTTCGGTTTACTTTGAGGTTTTTTTTTTGGTTTTTTTTTGTTTTTTACATTTTAAAAGAAAGTTTTCTGTTATTGAATAAATGAAGTTAAAGAATCCATCAATGTTGTTGTTTTTATTTTTTTTATTTTTTTTTTTGTTTTGTTTCAAAAGTTATTTTCTCCTTTGAGAATATGGATTTGATGGGGGAGTGGGGGGGGGGCCTTTTGAAATAATTCAATTGATTTTTTTTTTTTTTTTTTTTTTTTTTTTTTGCTGGAAATATTATTAATATTTCTGACTCGTTCTTCTTAATGAATGTATGTATGTATTTATGTGCATATATGAATATAATTGTGTGTTTGTGTGTGTATAAATGTAATTGTGTATATATGTAGGAATATGATGGTGTGCATATATGTATAGATGAATATGATTGTGTGCATGTGTATATGAATATGATGTATATGTGTATGCGTTTATGTATATATGAATATGATTCTGTGTTTGTGTGTATATGTGTAGGAATATGATTGTGTGCATATATGTATAGATGATTATGATTGTGTGCATGTGTATATGTGAATATGATTGTAAGGATATGATTGTGCATGTGAATGTATATATATGAATATGATTGTGTGTATGCATATATGTGTAGAATAATCAAGCTAAGATCCAATTACCGTCGAATTGGTAAGACACGGCAACAAGCAGTTGTAACTTAATACGATCCTATCTTGTTGCAACTCTACTGCAGAATGATAGGGTATTTATGAAACTCCACAATATCATTGAAACCAAGCAGCCAATCAGAACTCTAGGAATGAAATCACCCAAATACATGAATGGACTATTCTTGATTCCCCAAAATACCTACTGTCTTGGACACTATTTCAGTTGTGCTTAACCAGTTGCTGTTGTTCAAACCAACAGTAGACTGACTGACTTACTTCAATAATATGTATATAAGAATATGATTGTGTGATTGCGTATATGTATGTATGGATGTGATGATGATGTGATTGCGTATATGTATGGATGTGATTGCGTATATGTATGTGTGGATGTGATTGCATATATGTATGTGTGGATGTGATATCCGTGTGTGCGTATGTATGTATGGATATGATCTTGTGTATATGTGTGTAGGGATATGATTTTATATGTGTATGTGAATATAAATGCAATTGTATATATGAATATGATTGTATGTATTAGTAGTAACTAATGGGACCTGTGGATATACCACAGTATGATGATTTAATTATTACGTTTGATTTATTCACTTAAGAGCTATTGCCAAATAGTTCAATATGTAAAAAGTATAATAATCTTCATTTAACCCTCTCACTCTTTTTTTCTTTCTTACTTTCCTTCTTTTCATCTTTTTATTATGTTCAATTGAAACTGATTAGTGTTATCCCTTCTGCGCATTCACCCACTCAATCTATCTTTCCCCTATTCTCTCTCTTTTTTATTATATTTTTTCTGTGTAGCATGTCCTTTTTCTTCCCTTTCTTTATAATAAAAACTGAATGGTTCATTATTCAGCTGAGGTGGTAACACTCATAAGAAATAAGAATTTAGCAGATAAGCAACATCAGATAATCAGGATTTACAGTTTTGCATTTCATCTTGGACTATTTGGATGTGTATAATTTTGATTCTTGGACTGTTATCCTTATCTTCATTGTGATATGTATAAACTCAACGTTTCGGCTGCTGTATCCTCCTGTCTTTCCTGTGTATCCAAGCATAGTGATATAATGAATATGTAAATACCTTGGTACCCCCTCACTATAATCTGATTGGATAGTGTCATCTATAAATATTCAACACTGTGGTGGTACAAGCGCCTAAGCCTATTAGTCTAAGCTTGCTCACCTACCAGTCAGAATACCACCACGACTGCTCGGAAGATGTACTGCTATTCCACGCATCAGCTACTACTGCGATAATATACCAAATACCAACTTCATAATATATCCCTTAACCCGGATATATCACATAGCATAAGGGA
The DNA here is from genome assembly GCA_023376005.1 of Doryteuthis pealeii. NCBI lineage: Eukaryota > Metazoa > Mollusca > Cephalopoda > Myopsida > Loliginidae > Doryteuthis > Doryteuthis pealeii. The sequence goes on along the minus strand of CM042174.1, from coordinate 49,106,348 downwards.
GATAATCATAATTTGCTTATGTGTAGAATCAACATATCATACCTTCGCAGGAAAGCTGTAACTAGTGTCCAGTTACCAGACAAAAAAAAGGGACAGGTTGTAACCAAATACAGGCCCTGTACTAACTACCAGATCATAGCATTGTTGTTGTTGGGTATTTATGGATCAAAGTTTCTACACTGAAGACCAGCAGCCAATCAGAATCCAAGGAATGAGCTTGGCCAAAGTACATAGTGGAACAGCCCAACAGTTAAACAACCGACCAACACTCTGATGCTCAGTGCAGATTCAACTTGCAATACAGCTGAATGCTGATCACCTAATTTAAAATTCTACATATTTTAATCTATACTTATATAAAGGGCAATATGTATGTATATATATCTGGACAAAACTATGAATATAAAACAATGACAAAGTAAATATACGAGTACGTAGACGGGGTAGCCTAATGTCAGTATCAGCCAGTCAGCGAGGGAGTCTATCCCCTTTTCACTAGCGCTAGACCAAGGAGATTGTTTTTGTGTCTGAGGTGGAGTGTCACACCTACCATCAGCTCCTCATTTTACCACACAGATCCCTGTGCTACTCATTCACTGAGTTGGCGAGAACCGGTATTGAACCAGGAACCTTGTGATTCCTAGGCAAGTGCTCTACCAACTGAGACACATTAAATATCATCAATTCTTGCTTTTACGCAAAAATAATGAAGATTTGATTTATATTCAAAGATATTTAAAAATTAAAATATACATAGAAATAACATTTAAATTCTATTTTGAAATTTACAGCATTTGTAAATCTCAAAAGTAAACAAATCAATACTCCATGGGTTTTTTGCTCCCCCTTCCTAACCCAGTTGCTGCAGGGTAGCAGCTTCTAGTTTTTTATAATTCTATACGTTATGTTAATCTATATACAAAAAATATTGGTCACCTTGCTTAAAAGGAATTTTTCAAACATTCTTTTAACCCTTTATCTACCACTGCCATCCACAATAGCCATTGAATTTTCTACAAAATGAAGGGAAGCAACTAATGTAAATAATTAAAAGTTGCCTTCCTTGAAGTTTTTTTTTTTTTTTTTTAATAAGGTAGGATGATAATTTACAAAGATGTTTTAATACTTTTATCTATTGTTTTCTGGTCGCTCTGGTAGATAAATGGTTAAGAAGAATATTGGTTATGCATGCTAATGTAACCTTTAAATAAATCTTTCTGAACTTATTGGCTTTTTCTGCCCCACAGATTTGCATGCTTATTTGAAAAAGCTGAGCTAATTTGCATGTGGGTAGTATTCTCATGTCAATTGTTATTGAATTTCTTTCTTGTAAGTCTCTTTGCTTTGTAGACTGGGTTTGTTGTCGACTTTTTTGAGGGTTGGGTCACTGAGCAAGACAGACTTACTTTTGTGACTTTTATCACCAAAGGGTTTCTGTGTTGTTCTCAGTTACTGCTCTCTTCCCATCAGTCAATGAACCAAATAAACAAACAAACAAAAAAATGCCAAAACCCAATCATCAGACAGAATACAACTGAAGAATTTTCTACAACAGATTAAAAAAAATAATAATAAGATGTGCAGTTTGGGGAAGAGTTTCATCAAGAGCTGTTCTTCTTTTATCCTTTTGTTTGTTGATTTTTAGATAATCTTTTTAGAAATTGTTAGCTTTCAGAACCCAATCATCAGACAGACCAGAACTGAAGAATTTTTCTACAACAGATTAAAAAAAAAACAAAAACAAAAAAAACAAACTTAGAAGTTGTTTTGGGGAAAAATTTCATCAATACCTTTTCTTTTTTTTTTTCTCTTTTCCTGTGTTATTCTGAGTTACTGCTCTCTTCCTATCAGTCATTGAACCAAATAAAACAACCTAAAAAAAAGATGCCAAAACCCAATCATCAGACAGAATACAAATGAAGAATTTTCTACAACAGATTTTAAAAAAAAACAAAAAACTAACATGCAGTTTGGAGGAGTTTCATCAACACCCGTGTTTTTTTTTTGGGGGGGGGGGGTGTTGTATTCTTTTAAAAAAATGGGAAGGAGAAAGAAATGAGTTTGTTGGTTTTTAAAAATATCTTTTTAAGAATTCTCAGCTTTCCAACTTAAATACAAAAAAAAAGCCCAATCATCAGACAGAATAAAATTGAAGAATTTTCTACAACAGAATTAAAAAAAAAATTAATTTTTTTTTTCTGTGTTATTCTCAGTTACTGCTCTCTTCCTATCAGTCATTGAACCAAATAAACAAACAAAAGAAAAATGCCAAAACCCAATCATCAGACAGAATACAACTGAAGAATTTTCTACAACAGATTTTAAAAAAAAAAAAAAAAAAATGCAGTTTTGGGAGAAATTTCATCATCACTTTTTTATTTTTTTTATTTTCTATTCTTTTGATAGATGGAAAGAAGAAAGAACCAACTTTTTTTTTTTTTTTTTTAAATCTTTCAAGAAATTCTCAGCTTTCAGAACCCAATCATCAGACAGATCACAACTGAAGAATTTTAGATTTAGTTTAGGGAGGAATTTCATCAAAACCCTTTTTTCTTTTTTCTGTGTTGTTCTCAGTTACTGCTCTCTTCCTATCAGTCAATGGACCAAATAAACAAACAAAAGAAAAATGCCCAAACCCAATCATCAGACAGAATAGAACTGAAGAATTTTCTACAACTGATTTTTTTTATTTTTAACTAAGAAGTTAGGAAAGGAATTCCTTCAACACCTGTTGTTTTTTTTTTGTTTTTTTTTTTGGGGGGGGGTTCTTCTTCTTCTTTCTGTGTTATTCTCAGTTACTAGTCTCTTCCTATCAGTCTATGAACCAAATAAACCAAAAAAAAAAAGCCCAATCAGACAAAATACAATCCAAGAATTTTCTACAACCGATTTTCTTTTGGTATTCTGTTAAAAAAGAAAAAAAAAATGAAAGAAACTAGTTTTTTTTTTTTTCCTATCTTAAATTATCAGCTTTCAAACTTAAAGACTAAAAACCCCGATCATCAGACAGATCACGACTGAAGAATTTTCTACAAAAGAAATAAAATAAATTTTAAAAAAACAAAAAAACTAAGACTCAGTTGGGGGAAGAATTTCATCAACACCTGTTTTTGGGTGGGTGTATTCATTTTGAAAAACGGAAAGAAAAGAAAGCAAGAAACGATTTTGTTGGTTTTTTTTCAAAAATCTTTTAAAGAATTGTCAGCTTTCGGACTTAAAAAAACAAATAAAAGGTGTCAGAAATGGCAGAAATTCCTTTCTTCCGCCAGCTTTACAGTAAATCAATCAAGTGTATCACAGGTTTTGTTTACGCAGAAGATGGAATACAAATTTAATTAGAACTGACTAACTTAGGTGTAAGAATGTTTTTCATTTTGCAGGTATGGATGGAGCTAATTGAAACAAAAGATTGTTTTTCATTTTTTTTTTTTTTTTCTTCTTTGCATTCTTTCTTTCTTTGACTTTTATGGTGAGATTGTACATAACATTGTGGGGAACCTGTTAACATTGTTATTTCTCCTTGTCAAACTTAATGGACGTGTTCCAAGCTGCAATAGCAACAGGCTTGTCTTCACCCCCCCCCCTTGCCAAGATGGATTTATCCATTAACCATTATTCAATTGTGATGAAATTTCTCTAAAACAGACATAAAATGGACTGGCTGTAACTGAATACAGACTCTGTACTAACTACCAGAACATATCCATGTTGTTGGGTATTTAGGGATCAAAGTGTCTACTTAATTGGCTGGTCTTGTCAAGTCCTAACACCTATATGATTACCCAACCCTATTGCTCTTATGCCAGCCCCAGCCCTTTTTTTATCATATATGTGCTAGAAGGCGGTGGCTGAAGGTCTTCGTGTTTTGGGAATGACATTAAACTCTATCTGATGGTGAGGTTCCAGTTTTGGAAGTCTGGGGAATGTGGAGCAACCTTTCATCACCATTACTTCCTGGTCCACTCTGACCCGGAGTGGTTGTACCTGTTAGGGTCCCATCTATTGGTTAAATAGAAAAATATGTTTATAAAAAAATTTGAGTCTCCATTAAGAATTAATTTATTTCAAAACTTTGTTGGCATAATGTGACGGAGAACGAAAAAGAGCAAGACTTTGTCTTGCCTGCTGGTATCGAACCTGCGTCCTCTGGCATGCGAAAACAGATGCGATGTGGGAACTGGAAGGACGTGAGGTTTGACTGACGTGCCCGGATGTTTGGCTAATATGCCCATAAAATAACAAGTGAGTCAAGCGCTGGGCAGTCAGCAGTAGCAGAAGCAGTCGATGACAAAGCGCTTTTCAGTAAGGAAATGTGATTTTGAACTGCTAAAGATTATTTCGACTACGATGACGGATTTTTTTTGCTGCTAGACGAAGAATGTGTTGACCAACAGAGAGTCTGACTTGTGAGAAGACTGAGAACTCGCCTGTTTTTGGATCCCCCTTGGCGGGAGCTTGTTGATTCGAAGGTCTATTTCGCCCCATATATTCCCCCCCTTCTATACATGAAATGACCCAATGAGTTTGATATGCCTGAAAATAAACCAAACCAAACCAAACCAAACCTAGTAATATCAGAATTTCTCTTATTCTTTATTACACTAGTATCATTAGATGTAAAATTAAGTTGTCGGGGTGGCCTAATGTCGGTATCAACCAATAGGCGAGGGAGTCTATCCTTTTTTCACTAGCCATAGATCAAGGAGATTGTTTTTTGCGTCTGAGGTGGAGCGCCACATCTACCATCAGCTCCTTACTTTACCGCACAGATCCCTGTGCTACTCATATGCTGAGTTGTTGAGGGCGGTATCGAACTAGGAACCTTGTGGTTTCTAGCCGAACGCTCTACCGACTAAGCTAACCCGGCCCCTTATCTTCCATCAGCTCCTGAACTTTACCGCACAGATCCCTGTGCTACTCATATGCTGAGTTGGTGAGGGCCTGTATCGAACTAGGAACCTTGTGGTTTCTAGCCGAACGCTCTACCGACTAAGCTAACCCGGCCCCTTATCTACCATCAGCTCCTGAACTTTACCGCACAGATCCCTGTGCTACTCATATGCTGAGTTGGTGAGGGCCTGTATCGAACTAGGAACCTTGTGGTTTCTAGCCGAACGCTCTACCGACTAAGCTAACCCGGCTCCTTATCTACCATCAGCTCCTTACTTTACCGCACAGATCCCTGTGCTACTCATATGCTGAGTTGGCGAGGGCCGGTATTGAACTAGGAATCTTTTGGTTTCTAGCTGAATGCTCTACCGACTGAGCTAACCCGGCCCCTTATCTACCAACAGCTCCTTACTTTACCGCACAGATCCCTGTGCTACTCATATGCTGAGTTGTTGAGGGCCGGTATTGAACTAGGAATCTTTTGGTTTCTAGCTGAATGCTCTACCGACTGAGCTAACCCGGCCCTTATCTACCAACAGCTCCTTACTTTACCGCACAGATCCCTGTGCTACTCATATGCTGAGTTGTTGAGGGCCGGTATCGAACTAGGAATCTTTTGGTTTCTAGCTGAACACTCTACCGACTGAGCTAACCCGGCCCCTTATCTACCAACAGCTCCTTACTTTACCGCACAGATCCCTGTGCTACTCATATGCTGAGTTGTTGAGGGCCGGTATTGAACTAGGAACCTTTTGGTTTCTAGCTGAACGCTCTACCGACTAAGCTAACCCGGCCCCTTATCTACCATCAGCTCCTGAACTTTACCGCACAGATCCCTGTGCTACTCATATGCTGAGTTGTTGAGGGCCGGTATCGAACTAGGAATCTTTTGGTTTCTAGCTGAACACTCTACCGACTGAGCTAACCCGGCCCCTTATCTACCAACAGCTCCTTACTTTACCGCACAGATCCCTGTGCTACTCATATGCTGAGTTGTTGAGGGCGGTATCGAACTAGGAATCTTTTGGTTTCTAGCTGAACACTCTACCGACTGAGCTAACCCGGCCCCTTATCTACCAACAGCTCCTTACTTTACCGCACAGATCCCTGTGCTACTCATATGCTGAGTTGTTGAGGCCCGGTATCAAACTAGGAACCTTGTGGTTTCTAGCCGAACGCTCTACCGACTGAGCTAACCCTTCCCTTAGATGTAATAATATAAAAATTCCTCTTTCTTTTTATTACAGTAGTATTATAAGATCTAATAATATTAAAATTTCTGACAATGGAGCATTGTCAATTATTATTAATTTTTGACTCATATTTCTCTAATCCTATTTCTCTTTCTTTTTGTTATTAATCTCTGGTCATTATCTTGCGATTATGGAATAATCAGAATAGATTAAAAATGAGAAAAAAACATAAAAGAAATAAAAAATCATAAAATTAATAAATCTCAACAAATTCCTCATCTAAGAAATTTGAAATATTACACAGATTTTTCTTCTTTTAATCTAATTTTATTTTTTTTATTTTTATTTTTCTTTCTTTTTCCATTTTCGTTGGCGTACATTAAATTTTATTTCATCCTCCTCCATATTCCACAGCAAATGTCTAATCTAGTCAGTCACAGATTCTATAATATTCTGCAATGCCTGCAGACATACCCCCCCTGTAAAATACTTTATACTGATACTCACAGATGGCATGCAAAGGACAGGAGGCCCCTGAAGGGCAGGAGGCCCCCAAAAGCAGTTCAAAGACCATATGAAGACGATGCTGAAGAAATGTACCATCCCCCCCCCCCTTCAAGCCTGGAAGATCTGGCCTCCAACAAACAGGGTTGGTGAGACACATGCCACACAGAAGCTGGGTGGCTCAATATTAGCAGAGCGGCAATGTCTTTGTGGTCATGAACCACCAAATGCTGATGGAAATATCCATTTTAATGTGTGTGACTGCATCTGCAAGTCCAGAATTGGACTAATTAGCCACCAGACGGTCCACAACTGTTGAATGTCATGTAGTGAGATTATTGTCAATTGAAGAATTGAAAAAGAAAAGAAAGAATATTCAGAGAATTATTTTCTATTTATAATAATAACTAGCAGGACCCGTGGATATACCGCAGTATGATAATATGATTAATACATCAGAACATCAGAATGGATTAAAAATAAGAAAATAAAAAATAAAAGTCAAAATTTAATAAATTCCTCATTTAAGAAATTTGAATCACTTCACAGATTATTCTTTTTCATCTAATCAAATTCTACTTGTTTCTTTTTTGTTTTTGTTTTTTGTTCATTTTTGAATAATGGCTGGAAAAATGGCATTTTGGGGGCACCTTTGAAGCCCCATATCTCCCCCAATTCTCAAGTGAACTCAACCATCTTTGACTATGTGATACTCCTCATAGAACTCTATCAGAAAATCATATTAGTTTGGCACTTTATTTGTACACGAAATTGGCCATTTTTGTTGGCGTACATTAACTTTTATTTCATCCTCCTCCATATTCCACAGAAAATGTCTAATCTAGCCAGTCCCAGATTCTATAATATTCAGAGTGAAGAATAATCCAGCTAAGTTCCAATTACCATCGAATTGGTAAGACACGGCAACAAGCGGTTGTAACTCAATACAATCCCGTCTTGTTGCAATTCCTCTGCAGAATGACAGGGTATTTATAAAACTCCACAATATCATAGAAACCAAGCAGCCAATCAGAACTCAAGGAATGGAATCACCCAAATGCATGAATGGATCATTCTTGATTTTTATAAATACCAACTATCTTGGACACTGGTTCAGTTGTGCTTAGGTAGTTGTTGTTATTCAAACCAACAGTAGACTGACTGACTTCAATACAGAGAATAATTTTCTGTTTATAATAAGTAAAGTAATGTCGTTGGGGTGGCCTAAAGTCAGTGTCAGCCAATCAGCGAGGAAGTCTATCCCCTTTTCACTAGCGCTAGACAAGGAAATTGTTTTTGCATCTGAAGTGGAGCGCCACACCTACCATGAGATCCTCACTTTACCGCACAGATCCCTGTGGTACTCATATGTTGAGTTGGCAAGGGTCGGTATTGAAATAGGAACCTAGTAGTTTCTAGCAGAACGCTCTACCGACTGAGCTAACCCAGCCCTAATAATAATGATTATATCTAGCAGGACCTGTGGATATACCACAATATGATAATATAATTAATACATCATTTAATATGTTTACATAAGACTGGAGGATCTGGAAATCAGAGTAAGAATTGAGACCATCCAGACTACTGCATTGCTGCAATCGGCTAGAATACTCAGAAGAGTTCTGGAGACCTGAGGAGACTTGTTGTCACTCAGACTCCAGTGAAATACCATCAGCTAATGCTGATGTGAAAAACTCAAAAGGAGTGAAAATAATAATAATAATATCTTTGTCAGCTAGATATATTAGGCCTGAGTTCTGTCAGCTGTTCATTATATTCTAACATCCAAATCCTTCAATGTATTATTTTGTCCATTTTATATATATATATATATTTTTTACAATTCTTTCATATCCGATATTTATGATTTTTTCCATAATATGTTCAACATTCTCCTAAAAGAGATCTATCTTATTTCCACTGAATATTTATATTCTTTCCACAATTCATCCAACCTTAAAAGAATTCAAAGATTCAGCATTCACTACTGATGATGGTTATTTATTCCATGAATCTACTGCCCTGTTTACTAAAATCATTTTGTCTTACATTTGTTTAGTAAAAAAAATTTGAAAATTTTGATTTATGACCCCTAGTATAGATTTTTTTAACAATGTTCAATAGATTAAAGTTTGTTGAATAGAATTAAATTGAATAAAATGTTTTTAGTATTTAAGAAAAATTAAAATATTTCTTTTTTAATAATAATAATAATAATAATAATATCTTTGTCAGCTAGATATATTAGGCCTGAGTTCTGTCAGCTGTTCCTTATATTCTAACATCCAAATCCTTGAATTTATTATTTTGACCATTTTATATATATATATATATATATATATTATATATATAATATTATATATTATATATATATATTAGATATATATATATATAAAGTTTATATACAATAAACAGTTAATTTTTTAAGCAATTTCTCTATATAAATTGATAATTGAGTAAATTAAGAGTGATATATATTTATGAAATCGGGAAATGAAAAAAATGAAATCGGAAATGAAAAAAATGAAAATGAAATTAAATGAAAAAAATTAAAAATTAAAATTAAAATGAAAAAAAAATACTAAAAAAATGAAATCGGGAAATGTAAAAATATTTAATTGAGTAAATTAAAAAGAAGTTACTAACATAGTAAATTGAGCAATTTCTCTTAATTTTACATCATATGGTTTTATATATTTACAATATATATTATAATATATATATATATATATATATATATATATATATATATATATATATATATATATATATATATATATATATATATGTTTCATATATATATATATATATATACATATGTTTCAAAAGGAAAGGAGACATAACCACACTCAACGGTAAGCCCCTTAAGCCAGTAGAACAATTCACATACCTAGGTGGTAATATCCTATCCACAGAAAGCGATGTAAATACACGAATAGGAAAAGCGTGGTCGGCCACAAACAAATTATCAGTAATATGGAAATCCGATCTCACTGACAAGCTAAAGCGACAATTCTTCCAGGCGGTGGTTGTATCAGTGTTGCTGTACGGATGCACCACATGGACCCTAACGAGGCGCCTTGAGAATAAGCTGGATGGGAGCTGCACAAGAATGCTGCGTGCAGTCCTGAACAAATCGTGGAAGCAGCACCCCACGACGAAACAGCTATATGGCCACTTGCCCCCCATCTCACAAACCATTCGAGTGAGACGGACAAGACATGCCGGGCACTGCTGGAGAAGCAAGGATGAGCTCATAAGTGACGTTCTCCTGTGGAAGCCAACACACGGACATGCTAGTGTGGGCCGCCCAGCAAGGACCTACATTGACCAACTAAGCAAAGACGCAGGTTGCTGCACAGAGGACCTCCCTGGGAAAATGAATGATAGGAAAGGTTGGCGAGAGATTGTCATGGATATCCGTGCTAATAGCGCGACATGATGATGATGATGATATATATATTATTATATATAATGTATATATTTATATATATGTCATAAAGGTCTGAGTTCTGTCAGCTGTTCCTTATATTCTAACATCCAAATCCTTAATTTATTATTTTGTCCATTTTATATATATATATATATATATATATATATATATTTACAATTCTTTCATGTCCAATATTTATGATTTTTTCCATAATATGTTCAACATTCTCCTAAAAGAGATCTATCATATTTCCACTGAATATTTATATTCTTTCCACAATTCATCCAACCTTAAAAGAATTCAAAGATTCAGCATTCACTATTGATGATGGTAGTTTATTCCATGAATATACTGCCCTGTTTACTAAAATCATTTTGTCTTACATTTGTTTTGCACATTTTTTTAAAGTTTTAATTTATGACCCCTAATATTAATTATTTGGGCAATTTTCAATAATTAAAATTTCTTGAATAAATTAAAATTTCTTGAATAAATACACAACATTTCGGTTGATGTGCCCTCTGGCCTTCTTCAGGTATTTCTTGTCAGACTCAAGAACCTTCTGCTCGAACTTGTGAGTCTTCATGTCATAATCAAAGGTTCCCAAGTCTGACGAGAAATACCTGAAGAAGGTAGGAACATTGTGTAAATAATAAATCTTATCTTCTAATGGGTACTTAGCCCCACCTCAGGTACATCGTACCTGCAAAGAGAGAAAGAGCAGGTTAACACCGATATTTATGTTCAACATTCTCCTAAAAGAGATCTATCATATTTCCACTGAATATTTATATTCTTTCCACAATTCATCCAACCTTAAAAGAATTCAAAGATGCGGTATTCACTACTGATGATGGTAGCTTATTCCATGTTTTAGGTTTAAAAGGTGGCTGTGGTTATTCTTGATGCATGTTCTTAGGGTTTGCTTTTAACCCCCTCTTATTTGGTGGTCATGCTGAAAAGAAAGCAATTGAAGGAACAAAAAGGAAGAAACAAAGACAAAAGGTGGTTTTATGAGTTAGGCTTTATTCACTGGTCATAGCCACCATGTGACAAGGAAATATCTACCTTATTGAAGTCAGTCAGTCAGTCTACTATTGGTTTGAACAATGTGACTGGCCAAGCACAACGGAACCAGTGTCAAGACAACTGGTACTTATGGGAATTCAGAACAGTCCACTCATGCATTTGGGTGATTCCATTCCCTGAGTCCTGATTGGCTGCTTGGTTTGTAGGATCCTCTGAGGCTCCATAAATCCTGCCATTCTGCAGTAGTCTTTGCAGCAAACCAGAATCATATTTCAGTTACGACCGCTTGCTGTCTTGTTTGCCAATTCAACGGTAATTGGACTTAGTATTGTTCTACATACCTAACCAGTAGTAGTGACTAGACACAGTTAAGGCCTAAGTTTGGATGGCTGAGAGATTCTCTGGGGGTCGGAAGTGGGTCCTTTTCCCCAAACATGCTTACAGGGTTCTTCTGGTGAAGGCTCATGGGAGTTTTTTTTTGTTTTGTTTTTTTTACTTGAATTTCATTTTAATCTCCACAAATCTATTACCCTGTAACTAAAATAATTTTGTCTTAGATTTGTTTTGTCAAATCTTTTTGAAAGTTTAAATCTATGACCCCCAGTATTGATTTTTAAGTAATGTTAAAAAATTAAAATATTTTCAATGAAATCATTGAGACTATTTATAAACTTCAATCATAAATCTTCTGGTTCATCGATAAGACAAACTTTATAAGTCAATGTTCATAAGTCTTTATACAAAAGATTTTTTAAATCATTCATTATTTTAGTCGCTCTTCTTTGTACTCCTTCGATGAGTTTTATGTCTTTGACTCCAAACCTCATTGGCAAATTCAAAATGAAGTTCCAGCAAGGCAATGAATAAATTTTTTACCATTTCCTTATCCATGTATTTATTTGACCTACGTATTAATCTTAATATGAGGAAAAAGTGGAAGTAAATCCGACAATATGTAATTTTATAAAAAAATTAGTAAACACAAATTTCATTGACAAGTGATGTTTAATAAGTCGACACTACAATGTTTTGGTTTGTTTAACAAACCTTCATCAGGGCCTTCATTTGTTTAAAGAAAAGAAATTATAAGTGAACAAAAGTCTCTGCTTTTGTGATATTCAAATATGTGAAAAAGACCTACTTTAAAATGCTGAGTAATGTTGGTGTCCCCATTTAAACTGCATGACATAATTTTTTTTTTCCTGAAAAAAAAAATATCTCCTATTATGATAAATATATATATATATATACACATACAAGGTGTGTCAAAAATGATCAAGATTTTTAAAACTTTTTTGATACACCTTCAATTCTGAAAAAAATAACGATTCATTTTTTTTTTTTTCCATCTTTAAACTCGGTTATTTTATGACACACCTTGTATTCTGAAAAAAAATTAACATCTCATTTATTGTTAATTTCTATCTTGGTAAATACATCTTCAAACACAGCATGTTTATGTCACACCTTGTATTCTGGAAGAAATGAATGTTCCATTTATTCTTCATTTCTATCTCAGTAAATACAGCTTTAAACTCTGTACTTTTTTGACACTCCTTGTATTCTGAAAAAAAAATTGTTTCAATCATTGTTTATTTCTATCTTGGTAAATACAGCTTCAATCTCAATACTCTTTTGATACACCTTATTATTAAGCAATAATCCTAATATCTTGTTTAAATGAGGATAAAATAAATATTCTTTTTCCTAGCTTTGTCTTTTTTTGTGCTCACATATTTGTTTTCACTGTATCTGCTAAGTGATTAGTTTTAACATCATGTCAATCCATCTAGAGCAGAGTTTTTCAATCTTTTTCATCTCACGGCACGGTGAACTAAGCAATGAAATTGATCAAGGTACACCATCAGTATATTAAGGAACTAGCAAATGTATGCACCCTCCGTAGGGTGCAAGTATTTAAGTTTTAATATAATAAAAGATCATATTAAATTAGAAAGGCTAATGAAACTGAATAAGAATGTACATAAAAAGATTTGGAACAGAGGGGGTATGATTGAAAAATAGAACAACTTTGAAACTAACTCTTCCATCATTTTCCGTTACTCCCGTCTTTCATTGGTAAATTTTCCTAATTTAACTGTTTAGTTAAAATAAGAAGTAAAGAATAATATTAGTTATTTCTTCTTGTTAGGAGATTTCATTTAAGATTCATTGAAGAGATTTTTGCTCATATTCATTAAGATAAAACCAAACAATTAGAAATCAATAATACTAAGCATATATTTATTAAAATCAAATTTTTAAGATCAATATGCAAATTAGCCTTCCCATTCATACTGTAAACTGCTATTTTGTTGTATATATAAATACAATTGCATGTAAGTAGTATGTAGATATGGTCAACAGTCTTAATGATGTAAAACAATTTTATTAATAATTGAGGTTTAAATAAAAATAAAATCATGGTAAATGTGATGTAAATAACAAAGAGAATTGTGACTTGTATAGTAATATAGTTTCGGTTACAGACAGACAAACATACAATCTCCATTATAATAAGATAAAAGCTATAAATTTTCGCAAAGAAATTACTTAAGTTGAAATATCAGTTTCTAAGACAAAGTTTTTCAACCGTTGTCCAAAAACATTAAAATAATGAAACAAAAAAATATATTAGAGTAAAATATTCAAATGTTAAAGTAAAATAAAAAATATTAAATAAAGTAAAAATATAAATTTTCACAAAAAATTAATCATGTAAAAGTAAAAATACGTGTTTCTAAGACAGTTTAAAAAAAACTCTGTTCTAAGAGTACAAAAATATTAAATTAAAATAAAAAATATCTTATTATAATGGAGATTGTGTGTTTTTCTGTCTGCAACCGAAACTATATTACCATACAAGTCACAATTCCTTTAGTTATTTACATCATATTCTCCATGATTTTATTTTTATTTAAACCTCAATCATTAATAAAATTGTTTTACATTATTACACTGTTGACCATATCTACATACTAATAACATGCATTTATTTATATATACAACAAAGTAGAGGTTTACAGTATGAACGGGAAGGCTAATTTGCATATTATCTTAAAAAATTGAATTTATAAATATATGCTTAGTATTATTGATTTCTAATTGTTTTTTTCTTATTGAATATGCAAAAATCTCTTCAATAAATCTTAAAAGAAATCCTTAACAAGAGAAAATAACTGTAATTTTATTCTTTACTTCCTATTTTAACTAAACAGTTTAATTAGGAAAATTTACCAATGAAAGACGGAGAACGGAAAATGATGGAAGAGTTAGTTTCAAAGTTGTTCTATTTTTCAATCATACCCCCTCTGTTCAAATCTTTTTATCTGATTCTTATTCAGTTTCATTAGCCTTTCTAATTTAATATGATATTTTATTATAAATTTAACTAAAATACTTGAACCCGGAGGGTGCATATATTTGCTAGTTAAAGTAAATAAAAATATTAATAATAAAAATATAAAACAAAAAATTAATCATGTAAAGTAAAAATACGTGTTTCTAAGACAGAGTTAAAAAAAAAAAAAACTCTGTTCTAACAACATCCTCAGCACTCACGGCACACCAGTATGCTGCAGTACACCGGTTGAAAAACTCTGGTTTACAGTTATTTTATGCTTTATTTATTAGTTTATACTAGTAAAAAATAAAAAACACCCTCCAGAAAGAATAGATTTTTGAAACATATTGCCTGGGGGGGGGGAGTAAAAAATTCAATGTCAGCGAGTTTGTATCCTAAGTAAATAAAATCATCAAATTCATTAAAGGATTAAAAAATAAAACAATTTGAAATGTAAACTTTAAATATGTATTAAAATAAAACAAACTATATATAGATATATAATACCAGTCATGTATTTATTAAAAACTTGTTTTAAAAAACAATGACGACTGTCTAATGTTGCATGTTCAAATTTTGAGTGTATTTATTCTATGTTATGGCGATTTTGGGTAATGTGACGTAAGCAGTGACGTAGTTTTTGTTACAGACAAAAACCGGAAGTGAATCCCGTTATTAATAGATTTACTTTTTCTTTGCATACAAGTTTCTTAAAAGGTTTTTGCACACGGTTACAAGATATGATATATCTGATGGAATACATGGAATTTTTACGGTTTGTATCTATCTATCTATACATACATATCTATCTATATATACATACATCTAAATCTATCTATCTATATATCTATCTATACATACATAGATTATACATACATATCTATACATACATTATAATAGAAAAGTTGCAGAAACACACACAACCTATCAAATATCAGACATATTCTGCCAAAATAATAACTCAATGCCTGAAGAAGACAACAGATCAAAAACACGTGTCGCATATGTAAGATAAAAAGAATTTAAATTTTTTTCTGAGAACTTAATACATTTTGCGGACCTTCTTCTTTTTTATAAAATATACATAGATCTATATCTATCTATCTTAGCAGCACACCGGTTGAAAAACTCTGGTTTACAGTTATTCTATGCTTTATTCATTGTGAATTTTATTCATTAATTTATATTTACTTTTTCTTTGCATACAAGTTTCTTAAAAGGTTTTTGCACACGGTTACAAGATATGATATATGCGACGGGATACATGGAATTTTTACGGTTTGTGCGTGTGCGTGGCTCCCCATAATAATCAGATTTTATGTTAATTAGACATGGTGGGGGGTCAGAAAATAACTTCCTACTTTTTTTTAATTGGCTATTGACGAGGGGGCTCAGTGTCCTCAATATATATTTTAGTGTCCCCGGGTTACTGTTAATTACAAACCCTGTGTTACGTCTGAGTGATCCCATTGTAAAGTGAAATTAATTCTGATGTATAATAGGCTCGTCTAATGCCCAAATTATTGGATGATGTCACTTTTTTTTCTGTTTGTTGGTTGCTTTGAAAATATTATCAAAAAAGTTAATAAACAAAGTCAAACATTAATATGCTTACATTTTGGAATTAAATAACCCATTGATGTAATGAATATGTAAATACCTTGGTGCCCCCTCACTATAATCTGATTGGACAGTGTCATGTATAGATATTCACCACTGGTAGTACAAGCGCCTAGGCCTAAGCCTACCAGCCTAATCTTACTCGCCAGACTACACCACTGCTCGAAGATGTACTGCTAACGTACTAGCTACTTGCTAAGCCTACTAAACTTACTCGCCAGACTACACCACGACTGCTCGGAAGATGTGCTGCTATTCGACGTACTAGCTACTACTGCAGTGTCATGTATAAATATTCGACACTTAGGCTAAGCCTACCAGCCTAAACTTACTCGCCAGACTACATACTGCTATTTGACGTACCAGCTACTACTGCGATAATATACCAAATACCAACTTCATAATATATCCCTTTACCCGGATATATCAATAATCATTGAAATAATTATACATTGACATTTGTTCTGTTTAAAAAGGTAGGGGCTAAACTTTTAAACTGAGATTTCTCTATTAGTTATTACATCAGCCTATTAAAGTAAGCTTCTTATTAGATAGAATTTGTTTTTATAACTTAAAATTATGGGCATTATATTTCAAATGAATTTTGTCTATTAATTATATACGAAAAATTGTTGCTCTAGAAGGTATACATAACCCATTATGGTTTGATATGCCATTAAACAAAGAAACAAATTTTTTCTACCTTAATTTCTTCGTTCAACTCTATCTTCCTATTATTATCTTTTCTCTCTATCTGTCTTCTTCCACCACCCCCACACACATACAAGCCCTATCAGTGGGGCTTTAAATACACTGACTGCACCTCTACAGAGGGGTAAGACCCCCCCCACAACAGGGCCACCTGTTGGCTGTGGGTGGCAACCCGTGATGCTTAAGGACAGAATCCTGGTGGATGATCAGTCCATGACATCTACACTCCACTTAGACCCATACTTAGGCTAACAGGCAGTCAGAGATCAATCGGCTGGCCGTGTCAAGCCCTAGCACCTATATGATTGTCTCGACCCTATAGCCCTTATGGCAAGCCCCAACCCTTTTTATCATATATGTGCTAGAAGGCGGTGGCTGGGGGTCTTCATGTCCTGGGAATGACGTTAAACTCTATCTGATGGTGAGGTTTGCGGAATGTGGAGCACCCCTTCATCACCATTACTGCCTGGTCAATTTTAACCCAGAGTGGTAGTACCTGTTAGGGTTCCATGAATAGGCTAAAATAGGAAAAAATGTGTTTTAAAAATTGTTTCATAAAAATTAGTAGTCATCAAGAATGACTAAAACAAAAATATCTTCGGTATAGAATAACCCAAGAAGGGTTGACATGCCTTAAAATCCAAGCAACCAGCCACAATCTTTTCTTTCTACTCTATTTTCCATTTATCCTCTTCTCTCTCTGTCTTCTCACACACACACATGCCCGCCCTGTCGGTGGGGCGTTAGAATGCGCCGACTGCACCTCTGCAGCAGGGTAAGATTCCCCCAAATGGGGCCACCTGTTGGCTGTGTATGGTGACCCGTGATGCTTAAGGATAGAACCCAGGTGGATGAGCAGTCCATGATTTGCAATACTCCACTTTGGCCCTTTCTTGGGCTAGACGGGCGGTCAGAGAGGCCCCCTCCGATCAATTGGCTGTCACGTCAAGCCCTATATTGCCCAACCCTATTGCCATTATGGCAAGCCCTAACCCTTTTTATCATACAGGTGCTAGAAGGCAGTGTCTGAGGGTCTATATGCCCTGGGAATGATGTTAACTCTATCTGATGGTGAGGTTCCAGTTTTGGAGGTTTGGGGAATGTGGAGCACCCTTTTATCACCATTGCTCCCTGGTCCACTCTGAGTCGGAGTGGTAGTACCTGTTAGGGTTCCATCTATGGGTTAAGTAGAAAAATGTATTTATAAAAAAATTGTATTATCCATTAAAAATTGATTTATTTCAAAATTTTATTGGCATTAAATGACCCACTGAGGTTGATATGCCGTAAAACAAACCAAACACAGACACACCTCTCTGTGTTTACTTCACTTTCCTCTTTACATTCTTTCTCTCTAATCACCTCTGGCTTTCTTGTTCTCCTTCTTTAGGTTTTAATGTCTCCTCTTCCTTTTCCTCCCCCTCCTTTTCCTCCACTCCCCTTTTCTCTCCTCTCCCCCTCCTCCTTTTCTTCTTCTAGAATATTCCACGGATTCGGACATTAACTCTTATCACATCTCCAGTTTTGTTTCCCTTTTCTTAGAGATTTTTGATAAATCTTAGAATTGTTTTATTCATGAGCAATTCTTGCAAAATGGTCGGGTTCACGGTGCCAACAGCTGAAGGGATTCCAAGAAAATGTCTCAAGAAAAGACAAGAATAAAAAAAAAAAGACTTTTAAAAAACAAAACATTGAAAGTACAGTTTATCACAAATACACTCGAAATCACTCATTCATAGGCTGGTTGGTTGGTTTTTTTTTACAGCATGTCAACCCTTATTGGGTTATTTTATGCCAAAGACATTTTGTGTAAGGACTACAAAATAACCATTGATTTATAATGGATGGTCAGCTTGAATTTATGGTCTTGTATAAGTTGAATGCCCTACTGTAGCTAGCCAAGTTGCTTGGTGGATTTCAGGGCATGTCAACCCCCCCTTTTTTTTTTTAATTCATTTTTTTAAAACTCATTTTTTCTCTTCAGCCCATAGATGGGACCCTAACGGATACTACCACTCTAGCCCAGAATGGACCAGAGAGTAATGGTGATGAAGAGGTACTCCACATTCTCCAGAAAATTTTATCAATGTCCACTCTGACCCAGAGTTGTAATACCTGTTAGGGTCCCATCTATGGGTTAAATAAATTTAAAAAATGAGTTAGAGAAAAATAAATGACTTTGAAAAAAGGACTACCCATCAAGAATGAATAAAACAAAACATCATCGGAATTGAATAACTCAACAACGGTTGACATGCTGTAAAATACTCCTCCCCCTTTCCTCCCCTCCACCTTTTCCTCTTCTCCTAGAATATTCCACGGATTCGGACACTAACTCTTATCACTTCTCCAGTTTTATTTCCATTTTCTATGAGATTTTTGATCAGTCTTAGAGTTGGTTTATTCATGAGCAACTCTTGCAAAATGGTCGGGTTCACGATGCCAACAGCTGAATACCCAACAAGAATGAATAAAACAAAACCTCTTTGGCATAAAATAACCCAACTGTAGAATTATCAAACGATTGAAATCAGTCAGTCAGTGTACTATTGGTTTGAACAACAGCAACTGGCCAAGCACAACTGAATCAGTGCCAAGACAACTGGTATTTATGGGAATTCAGAATAGTCCACTCATGCATTTGGGTGATTCCATTCCTTGAATCCTGATTGGCTGCTTGGTTTGGATCCTCTGAGGCTTCATAAATAACCTGCCATTTTGCAGTAGTCTTTGCAGCAAATCAGGTTTGTATTAAGTTACATTGCTTGCTGCCTTGTCTTACCAATTTGACGGTAATTGGAACTAGTATGATTATTCTACACAAACTAAGTTCCAATTACTGTCGAATTGGTAAGACACAGCAACAAGTAATCATAACTGAATACAAACCTATCTTGCTGCACCTACTGCAGAATGACAGGGTATTTATGAAACTCCACAACATCATAGAAACCAAGCAGCCAATCAGAACTCAAGGAATGGAATCACCCAAATACATAAATGGACTATTCTTGATTTCCATAAATACCAACTGTCTTGGACACTGCTTCAGTTGTGCTTAGCCAGTTGCTGTTGTTCAAACCAACAGTATACTGACTGACTTCAATACCAACAAGGGTTGGCAACGCTGTAAAATCCAACAAACCAGCCAGCCAGAAATATACAGCTAGTTCTTGGTTTTTTGTTTTTTTGTTTTTTTGGGGGGGGTAAATATTTTTAATGAGTGAAAGTTTGAAACCTTACTTACTAAAATTCATAAAATAAAATTCGGCATAAAATAACCCAACAAAAGTTGATATGCTGTAAAATCCACCCTGTAGATATTTGTGGAGTGATTAGAATCCAGTTAAGTTAGTATGCTGTTGGTTTGAACAACAACAATATCTAAGCACTACTGAACTGGTGCTCAAAGCAGCTGGCACCTATGGAACTCAGGAACACTCCATTCATGTATGATACATTTGGGTCGATTCCACTACCTGAGTCCTGTTTGGCTGCTTGGTGTTATGATGCGTGATAAACACTCTGGCATTCTGCTGCAGGCCTGCAACAAAGCAAAATCCACATTGAGCCATGGTTCTCTTGTTACCCTGTCTTACCAACTCAATGGTAACCAGGACTCTTCTAACAGTATGATGTTAGCGGAATGAAGAAAAAACGACAAAGGAAGAAGAAAAAAGAGAAGGATTAGAAAAACAAACGAGGGAGAAATTCTTTAAAAGATAAAGAAAAAAAGAAACACAAGAAGGGAGACAGAGAGACAGAGAGAGACAGGCCTGCAACAAAGCAAAATCCACATTGAGCCATGGCTCTCTTGTTACCCTGTCTTACCAACTCAATGGTAACCAGGACTCTTCTAACAGTATGATGTTTATTCTATACAGCCAACCAACCAACCAACCAACTGGGAATATACAGCTAATTTTTTTTTTTTTTTTTTTAAATATTTTTAATGCGTGAAAGCTTGTAAGCTTCCTTGTGTAAAAGAAAATTTTATTTAGATCTGACCTATTCGGTATATCATCAGTATTTGCATATTTACATTATTCATGGGGAAATCTACTTGATAATGTTATCACAACTTTGAAATTCGGCAAATTTATTTTGCTTATTTTTGCTTTTATTTATTTATTTTTTTCAAGTTTGAATTGTATGAATGTAGATATTTTGTAAGAAAAAAGAACATAAACATATTTTTGCGTTTTTACACAACATTTCTATCCGGATATAGAGCGATGGAAAAAAAAAAAAAAAAACCTTTTAAAAGAAGTCTTTGCTTTGTTATCAATTCACAGGAAATGCGTAAAAAAGAAAATAGTTTCCGACATGATGGTTTCACTTAGTATGGTACATTGTTGAGGCGCGTGGTAGAATGGTTAGAGTCGTAGAAAATAGACTTGTAGACCACAGTTCAAATCCTAGATGAGACTGTCTACATTTTAAATAGCGCTAATACCCTTAGGAAACGTATGCATTCACCTGCTCTCCCTCCAACTATGGGTAAATAGCAGGGCAGACTGGGCTCTTTAACCTTGGTTAGGCAACCAGTCTAGGAGCAGAAAAACTCTGAATTCAAACCTATTAAACTCACCTAAGAAATTGACCTTTTGTCACATCCTGCTTATGTGGAAGGGCTGGTAGATATGTACATTGTTGAATAAAGGAAGATAGACAGGAAAATTGTGTAGTGCCAAAAAACAAACTTTCTGACATGATGGTTGCACTTTGTATGGTACATTGTTGAGATGCATGATGGAATGGTTAGAGTCGTAGGAAATAGACTCTAGTTCAAATCCTAGACAAGACTGTCTAAATTTCAAATAATGCTAATACCCTTAGGAAACGTATGCATTCACCTGCTCTCCCTCCAACTATGGGTAAATAGCAGGGCAGACTGGGCTCTTTAACCTTGGTTAGGCAACCAGTCTAGGAGAAGGAAAACTCTGAATTCAAACCTGTTAAATGCCACCTAATAAATTGACCTTTTGTCACATCCTGCTCATGTGGAGGGGCTGGTAGATATGTACATTGTTGAATAAGGGAAAATAGATTGGAAGATTGTGTAGTGCCAAAAATAGCCCCCATCTACATTGAATGCATTTTAGCTCAGGTGGTAGAGCACCTGACTAGGAATTGCAATTTTCTGGTTTGCTACCTCTTAGGGAGAGTTATCTCCCCCTAACTATTCGAACCGGATACTCTCGGAAAAAGGAGGAGGGGAAAAATACTGACAGCCAGACACAGACTAGAACCGAGTATGGTACGTGACACAAGCGTATCCTATCATCAGCCGGACTGAATCCAAAACCATCCCACTGTATTCCCTGTCAGTGAGAATAAATAAAACAAATATTGTTATTGTTAACATATTCCCTGTTTTTATTATCAATTCTGTATATCCTACATCTCGGGATACAACACTACCAGTCCCTGCTAATTCAGTGCATGAGTAGAACAGATTGCAGTAAACTGGAGAGCTGAGGATAGGTGTGGTGCTCTATCTCAACTAAAAAAAATCAATTTCCCTGGTCTAGTGCTAGTAAAAAGGGGATAGACTCCCTCACTGTCCGGCTAATACCAACAATAGGCCACTCTGCCAACTTCACTTTTTACCTATATATACACACACACACTCACATATGCCAACCCCTCCATACAAGCAGGATGTGACACAAGATCAATTTCTTAAGCAGAGTTAAACAGTTTTGAATTCAGAGTCTTCCTTCTCCTAGACTGGTTACCTAGACAAGGTTAAAGAGCCCAGTCTCTCCTATAATTTACCCATAGCTGGAAGAAGAGTAGTTGGATAAATACCTTTCCAAGGGTATCAGTGCTACATGAAATGCAAACAGCCTTGTCCAGGAGTTGAACTTAGGTTGATGAGTCCATTTCCTGCAACCATTAAACCACATGCTCATGTGTGTTATATAGTGCTCAATGACCGTTTTAAGATGTGAATGTTTTTTAATTCCGGACTTCTCAAGGAGAGGAAACAGAGATCTGGAANATCTGGATTAAAAACATTCACATCTTAAAATGGTCACAATTATCATTATGCTCTGATGAAGATTTTTTGATGAAATCAAAATATTGCAATATTAGCAATGCAAAAGTTGTACAAATAAATTCAATTTAACAACATATGGTTTTCATACCATTTATATATATATATATATATATTAGTATTAAAGTGTCTATAGAAATAATCTACTCAAGTTTCACCATAAAGAATCTTCAGGGTAATTGCAAAGTGAATAATGCAATTATGACCATTGAAAACAGTTTCGCAGTAAAGTTGAATGCTAATTTCGCAAAGAATTATCGGTGTGTAGAACATCGTACAGACTGTTTCAACTTATTAAGTCTCATCAGCGATGTATAACTAACGATTTCCCTCCGATAGAAATCGAAACCGGGACTTCAGCAGGATAGTCAGAAACTATACTGCTTTGGCCACGATACAGCATGGAAAAATCCTGAAAAGGTTAATTTCGCAGGAATTTTTCCATGCTGTATCGTGGCCAAAAGCAGTATAGTTTCTGACTATCCTGCTGAAAGTCCCAGTTTCGATTTCTGTCGGAGGGAAATCGTTATGCCTTCAAGCAAAAATAAAAATATTAATATATACTTTATTCAACAATGCTTCTAAAATAAACAAACATCCAAAAATCAAATATTATATATTATTATGGATTGCGGAATTTCACAAGAGTTAACTGAGACGTGAGTGCAATGCATACTTAATTAAATTATTCAAATTTGTAAGAAGCTGACTGAAAGAGGCAAAAAAATGTCAAAATACATTATATATCTGAATTAAGGTATCCATTTATCATTCACTTTATATATATATATTATATAAATTTAATAACCAAAACTTGTTGGTAAATCCTCGTGGTGAGAAAAAACTCAGCAAATAGTTTGATTGTAAATATATACTACCAAAACATCAACCAGGAAGAAAAAATTTTTGTAAAAAAAGAAAAAGAACAGATAATCATACCAACCAAAAATAATCTATTGGTACAATACTTTGACCAAAAGAAAAAACACATTTATATGCCATATATATATATAAGATATATATTATATATATATATATATATATATATAATAGTTCAATGAGAAATCAAAACAAATAAAAGTTTTTGCTTTTATTTATTTAATTACGGGAACGGTATTACAACCAGCGGTTTCTTGCTTAGAGCATTCATCGGGTAATACGAAAAGTTCCTTTAAAAATGACAGAAATTGTGTAAATGGTCAAATGTGTGCGTTTTTTTTTAACTGTATTCTCGTGTTTGCGTGTTTACGTGATGCGGAATGTTTTTTTCTTTCTACGTGTGCGTATTTTTGTTTGTGCGTATGGTATGATGTCATGCGCGTTTGCATGGAAATGCGTGAAGGCTGTGATTGTGTCCACGCGCGTGTGTGCGATTTTTTTGTGATGTCATGCGTGTGATGTATGAAGGCTGTGATGATGTAATTGTCTCCACGCGCGTGTGTGCGTATAAATATGCGTATTTGTGTTGGTATTCTTGGTTACGTATGTTATGTGCAAAATTAATATATGTTATTTTTAAATGTATTTTTAAAATTGTGCTGTTAATAATAATGAACATGTTATTTATTGCGTTGGTGGTGCAATGTGGACGTTACATTTGTATGATATTATTGTACAATTATATAGGTAGAGGAAAGATACTTACAGTTGGGGATCTGTTGTAGTGTTTACAAATTATATTACTATTTATTATATATATATATATATAATATATATATATATATGTGTATAATATATATATATATATACCTACAAACCCGCCAGGAGACTAAAGCTAATAAGTAAAAAGTGCCTCAATACCTAAGTTGAGCAAATAATAAAGATAAATCTATATCAGTCAGACGAACCTACTAAAAGTTTCGCTTAATGCTCTTCAGGGCTAAGAGTCAGATCTTAGCCTTGAAGAGCATTAAGCAAAACTTTTAGTAGGTTCGTCTGACCCATTAGATTTATCTTTATATATATATATATTTGCGGAATCTCAAAAGAGTTAACTGAGACATAAGTGCAATGCCATACTTAATTAAATTATTCAAATTTGTAAGAATCTGACTGAAAGAGGCAAAAAAATGCCAAATAAATTTATATCTGAATTAAGGTATCCATTTATCATTCATTTTATATATATATATATATATAATATATAATATATATATATATATATATTTGCGAAGTCTCAAAAGAGTTTAAATGAGATGTAAGTGCAATGTCATATCTTTATCAAATTAAACTAATTGAACCTTTTAACTGTTCCCCGAAGCAGATTGAGGCAATCATTTCCTCTTTTAAAGAGTCCCTAATAGGCAGTCACGCCAATCATGATTATTGTTTAAATGCAGGATAATAACTAAAAAAAAAAGAAAAGAAAATGTAATCTTACATGGTGGTCTCCTTTACATCAATTCTCTGTCTCTTCTAATTTGTATTTAACATAAAGAAAATAACAAACAAACAAAAAAAAGTTATTATTAGAAACTAGCTGAAGTATTCATCTACGTTGGGATAAAATCTCAAGAAAAAATATATTTGACCAATTCCATGTCAAATAATCCAGGCCATGTCACCACCCACTTCATAAATGAAATAATAATAGAAAAAGTTATTATTAGAAACTAGCTGAAGTATTCATCTACGTTGGGTAAAATGTCAAGAAAAAATATATTTGCACAATTCCATATGAAATCATCCAGGCCATGTCACCCCCCCCCCGCTTCATAATGAAATGATAATAAAAAAAAGTTATTATTAGAAACTAGCTGAAGTATTCATCTACGTTGGGTAAAATCAAGAAAAAAATAGTTATTTGACAATTCCATGTCAAATAATCCAGCCATGTTCACCACCCCCCTTCATAAATGAAATGATAATAAAAAAAGTTATTATTAGAAACTAGCTGTAGTATTCATCTACGTTGGGTAAATCTCAAGAATTGGATCAAACAATCTGATTTAACGAGAAGGTTCCTAAGTCCAAGACAAAATATCTGAAAAAAGGCAGGAGGGCAAATCATCCAAAACATTGTGAATAATAACAATAAAGATGAGGATAATCGTCTAAATAATCCAAATGATACAAATTACCAAGCCTCATCTCAAAAAATAACAATAAACACCTGAAGAGGTCAAAAGGTGAATTGTCCAAAACATTGTGAATAAATAATAAAGATGAGGACAATAGTCCGAATAATACAAATCATCAAGCCTAATCTCAAAAATTCAAAGAAGAAAGTAATAATAATACGTTTTATTCAATATTTATTTCAGTCTATGTATATAGCTATGGTGTGGCCACACTTGGAATTTGCATCACCAGTCTAGACCCCCTACCTTGCTCAGAACATTAACTCTTGGAAACTATTCAAAGATGCACAACCAAGCGAATACCCTTTATCAGGTATCTACCATACTCTGTACGCTTTGCTGCCTTGAGTATGGATACATTGAAATTCTGACGTCTGGCAACTGACTTGGTAAACACCCACAAGGTTATTAACCATCTTGCCAATAGCAACCTTGAGGCACCTTTTGATTTCAATGTGTCTAATACACATGGTGGTAAGCCCCAACCCCTTTTTATCATATAGGTGCTAGAAGGCGGTGGCTGAGGGTCTACATGTCCTGTGAATGACGTTAAACTCTATCTGATGGTGAGGTTCCAGTTTTTGGAGGTTTGGGGAATGTGGAGCACCCCTTCATCACCATTGCTCCCTGTTCCACTCTGACCCAGAGTGGTAGTACCTGTTAGGGTCCCATCTATGGTTAAATAGAAAAATGTATTTATAAAAAAATTGTATTATCCATTAAGAATTGATTTATTTCAAAACTTTATTGGCATTAAATGACCCACTACTGAGGTTGATATGCCGTAAACAAAACAAAAACCAAACCAAAACATTGAAATTCTGACGTCTGGCAACTGATTTGGTAAACCCACCACAAGGTTATTAACCATCTTGCCAATAGCAACCTTGAGCACCTTTTTGATTTCCATGTGTCTAATACACATGGGCATGCGTACAAAGTCAGAAAACAGCATAGCTCACATGACTTTCAGAAACATTTTTTTCACGCTCATGGGACAGACTACCTGCATCAGTCGTTAGCTGCCAAGATACTGCATCCTTCAAAACATCCATGCTGCTTGTAATTTTGACAATCTACACCTGAAGGTCGGTTTAGTTCAGTCGGTAGAGCATCCAGCTCAGAACCACAAGGTTCCAGGTTCAATACCGGCCCTCGCCAACTCAGTGCCTGAGAAGCACGGGGATCCATGTGGTAAAGTGGCAGCTGATGGTAGGTGTAGCACTTCACCTCAGACTCAAAAACAATCTCCCTGGTCCAGTGCTAGTGAAAAGGAGATAGACTCCTTCATTGTCTGGTTGGTATTGACAATATACCACTCCGTTGACATTTACTTTTTACTCATACCTGATATCCCTCTCACACACACACAGACACTATATATATATATATATATGTGTGTGTGTGTGTGTATTTGGGCAGCATTTTTCATTTATGCATGTTGAATTAAACAAAAGACACATCTGTTTAACAATTTTTTTGTGATTTTTCAAGTTTTCTGGCCAACTTTTTAATATTTGGGTGGAATTCGTGGATTAGTCCACCATAGTTCATGTCCGAGTACAATATAAACCATCCTTAAACAAAATTAATTTCCAATGCAGTACTCGCATTTTAAAATGCCTATAAACCTTTCCTATCAATTCTCTTCCTTCCAGCCTCCACATCCATTAATATAATTTGAAAAACTGGAACATCACCTCTGGTGATGGCACTTCGAAGTGCTGAAAGTACTCGGGACATGAACATGGTGGACTGATCCATGAATTCCACCCAAGTATTAAAAAGTTGGCCAGAAAACTTGAAAAAATCACAAATAAAATTGTTAAACAGGAGATGTGTCTTTTGTTTAATTCAACATATATATATATATATAATCAAATAATACTGCAATCGTCAGATGAAGACTCTAAAAAAAAATTATTTTGAGCGTCTCGTCTGACGATTGCAGTAAGCATGAAACTAATAGTAACGAGATATTAAATATCCATGATATATATTATTTGATTGTAAAGCTGCTCTGCTATTTTAGCATTGAGCACCTTTATATGCTAATACTTTTCTCATACATTCTCTATTCCTTCTATATTTTATATATATATATATATATATATATATATATATGACTATATACTGTATATGTTTCTGACATTTGTACAATATAATAATATATATATATATATATATATAATATGCCTTTGTTTATCAAAAATAACTTGATTGGCATTAAATGACCCGAATAGGGTTGATATGCCATAAAACAAACCAACCAACCAAACTTAGCCTGGTTGCCTAACCAAGGTTAAAGAACCCTGTCTGCCCTACTATTTTACCTATAGCTGAAGGGAGAACAGTGGATGCATACCTTTCCCAAGAGTATTAGCTCTACTAGCAAATATATGCACCCTCTGGGTGCAAGTATTTAAGTTTTAATGTAATAAAATATTATATTGGAAAGGCTAATAAAACTAAATAAGAATGCAGATAAAAAGGTTTGAAAATAGAAACAACTAAACTTAATCTTCCATCATTCCTGTCTTTCATTGCTAAATTTTCCAAATTCAACTATTTAGTAAAATAGGAAGTAAAGAATAAAATGACAGTTATTTCTTCTTGTTAATGAATTTCTTTTAAGATTTATTGAAGAGATTTTTGCTCATATTCATTAAAATAAAACCAAACAATTAGAAATCAATAATACTAACACATATTTATTAAAATCAAATTTTTTATATCAATATGCAAATTAGCTTCCCATTCACACTGTAAACCGCTATTTTGTTGTATATATAACTACAATTGCATGTTATTAGTATCTAGATAAGGTTAACAGTATTAATAATGTAAAACAATTTTATTTGATAATTGAGGTTTAAATACAATAAAAATTATGTCAAATGTGACATAAAATATCTAAAGGAATTGTGACTTGAGTAGTGATATAGTTTCGGTTACAGACAGACACACAATCTCCATTATAATAAGATGTGAAATGCAAACTGCCTCATCCAGGATTTGAACTTGTCTCACTGTGCCCATTTCCTACTTCGGTAACAATTATAAAAAAGTAAGTAAAGTTGTCGGTGGCTTAAAGTCAGTATCAGCCATCAGTGGGGAGTCTATCCCTTTTCACTAGTGCTAGACCAAGTAGATTGTTTTTGCGTATGAGGTGGAGCGCCACACCTACCATTCAGCTCCTTACTTTACGCACAGATCCTGTGATACTCATACACTGAGTTGGCGAGGGCTGGTATCTAACTAGAAACCTTGTGGTTTTAGCCAACGCTCTACCGACTGAGCTAACCGGCCAACTCAGTGTATGAGTAGCACATCAGTGTGGTAAAGTAAGGAGCTGATAGTAGCGCTAGGGAAAAAGGGGATAGACTGCCTCGGCTGATACCGACATTAGGCACCCCGACGATTACGATATATATAATATAGAATGAATAGAGATGAATGGAAAAAGTATTGGCCATATAAAGGTGCTCAATGCAAAATAGCAGAGCAGATTTATAATCAAATATTATATATTATTATGGATTGCGGAATCTCAAAAGAGTTAACTGAGACGTAAGTGCAATGTCAATACTTTAGGCCACTCCAAGGACTTTACTTACTTAAAATTATACACATACACCTTACATGGTGTAATGGTTAGCAAGCTAAATTAGCAAACCATTGTTAGTGAGTTGATTCTCACTGGGTGCCCCATACTTCTGGCCTTGTGTCACCATCTAAGCAAGCTTAGTAAATAACTGTTAGAATTATAATTGGTGAAAATTACACCGCACCCCCTTCATCTCAACTTTTGGCCACTGTATTTCTCAGTTGTAGACATTAATGGTCCTTTTGAGTCCTCATGTCTGAGTCCCCTGCCATAACGAATGTCCCCACCCCTAATGGCTGTCTCCACCCCCCCTCCCCGGAAATATCCTGTCCCCATGCCATGACTCTTACTATAAAGATGAGTAATCAGGCTAGACAATAAGCAACAATTAACATTAATTGATGAACCTGACATTAAGTGAAAACTTATTATAAGGAGATTAGGTAACTGTCTAAACCGAAACTATGTCACTGCTGCCGTCAGAATTTCCTTAGTTATTTAACTTAACATCCTATACCACCTCATTCCACCTGGCCAAAGTCACATTCATTTTTCTAATCACCCCAAATGATAGCCTTTGTTTAAATGTAATATTAAACTTATTTAGCAGTTTTTATTTAAGGGAAATAATAGGTTACTTCAAATGAAAAAGGCCAATTTTTTGTCATTTTTGATAAATCCTTATAGGAATGGTGTTCTGGACTTAGAAATTCTCAACAGGATGTTAAGAGTTAAGTTATAAATAAAACACAATACTTGCCAGCGACATGAAGAAAGGTAAACCACTGCTTGTGGTATATATAATTTATTACGTAAATATGCACGCAAGGCCGAAATTGGGGAGGGGGGGGGGTTAAAAGGCTGTGTTACGTAGTGCCTTTTCTTGGATGGCACTAAATAGGTATATGTTGCATACCTCTTTACCGGCTCTATTATATCTATATATTATATATACCTTCTTACTTCTTATTCTGGTCGTCTACTCTTCTGGCCGGTCTGCTATATCTTCTACAGGTCTGGTCTTTCTTATCTGGGGATTCCGGGTCTGGTTTCTGTTGCTAGGGATCATTCCTTATCAGAAGCCTTGTGCTATTGTTAGCTTTTAGTTAATAACAACAAGACTTCGATTTCAATGATGTTACTTTATTCATAGTTTCCCCAGACCAGACACTCACGCAGTGAGACTCACATCTTGCTAGCTTCACTTCTAAGTCCTAACTCTCAACTGACTGAGTTGCTTACAGCTAAACGAAGGCGCCTTCTATTGCCTTCCGATTCTCACGGTCCATTCCCGCAAGGCAAGGTCAGAGTGAGGTCAAGCATTGTCACTCACTCTCAGGGCTCAGCTGTACTGATCGCCATAAGGATTTCTATTCTACTTAAAAAGATATTAGGGATCCATAATTATGTAACAGCTGGTCATCACTATCCTAACTTTTAACTTAGTTATATCTCGTTCGTAGACCCAATTCATTCTACAAATTATCTATTCACCATAAAAACAATTTGCACAACAGTCACTCAAAACTTCTCAGTCCCACTCTTTGTTTGAGTCCTAACACTTAACTGTATTACATGTTCATGAGGGAAGGAGGAATGATATATATTACAAATAAAAACCCCAAAATAAAATGAAAAAAGAGAAAGAAAGAAAATTCGATAAAATAATAAATGCTAGTGGTATATGACACTGCAGTATAATACTCCCATATTTTACGAGGATTGGGACATAGCCATTAATGTTCATAGGTAGGGTATATGAGGATTGGCGACATACCCATTAATGTTCCTAGGTAGGGTATATGAGGATTGGGACATCCATGAATGTTACTAGTAGGGTATAGAGGATTGGACATCCATTAATGTTCCTAGGTAGGGTATATGAGGATTGGGACATACCCATTAATGTTCCTAGGTAGGGTATATGAGGATTGGGACATAGCCCATAATGTTCCTAGGTAGGGTATATGAGGATTGGGACATACCCATTAATGTTCCTAGGTAGGGTATATGAGGATTGGGACATACCCATTAATGTTCCTAGGTAGGGTATGAGGATTGGGACAATACCCATTAATGTTCCTAGGTAGGGTATATGAGGATTGGGACATACCCATTAATGTTCCTAGGTAGGGTACATGAGGATATGGGACATACCCATTATGTTAGACGAGAAGAGAGAGACGAAGTGTGAAATAATATTTTTAGAAAACAATACATGATGTTAAAATACAGCTGAGAATACTGTATTCCGCCTCTCATAATATAGAGTGGATACTTTTAAGGGATTGTAGTATGATGAGACGAACGGTGTGAGTTCGTAATTAGGGAGTGGGCAGATGAAACTCAATAATTTAACAATCATATATTTTTTTATATTAATACCTAACACACAACATTCTCTTCTTTTACTCTTCGAATCGCAATTCTGTTTCTGAAAATAACATCGAAATCTACCAATTTAATTTGTGATAGTTATAGTGGCTGGTTCGATGCAGATGGAGGTGATAGTTGTGTGAGTGTGATCTAACAACAAATATTCCACATGGAACGTGTAGAGACATCAAAACATTTCACAGCTAATGTTCACAGGAATTTTCCCTTCAGGCAGTGGTAAACGTGTTCCGTTGATAGCAGATGTAATTTCAACTCACAATTGCGACTCACGAACACATTAAAAGAACACAACTGGTCCTGCCAGTGAATGAAAGGAAACTTGAATTATGTCAATCATCCTTTTTTTAGCATTTTTGTTTTGTTTTTGAGCATGACAAATAAAGAGATCTTTTAATAACAAAAACATTCATCTCTCACTCTCTCTCTTTCTTGCATACATTCACACACAGACACTCTCTCTTTCTCTCTATATATATCTTGCACACAGACACTCTCTCTCTATCACCACAAACACATACGCACATTTTCTCTGTCTTTCTCTTGCACACCACACACACACAATTCTCTCTCTCTCTCTGCTCTCTACACATACATACACACACACGCACTCTTCTCTCACCTACATACCACAGGGCGACTTCTCGACACACACATACATACAAAACACACACACACACTCTCGCACACACCATACATACATAAATACAACACACACACACACACACACACTCTCGCACACACACATACATACATACACACACACACACTCTCACAACACATACATACATACACACACACAACACTCTCGCACACACAAATATACATACACACACACACACTCACACATACAATATACACACATACCAACTCTCACACACACAAATATAACATACACATACACACCTCACACACATAATATATATATATATATATATATACCACACTCTCACTCTCTCAACACACACAATATATATATATACACACGCACTCTCTCATACACACAAATATATATATATATATACACACACACCTCTCTCAGCACACACACATTATATATTTATATTATATATATACACACAGACTCTCTCTCACGCACACACATATATATTATATATATAATATATATATATATATATATATATATATATATATATACATACATACATACACACACACACACACACACACACACTCTCTCTCATGCACAAAATATATATATATATACACACGCACTCTCATACATACACAACACACACATACATACACAGCACGCACTCTCTCATACACACATACACATACACACACACATACACACTCTCTCGCACACACACACACTGTCTCTTGCATATGCACACACAACACACTGTCTCTTGCATACACACACACACACACACACATACATATACACACTCTCTTCACATACACACATGTACTCTCTCTCTCTCTCTCTCTTGCATACTCACATGCACATACATACATACACTCTTCTCTCTCTCTTCTAATAATAACCACTCATCTACCGCTTTCTTTTTCACACCACACACACACACACACACACACACACACACTCTCTCTCTCACTTTTAATAACAACTATTCTCATATCCCTCTCGCACACACACACACTCTCTCACAATAATAAATACTCTCATCTCTTAGACACACATTCTCTCTCTCTCTCTCACTCTCAATAATCTTTCTCATCTCTCGTTTATGTTTTGTGTGAATATGAACATATTGAGCTGTTCGTATTTCAAAATATTCAGCAATTTCTGAGTCTTACTGTACATTTCTCACATAAAATGCAAACAGCCTTGTCTCTGAGTTCAAATCGTGTATGAAGCTGTTCACATTTCATATAGAATTAATACACTTTGGAAAAAGTATTCCAGCTATTCTCTCCCAGCTATGGGTAAATGGTGGAGTAGACTGGGCTTCTTTAACCTTGGTATGGCAACCGGCCAAAGAGAAGAAATCTCTGAATTCAAACCTGTTAAATTCCACTTACATACTGACCTTGTGTCACATCCTGCTTGTGCGGAGGGGATTAGTATGTAAAATGTATAAAACAAAACAGTCATCAGCATAAAATAACCCAATATAGTTGACATGCCATTTAAACATAACCAACCAACCATTAGTTAATTCAAACCATATAATTGCTTGTAAAAAAGACTGGCATTAATAATAGGTTATTCAAAATTTAGCTTTTAATAAGTACCAATGTATTTAAAACTCTAATTGTTTGCCAATTCTAACCATTATTTATATGAAACTGAGTAATTATTTGTATTATCTGCGTTATTTGGACTATTGTCCTCATCTTTATTGTAATCTGTACAACGTTTTGGACGATATGCCCTCCGGCCTTCTTAAGGTATTTCTTGTCAGACTGGGAACCTTCTTTTCAAACTCGGGAAATTTCTTTTGTCATAGTCGGGAACCTTCTTGTTGTAATCGGAAGCCATCACGGAACTTCAAACCTAACCCTTTATTCAGTCCACGGGGGTATCCTGTTCTCATTCCGCTAACCATAGCAGGGGTAGGAGTTGTTTTAATTATTTTTCTATGTTAGTGCCGCCGCTCAGGATTGAACCCAGAATCCAGAGATAACTGTCACTTAGAACTGTCTTAACCTAACTACCTTATCCACTAGGCCATGTGTCCAATTGGACAGATAACAATGGAGATGAGGACAATAGTCCGAATAACGCAGATAATACTAATCATCAAGCCTCATCTAAAAAAGAAATAGTAATGAAATATATTTGATAGGGTTATCCACTAGGCCATGTGTCCATTGGACAATTGAGTGTGAATTAATCCAGGTACCACTGGAGTTAATTAAAGCTCTTTGTAAATTCTCACCATATAATCACTTGTAAAAAAAAAAAGTCTGACATTAATGATAGGTGATTCAAATTTTATCTCTCTACATAAAGCCAAATATTGACATAGTGAAAGTTACTAACTGAGAAACCTTGTAATTTGGAGCACTTGTAAGACAATTTTAATCCCATTTTACTATGGTGGACACCCCCCCGCCCCCATAGCCATTCGTTGTTTAAAACCCCATTGAATTTTTATAGTTAAATACATTTTACTTGCCTGGGTCCCAAAAAATATTACATGGGCCCTGGGGTTCAACATGGACCCTAGTTGAGAACCACTGGTTTAAGTTAAAGATAAATAAAGACAATAGTTTAAATTATTTAAAACTCTTTGCAAATGCTTACAATTAATTACTTGAAACCATATAATTACTTGTAAAAAAGACTGGCATTAATAATGGGTGATTCAAATTTTAGCTTTCAACATGAGGCCCTCCCAAAAATTGAGTGACAATTTGTAACTCGAAAACTAGTAAGTTAGGGTACTCGTTAGTCAAGCTACCACGGTAGATAACTAAAGCTTTTACTGTTTTCAAATTCTAAACATTAATTACTAGAAACCATGTAATTACTTGTAAAAATAAAATAAACAAATAAAGAATTGAGTGGTAGCTTTTAACTCGAAAAAATTATAAATTGGGGTACTCTTAATTCAAGGTACCACTGAAATTAATTAAAGCTCTTTGTAAATGATTACAATATAATTGCTTGTAAAAAAGACTGGCATTAATAATAGGTGATTCAAATTTTAGCTTTTAAATTTTTTTAAGGTATTAGAAATACCATTTTCTTTTATTGTTATTATTTGTATATAACACACATTATTAAATTTAGCCACCCTGTCAGCTGAGTCTGTAGAAATCCACTGACTACACCTCTGCAGAAGTCTCGTTAAAGAACACTCAAATTCAAGTTTGAATTTGAATTCAAACCGGTTAAACTCTGCTTAAAAAATTGACCTTGTTGGGGCACTGATAAGTCAAGGTACTGTGGCGTTAGTTTCGTATTTGCCTGGGGAGTTGTCAGCCTGTTTAGTTCGCTGGTTCCCTCTAGGGGCCGTTTATATTTAAGCGGCTGGTTTGAACGTCTCTTTCTCTTTTCCGGTTGCTCGACCCACGGACACAACTATGGGTTAGACTCTGGTCTACCCCCCTC
Organism: Doryteuthis pealeii; assembly: GCA_023376005.1. Classification (NCBI taxonomy): domain Eukaryota; kingdom Metazoa; phylum Mollusca; class Cephalopoda; order Myopsida; family Loliginidae; genus Doryteuthis; species Doryteuthis pealeii. The sequence goes on along the minus strand of CM042174.1, from coordinate 49,070,429 downwards.
TTGTTGGGGCTTTGGCCCCCCTTACATTACTGTAAGTGATTTATACAGCATGGACTATTCTTAGTCTCATGTCTGTACTTTTATGTTTTTCCCTTTTACTTTTGTATGTATGTTTATGTACACCTATGTATTATGTTACACTGTTTAACCATGTGCTGTTGTTGCATAGTGCCTTCTTTACTAAATAGATATATGTTATATACTGGTCTTTTCACTTTACCAAATCAGCATATAACGTTATATACCTTTCTTACTACTTCTTACTCTGGTCGTCTATTCTTCTGGCCGGCTTTAGTCCTGATCGTCTATCATCTATCTTGGTCTGATATATCTTCTAAGGTCTCGTCTGGTCTTCTATTGAGGATTTTGGGTCTGGTTTCTGTTGCTAGGGATTTCTTGTTATCAGAAGCCCTGTGTCATTGTTAGTTTTTAGTAATAAACACAAGACTTCGATTTACGATGATGTTACTTTATTCGTAGATCCCCAGACCAGACAATCTGCGCAGTGAGACTCACATCTTGCTAGCTTGGCTTCTAACTTCTAACTGACTAAGTTACTTACTTAGTATCCTTAAACCGGAAGGGGGCCTTCTATTGCCTTCCGGTTCTTACGTTCCATCCGCAGAACGCAAGGTGAGATCGAGGTCAAGCGCCGTCACTCACTCTCAAGGCCATCAGCTGTACTGATCGCCATAATGATTTCTACAATACCTAAAAAATGTATTAGGGATCCAATTATTATGTAACTGTACCATGTTAAATGTCTTGTCTATTAACCTTTGTCGGAGTTTGTATCTTCAAGTATATATTACTTTAAATCTTACAGTACCAATGTATTTAAAGCTCTAATTGTTTGCCAATTCTAACCATTATTTATATGAAACTAAGTAATTATTTGTATTATCTGCGTTATTTGGACTATTGTCCTCGTCTTTATTGTAATCAATATAAAGTAAAAATATCGATTGAAAACTCGTAATTTGGGGCACTTGTAAATCTAGGTACCACTGTACCTTTAATTAAAGCTTTGAGTTTGATTGTTTGCCAATTCTAACCATTAGTTACTTAAAACAATATAATTACTTGTAAAAAAGACTGGCATTAATAATGGGGGAGGATTCAAATTTTATCTCTTAACATAAGGAAAAAAAAAATGGAGTGACAGCTCGTAACTCGGAAAAACTAGTAAGTTAGGATATTCATAAGTTAAGGTACCACTGTAGATAATTAAAACTTATTATTTGCCATTTCTTACAACTAGTTACTTAAAACCATGTAATTACTTGTAGTTGTAAAATAAATTAAATAAACCAATAAAAGTTGATATGACGTAAAAACAACCAATCAACGTTTGCAATTTGTGAATGAAAGAATTCAATGTTACTAGCAAAAGTATGTGACGTCTGGGTGCAAGTACTTGTTTTAATGAAATAAAATATATTAAATTAGAAAGACTAATAAAACTAAATAACAATGAATACTTTGTTAAGAAATATTTTTATGAAGGCCGGAGGGCATATTTATTCAGCTGGGGTAGTTGTGTTAATTATTTTTCTATGTTTCTGCCGCTGCTCAGGATTGAACCCGGAATCCAGAGAAACTGTCACTTAGAACTGTGTTAACCTAGTTATTTTAATGTTATTTTAATTGATTTCTATATAAAATTATATATAGGATTGTTTTTAATACATTTGCGAATAACATGATAGTATTAGAAATTTAGTAACAGCAAATAATTATTTATTAAACCCAGATTTGTTAAAATCATTATGCAAATTATTCCCACCATATACTATGTAGATCTTTATTTCTTAGAGATATATAACACATATTTCAGGATTTTAAATGCATTAATAATACGGTCCTTTAGGGGCCTGTGTCTGGTGGCTTTGGCCACAGGACGGCATGATCCCAGGGAACCATTCTCCCCAGGCAACACCTGCCCTTTTGATTTAAAGGGGCTGGGATGGGTTTATTGCCTAGTGCCTGAGGCGTCCGTTTTAGGGGTAATGCTGACGGGATCCATGCATTTTTCATGCCTACCATCCAATGAGCTTCGGTTCATGGGTGGTCCCCACAAAAATGTACCCTGCGTAGTGTGATGCGGGAAAATAACACATTAAAAATATGGGCTGCTTTGTGGCAAATCTAACTCAGCTAGACTTTAAATTTAGAATGTCCAAATCCTCATATGATGTCCCATCCTTCCGAACATTAATGGGCATGTCCAATCCTCGTATACCCTACTACCATTAATGGCATGTCCCAATCCTATGGGCATGTCCCAAATTCCTCGGAACATTAATGGGCCGAACAATACCTCGTATACCCTACCTCCGAACATTAATGGGCATGTCCCAATCCTCGTATACCCTACCTCCGAACATTAATGGGCATGTCCCAATCCTCGTATACCCTACCTCCGAACATTAATGGGCATGTCCCAATCCTCGTATACCCTACTCCGAACATTAATGGGCATGTCCCAATCCTCGTATACCCTACCTCCGAACATTAATGGGCATGTCCCAATCCTCGTATACCCTACCTCCGAACATTAATGGGCATGTCCCAATCCTCGTATACCCTACCTCCGAACATTAATGGCATGTCCCAATCCTCGTATACCCTACCTCCGAACATTAATGGGCATGTCCCAATCCTCGTATACCCTACCTACGAACATTAATGGGCATGTCCCAATCCTCGTATACCCTACCTACGAACATTAATGGGCCCTACCCTACCTACGAACATTAATGGGCATGTCCCAATCCTCGTATACCCTACCTACGAACATTAATGGGCATGTCCCAATCCTCGTATACCCTACCTCCGAACATTAATGGGCATGTCCCAATCCTCGTATACCCTACCTCGAACATTAATGGGCATGTCCCAATCCTCGTATACCCTACCTCCGAACATTAATGGGCATGTCCCATCCTCGTATACCCTACCTACGAACATTAATGGGCATGTCCCAATCCTCGTATACCCTACCTACGAACATTAATGGGGCATGTCCCAATCCTCGTATACCCTACCTACGAACATTAATGGGCATGTCCCAATCCTCATATACCCTACCTCCGAACATTAATGGGCATGTCCCAATCCTCATAACCCTACCTACGAACATTAATGGGTATGTCCCAATCCTCGTAAATATGGGAGTATTATACTGAGTGTCATATACCACTAGCATTTTATTTTTATCGAATTTTCTTTCTTTTTTCTTTTTTTCATTTTATTTTGGGGTTTTTATTTGTAAATATATATCATTCCTCCTTCCCTCATGAACATGTAAATACAAGTTAAGTGTAGGACTCAAACAAAGAGTGACTGAGAAGTTTTAGTGACTGTTGTGCAAATTGTTTTTATGGTGAATAGATAATTTGTAGAATGAATTGGGTCACGAACGAGAATAACTAAGTTAAAAGTTAGGATAGTGATGACCAGCTGTTACATAATTATGGATCCCTAATATCTTTTTAAGGTAGAATAGAAATCCTTATGGCGATCAGTACAGCTGATGGCCCTGAGAGTGAGTGACAATGCTTGACCTCACTCTGACCTTGCCTTGCGGGAATGGACCGTGAGAATCGGAAGGCAATAGAAGGCCCTTCGGTTTAAGCTGTAAGCAACTCAGTCAGTTGAGAGTTAGGACTTAGAAGTGAAGCTAGCAAGATGTGAGTCTCACTGCGTGATTGTCTGGTCTGGGGAAACTACGAATAAAGTAACATCATTGCAAATCGAAGTCTTGTTGTTATTACTAAAAGCTAACAATAGCACAAGGCTTCTGATAAGGAATGATCCCTAGCAACAGAAACCAGACCCGGAATCCCCAGATAAAAAGACCAGACCTGTAGAAGATATACCAGACCGGCCAGAAGAGTAGACGACCAGAATAAGAAGTAAGAAGGTATATATAATATATAGATATATAGAGCCGGTAAAGAGGTATGCAACATATACCTATTTAGTGCCATCCAAGAAAAGGCACTACGTAACACAGCCTTTTAACCCCCCCCCTCCCCAATTTCGGCCTTGTGCATATTTACGTAATAAATATATATACCACAAGCAGTGGTTTACCTTTCTTCACGTCGCTGGCAAGTATTGTGTTTTATTTATAACTTAACTCTTAACATCCTGTTGAGAATTTTCTAAGTCCAGAACACCATTCCTATAAGGATTTATCAAAAATGACAAAAAATGGCCTTTTCATTTGAAGTAACCTGTTATTTCCCTTAAATCAAAAACTGCTAAATATGTTTAATATTACATTTAAACAAAGGCTATCATTTGGGGTAGATTAGAAAAATGAATGTGACTTTTGGCCAGGTGGAATGAGGTGGTATAGGATGTTAAGAGTTAAATAACTAAGGAAATTCTGACGTCAGCAGTGACATAATTTCGGTTTTAGACAGTTACCTAATCTCCATTATAATAAGTTTTCACTTAATGTCAGGTTCATCAATTAATGTTAATTGTTGCTTATTGTCTAGCCTGATTACTCATCTTTATAGTAAGAGTCATGGCATGGGATAGGATATTTCCGGGGGAGGGGGGGTGGAGACAGCCATTAGGGGTGGGGACATTCGTTATGGCAGGGGACTCAGACATGAGGACTCAAAAGGACCATTAATGTCTACAACTGAGAAATACAGTGGGCCAAAAGTTGAGATGAAGGGGGTGCGGTGTAATTTTCACCAATTATAATTCTAACAGTTATTTACTAAGCTTGCTTAGATGTGACACAAGGCCAGAAGTATGGGGCACCCAGTGAGAATCAAACTCGCTAACAATGGTTTGCTAATTTAGCTTGCTAACCATTACAGCATGTAAGGTGGTATGTGGTATAATTTTAAGTAAGTAAAGTCCTTGGGGTGGCCTAAAGTATGACATTGCACTTACGTCTCAGTTAACTCTTTTGAGATTCCGCAATCCATAATAATATATAATATTTGATTATAAATCTGCTCTGCTATTTTAGCATTGAGCACCTTTATGTGCCAATACTTTTCTCATTCATTCTCTATTCATTCTATATTATATATATCGTAATCGTCGGGGTGGCCTAATGTCGGTATCATCAGCGAGGCAGTCTATCCCTTTTCCCTAGCCACACCTACTATCAGCTCCTTACTTTACCACACTGATGTGCTACTCATACACTGAGTTGGCCGGGTTAGCTCAGTCGGTAGAGCGTTTGGCTAAAAACCACAAGGTTTCTAGTTAGATACCAGCCCTCGCCAACTCAGTGTATGAGTATCACAGGATCTGTGCGGTAAAGTAAGGAGCTGAAGGTAGGTGTGGCGCTCCACCTCATACGCAAAAACAATCTACTTGGTCTAGCACTAGTGAAAAGGGGATAGACTCCCTCACTGATTGGCTGATACTGACTTTAAGCCACCCGACAACTTTACTTACTTTTTTATAATTGTTACCGAAGTAGGAAATGGGCACAGTGAGACAAGTTCAAATCCTGGATGAGGCAGTTTGCATTTCACATCTTATTATAATGGAGATTGTGTGTCTGTCTGTAACCGAAACTATATCACTACTCAAGTCACAATTCCTTTAGATATTTATGTCACATTTGACATAATTTTATTTGTATTTAAACCTCAATTATCAATAAAATTGTTTTACATTATTAATACTGTTAACCTTATCTAGATACTAATAACATGCAATTGTAGTTATATATACAACAAAATAGCGGTTTACAGTGTGAATGGGAAAGCTAATTTGCATATTGATATAAAAAATTTGATTTTAATAAATATGTGTTTAGTATTATTGATTTCTAATTGTTTGGTTTTATTTTAATGAATATGAGCAAAAATCTCTTCAATAAATCTTAAAAGAAATTCATTAACAAGAAGAAATAACTGTCATTTTATTCTTTACTTCCTATTTTAACTAAATAGTTGAATTTGGAAAATTTAGCAATGAAAGACAGGAATGATGGAAGATTAAGTTTCAGTTGTTCTATTTTTCAAACCTTTTTATCTGCATTCTTATTTAGTTTTATTAGCCTTTCCAATATAATATTTTATTACATTAAAACTTAAATACTTGCACCCAGAGGGTGCATATATTTGCTAGTAGAGCTAATACTCTTGGGAAAGGTATGCATCCAACTGTTCTCCCTTCAGCTATAGGTAAATAGTAGGGCAGACAGGGTTCTTTAACCTTGGTTAGGCAACCAGGCTAAGTTTGGTTGGTTGGTTGGTTTGTTTTATGGCATATCAACCCTATTCGGGTCATTTAATGCCAAATCAAGTTATTTTTGATAAACAAAGGCATATTATATATAATATATATATATATAATATATTGTACAAATGTCAGAAACATATACAGTATATAGTCATTATATATATATATATATATATATATATAAAATATAGAAGGAATAGAGAATGTATGAGAAAAGTATTAGCATATAAAGGTGCTCAATGCTAAAATAGCAGAGCAGCTTTACAATCAAATAATATATATCATGGATATTATAATATCTCGTTACTATTAGTTTCATGCTTACTGCAATCGTCAGACGAGACTCTCAAAATAATTTTTTTTTTAGAGTCTCATCTGACGATTGCAGTATTATTTGATTATATATATATATATATGTTGAATTAAACAAAAGACACATCTCCTGTTTAACAATTTTATTTGTGATTTTTTCAAGTTTTCTGGCCAACTTTTTAATACTTGGGTGGAATTCATGGATCAGTCCACCATAGTTCATGTCCCGAGTACTTTCAGCACTTTGAAGTGCCATCACCAGAGGTGATGTGTTCCAGTTTTTCAAATTATATTAATGGATGTGGAGGCTGGAAGGAAGAGAATTGATAGGAAAGGTGTTATAGGCATTTTAAAATGCGAGTACTGCATTGGAAATTAATTTTGTTTAAGGATGGTTTATATTGTACTCGGGACATGAACTATGGTGGACTAATCCACGAATTCCACCCAAATATTAAAAAGTTGGTCAGAAAACTTGAAAAAATCACAAAAAAAATTGTTAAACAGGAGATGTGTCTTTTGTTTAATTCAACATGCATATGAAAAAATGCTGCCCAAATACAACACACACACACATATATATATATATATATATGTGTGTGTTGTGTGTGTGTGTGTGTGAGGAGGGGATATCAGGTATGAGTAAAAAGTAAAGTCAACGGAGTGGTATATTGTCAATACCAACCAGACAATGAAGGAGTCTATCTCCTTTTCACTAGCACTGGACCAGGGAGATTGTTTTTGAGTCTGAGGTGAAGTGCTACACCTACCATCAGCTTGCCACTTTACCACATGGATCCCCGTGCTTCTCAGGCACTGAGTTGGCGAGGGCCGGTATTGAACCTGGAACCTTGTGGTTCTGAGCTGGATGCTCTACCGACTGAACTAAACCGACCTTCAGGTGTAGGATTGTCAAAATTACAAGCAGCATGGATGTTTTGAAGGATGCAGTATCTTGGCAGCTAACGACTGATGCAGGTAGTCTGTCCCATGAGCGTGAAAAAATGTTTCTGAAAGTCATGTGAGCTATGCTGTTTTCTGACTTTGTACGCATGCCCATGTGTATTAGACACATGGAAATCAAAAAGGTGCTCAAGGTTGCTATTGGCAAGATGGTTAATAACCTTGTGGGTGTTTACCAAATCAGTTGCCAGACGTCAGAATTTCAATGTTTTGGTTTGGTTTTTGTTTTGTTTTACGGCATATCAACCTCAGTAGTGGGTCATTTAATGCCAATAAAGTTTTGAAATAAATCAATTCTTAATGGATAATACAATTTTTTTATAAATACATTTTTCTATTTAACCCATAGATGGGACCCTAACAGGTACTACCACTCTGGGTCAGAGTGGACCAGGGAGCAAGGGTGATGAAGGGGTGCTCCACATTCCCCAAACCTCCAAAACTGGAACCTCACCATCAGATAGAGTTTAACGTCATTCACAGGACATGTAGACCCTCAGCCACCGCCTTCTAGCACCCATATGATAAAAAGGGGTTGGGGCTTACCACCATGTGTATTAGACACATTGAAATCAAAAAGGTGCTCAAGGTTGCTATTGGCAAGATGGTTAATAACCTTGTGGGTGTTTACCAAGTCAGTTGCCAGACGTCAGAATTTCAATGTATCCATACTCAAGGCAGCAAAGCGTACAGAGTATGGTAGATACCTGATAAAGGGTATTCGCTTGGTTGTGCATCTTTGAATAGTTTCCAAGAGGTTAATGTTCTGAGCAAGGTAGGGGGTCTAGACTGGTGATGCAAATTCCAAGTGTGGCCACACCATAGCTATATACATAGACTGAAATTAAATATTGAATAAAAACGTATTATTATTACTTTCTTCTTTGAATTTTTGAGATTAGGCTTGATGATTTGTATTATTCGGACTATTGTCCTCATCTTTATTATTATATTCACAATGTTTTGGACAATTCACCTTTTGACCTTCTTCAGGTGTTTATTGTTATTTTTGAGATGAGGCTTGGTAATTTGTATCATTTGGATTATTTAGACGATTATCCTCATCTTTATTGTTATTATTCACAATGTTTTGGATGATTTGCCCTCCTGCCTTTTTCAGATATTTTGTCTTGGACTTAGGAACCTTCTCGTTAAATTCAGAATTGTTTGATCCAATTCTTGACATTTTACCCAACGTAGATGAATACTTCAGCTAGTTTCTAATAATAACTTTTTTCTATTATTATTTCATTTATGAAGGGGGTGGGTGACATGGCCTGGATTATTTGACATGGAATTGGTCAAATATTTTTTTCTTGAGATTTTACCCAACGTAGATGAATACTTCAGCTAGTTTCTAATAATAACTTTTTTTTTGTTTGTTTGTTATTTTCTTTATGTTAAATACAAATTAGAAGAGACAGAGAATTGATGTAAAGGAGACCACCATGTAAGATTACATTTTCTTTTCTTTTTTTTTTAGTTATTATTCCTGCATTTAAACAATAATCATGATTGGCGTGACTGCCTATTAGGGACTCTTTAAAAGAGGAAATGATTGCCTCAATCTGCTTCGGGGAACAGTTAAAAGGTTCAATTAGTTTAATTTGATAAAGATATGACATTGCACTTACATCTCATTTAACTCTTTTGAGACTTCGCAAATATATATATATATATATATATATATATATATATATTATATATATTAAAAATGAATGAATAAATGGATACCTTAATTCAGATATAAATTTATTTTGGCATTTTTTTGCCTCTTTCAGTCAGATTCTTACAAATTTGAATAATTTAATTAAGTATGGCATTGCACTTATGTCTCAGTTAACTCTTTTGAGATTCCGCAAATATATATATATATAAAGATAAATCTAATGGGTCAGACGAACCTACTAAAAGTTTTGCTTAATGCTCTTCAAGGCTAAGATCTGACTCTTAGCCCTGAAGAGCATTAAGCGAAACTTTTAGTAGGTTCGTCTGACTGATTAGATTTATCTTTATTATTTGCTCTACTTAGGTATTGAGCACTTTTTACTTATTAGCTTTAGTCTCCTGGCGGGTTTGTGTATATATATATATATATATATATATATATATATATGCATATAAATTGTTTTTTTTTCTTTTGGCAAAGATTTGTACTAATAGATTATTTTTTGTTGGTACGATTATCGTTGTTCATTTTTCTTTTTTACAAAAATTTTTTTCTTCCGGTTGATGTTTGTAGTATATTTTTACAATCAAACTATTTGCTGGTTTTTTTTCTCACCGCGAGGATTTCCAAACAAGTTGGTATATTAATTTATATATATATTATATATATATATACTATAGAGTTACTCGGGTGTTTATATGTTATATTTAAAAAGTCGAGGAGTCACATGTAATAATGGGATTTCCTTAATCTGTGTAGGTACGTAAGATTTATTTTGATGCTTGCACAGGCTTACAAATATTTGACCATAGTATACGAAGGGTAGAGCCATGTTATTATCACCAGCGATCACTTTTGATATATTCTAAAATGATTATAGATATAATTAAATACTATTTACTAATTTTATATCACCGACCTTTTTGGGGGGGGTTGGTAAAATCCTCGGGGAGAAAAAACCTAGCATAGGTTTGATTGATAAATATACTACCAAAATCAAACGGAAAGAAAAAGAATTTGTCAAAGAAAGAACACAGATAATCGTAACAACAAAATTAATCTTTGTACAATATCTTTGCCCAAAAGAAAAACATTTATATGCATATATATATATAACGTATATATATATCTAGATATAATATACATACCAAACCGCCAGGAGACTAAGCTAATAAGTAAAAGTGCTCAATACCTAAGTAGAGCAAATAATAAAGAATCAAATCTAATGAGTCAGAACGAAGCGCTACTAAAGTTTCGCTTAATGCTCTTCAGGGCTAAGGTCAGATCTTAGCCTTGAAGAGCATTAGCAAACCTTTTAGTAGGTTCGTCTGACCCATTAGATTTATCTTTATATAATATATATATTCTGAGGAATCGATCAAAGAAGAGATTAACTGAGACATAATGCAATTGCCATAGACTGATTAAAATTATCAATTTGTAAGAATCTGACTGAAAGAGGCCAAAAAAATGCAAAATAAATTTATATTGAATTAAGTAATACATTTCATTCCATTCTTTGTATATAGTATGATTTATAATATATTACTATATATATAATATATAACCTATATTATTTGCGAAGTCTCAAAAGAGTTAAATCGAGATGTAAGTGGCATGTCATATCTTTACAAATTAAAACTATTGAAAACCTTTTAACTGTTCCCGAACAGTTGAGGCAATCATATTCCTCTTTTAAAGAGTCCTAATAGGACCAGTCCACGCCATCATGATTATGTGTTTAAATGCAGAAAACGAAAAAAAATATAGAAAAGAAAATGTAACTCTTACATGGTGGTCTCCTTTAGCATCAATTCTACTGTCTCTTCTAATTTTGTATTTAAACTAAAGAAATAACAAACAACAAAGAAAAAAGTTATTATTAGAAACTACTGAAGTATTCAATTCTACGTTGGTAAAATTCTTCAAGAAAGAATATCATTTCGACCAAATTCCATGTCAAATAATCCAGGCATGTCACCGCACCCCTCATACCAGAAATAATAATAGAAAAAGTTATTATTAGAAACTTAGCTGAAGTTATTCATCTCACGTTGGGTAAAATGTCAGAATTGGATAATCACAATTCTGAATTCAACGAGAAGGTTCCTAGTCCAAAGACAAATATTGAAAAGGCAGGAGGGCAAATCATCCAAAACTTGTGAATAATAACAATAAAAGATCGGGATAATCGTCTAATAATCCAAATGATACAAATTACCAAGCCTCATCTCAAAAATAACAATAAACACCTGAAGAGTCAAAAGGTGAAATTGTCCAAACATTGTGAATTATAACAATAAGATGAGGACAATAGTCCGAATAATACAAATCATCAAGCCCTAAATCTCAAAATTCAACGAAGAAGTAATAATAAAACGTTTTTATTCTAAATATTTAATTTCAGTCTATGTATAATAGCTTTATGGTGTGGCCACACTTGGAAATTTGCATCACCAGTCTAGACCCTACCTGCTCAGAACATTAACCTCTTGAAACTTTCAAAGAATGCACCAACCAAGCGAATACCGTTTATCAGGTATTACCATATCGTCGCTTTGCTGCTTGAGTATGGATACTTGAAATTCTGATGTCTGGCACTGACTTGGTAAACACCACACAAGGTTATTAACCTCCTTTGCAACAGCAACCCTGAGCACCTTTTGATTTCCATGTGGTCTAATACACATGGTGGTAACCCAAACCCCTTTTCATCTATGGGTGCTAGACAGGCGGTGGTGAGGTCTACATGTCGCTGGGAATGACGTTAACACTCCTATCTGATGGTGGTTCCCCAGTTTTTGGAGGTTTGGGGCATGTGGGAGCCACCCCTCATCACCCTTGCTCCTGGTCCACTCTGACCCGGAGTGGCTAGTATCTGTTAGGGTCCCATCTTTGGTTAAATGAAATGTATTTATAAAAAAATTGTATACTCCAATTAAGAATTGATTTATTTTCAAAACTTTAATTGGCATTAAATGACCCATACTGAGGTTGATATGCCGTAAAACAAAAACAAAAACCAAACCAAAACATTGAATTCTGAGTCTGGCACTGATGTGGTAAACACCCCAAGGTTATTAACATCTTGCATAGCAAATTGACACCTTTTTTGATTTCCATGTGTCTAATACCCATGGGCAGCGTTAAAAGTCAAAAACAGCATAGCTCACTGCTTTCAGAAACAATTTTTGTTCACGCTCATGGGACAGACTACCTGGATCAGTCGTTAGCTGCCAAGATACTGCATCCTTCAAAACATCCATGCTGCTTGTAATTTGACAATCCTACACCTGAAGGTCGGTTTAGTTCAGTCGGTAGAGCATCCAGCTCAGAACACAAGGTTCCAGGTTCAATACCCCCTCGCCAACTCAGTGCCTGAGAAGCACGGGGATCCATGTGGTAAAGTGGCAGCTGATGGTAGGTGTAGCCTTCCCTAGACTCAAAAACAATCTCCCTGGTCAGTGCTAGTGAAAAGGAAATAGACTCCCATTGTCTGGTTTGGTATTGACAATATACCACTCCGTTGACTACTTTTTACTCATACCTGATATCCCCTCCCTCACACACAGACACACACACACACACACACATATATATATATTATTATTATATATACTATATATAGTGGTGTGTGTGTGTGTATTTGGGCAGCATTTTTTCATATGCATGTTGAATTAAAAAAAGAATCTCCTGTTTAACATTTTTTGTGATTTTTTCAAGTTTTCTGACCAACTTTTTAATATTTGGGTGGAAATTGCGTGGATTAGTCACCATAGTTCATGTCCCGAGTACAATATAAACCATCCTTAAACAAAATTCATTTCCAATGGCAGTACTCGCATTTTAATGCCTATAACACCTTTCCTATCAATTCTCTTCCTTCCAGCTCCACATTCCACTTAATAGTAATTTTGAAAAACTGGAACACATCACCTCTGGTGATGGCACTTGAAGTGCCGAAAGTACTCGGGACATGAACATGGTGGAACTGATCCATGAATTCACCCAAGTATAAAAAGTGGCCCAGAAAACTTGAAAAAATCACAAAATAAAATTGTTAAACAGGAGATGTGTCTTTTGTTTAATTCAACATATATATATATATATAATCAAATAATACTGCAGATCGTCAGATGAGACTCTAAAAAAAATCATTATTTTGAGCGTCTCGTCTGACGATTGCAGTAAGCTGAAAATAATAGTAACGAGATATTATAATATCCATGATATATATTATTTGATTGTAAAGCTGCTCTGCTATTTTAGCATTGAGCACCTTTATATGCTAAATAATTTTCTCATACATCTCTTTCTCTCTATATTCTTATATATATATATATATAATATAATATATATATATTATAATGACTATATACTGTATATATGTTTCTGACATTTGTACAATATATATATATATATATATATATATATAATCTTAATGTCCCTTTATTCATAAATATAACTTGATTTGGCATTAAATGACCCGAATAGGGTTGATATGCCATAAACAAACAACACCAACCAAACTTGCCTGGTTGCCTAACCAAGGTTAAAGAACCCTGTCTGCCCTACTATTTACCTATAGCTGAAGGGAGAACAGTTGGATGCATACCTTTTCCCAAGAGTATTAGCTCTACTAGCAAATATATGCACCCTCTGGGTGCAAGTATTTAAGTTTTAATGTAATAAAATATTATATTGGAAAGGCTAATAAAACTAAATAAGAATGCAGAAAAAGGTTTGAAAATAGAACAACTGAAACTTAATCTTCCATCATTCCTGTCTTTCATTGCTAAATTTTCCAAATTCAACTATTTAGTTAAAATAGGAAGTAAAAGAATAAAATGACAGTTATTTCTTCTTGTTAATGAATTTCTTTTAAGATTTATTGAAGAGATTTTTGCTCATATTCATTAAAATAAAACCAAACAATTAGAAATCAATAATACTAAACAATATTTATTAAAATCAAATTTTTTATATCAATATGCAAATTAGCTTTCCCATTCACACTGTAAACCGCTATTTTGTTGTATATATAACTACAATTGCATGTTATTAGTATCTAGATAAGGTTAACAGTATTAATAATGTAAAACAATTTTATTGATAATTGAGGTTTAAATACAAATAAAATTATGTCAAATGTGACATAAATATCTAAAGGAATTGTGACTTGAGTAGTGATATAGTTTCGGTTACAGACAGACACACAATCTCCATTATAATAAGATGTGAAATGCAAACTGCCTCATCCAGGATTTGAACTTGTCTCACTGTGCCATTTCCTACTTCGGTAACAATTTTATAAAAAAGTAAGTAAAGTTGTCGGGGTGGCTTAAAGTCAGTATCAGCCAATCAGTGAGGAGTCTACCCCTTTTCACTAGTGCTAGACCAAGTAGATTGTTTTTGCGTATGAGGTGGAGCGCCACACCTACCATCAGCTCCTTACTTTACCGCACAGATCCCTGTGATACTCATACACTGAGTTGGCGAGGGCTGGTATCTAACTAGAAACCTTGTGGTTTCTAGCCGAACGCTCTACCGACTGAGCTAACCCGGCCAACTCAGTGTATGAGTAGCACATCAGTGTGGTAAAGTAAGGAGCTGATAGTAGCGCTAGGGAAAAAGGGGATAGACTGCCTCGCTGATACCGACATTAGGCCACCCCGACGATTACGATATATATAATATAGAATGAATAGAGAATGAATGAGAAAAGTATTGGCATATAAAGGTGCTCAATGCTAAAATAGCAGAGCAGATTTATAATCAAATATTATATATTATTATGGATTGCGGAATCTCAAAAGAGTTAACTGAGACGTAAGTGCAATGTCATACTTTAGGCCACTCCAAGGACTTTACTTACTTAAAATTATACCACATACCACCTTACATGGTGTAATGGTTAGCAAGCTAAATTAGCAAACCATTGTTAGTGAGTTTGATTCTCACTGGGTGCCCCATACTTCTGGCCTTGTGTCACATCTAAGCAAGCTTAGTAAATAACTGTTAGAATTATAATTGGTGAAAAATTACACCGCCCCTTCATCTCACTTTTGGCCCACTGTATTTCTCAGTTGTAGACATTAATGGTCTCCTTTTGAGTCCTCATGTCTGAGTCCCCGGCCATAACGAATGTCCCACCCTAATGGCTGTCTCCACCCCCCTCCCCCGGAAATATCCTGTCCACCATGCCATGACTCTTACTATAAAGATGAGTAATCAGGCTAGACAATAAGCAACAATTAACATTAATTGATGAACCTGACATTAAGTGAAAACTTATTATAATGGAGATTAGGTAACTGTCTAAAACCGAAACTATGTCACTGCTGCGTCAGAATTTCCTTAGTTATTTAACACTTAACATCATACCACCTCATTCCACCTGGCCAAAAGTCACATTCATTTTTCTAATCCCCCAAATGATAGCCTTTGTTTAAATGTAATATTAAAACTTATTTAGCAGTTTTTATTTTAAGGGAAATAATAGGTTACTTCAAATGAAAAGGCCATTTTTTGTCATTTTTGATAAATCCTTATAGGAATGGTGTTCTGGACTTAGAAAATTCTCAACAGGATGTTAAGAGTTAAGTTTAAATAAAACACAATACTTGCCAGCGACATGAAGAAAGGTAAACCACTGCTTGTGGTATATATATTTATTACGTAAATATGCACAAGGCCGAAATTGGGGAGGGGGGGGGTTAAAAGGCTGTGTTACGTAGTGCCTTTTCTTGGATGGCACTAAATAGGTATATGTTGCATACCTCTTTACCGGCTCTATATATCTATATATTATATATACCTTCTTACTTCTTATTCTGGTCGTCTACTCTTCTGGCCGGTCTGCTATATCTTCTACAGGTCTGGTCTTTCTTATCTGGGGATTCCGGGTCTGGTTTCTGTTGCTAGGGATCATTCCTTATCAGAAGCCTTGTGCTATTGTTAGCTTTTAGTAATAACAACAAGACTTCGATTTACAATGATGTTACTTTATTCGTAGTTTCCCCAGACCAGACAATCACGCAGTGAGACTCACATCTTGCTAGCTTCACTTCTAAGTCCTAACCTTCAACTGACTGAGTTGCTTACAGCTTAAACGGAAGGGCCCTTCTATTGCCTTCCGATTCTCACGGTCCATTCCCGCAAGGCAAGGTCAGAGTGAGGTCAAGCATTGTCACTCACTCTCAGGGCTATCAGCTGTACTGATCGCCATAAGGATTTCTTTCTACCTTAAAAAGATATTAGGGATCCATAATTATGTAACAGCTGGTCATCACTATCCTAACTTTTAACTTAGTTATTCTCGTTCGTGACCCAATTCATTCTAAAATTATCTATTCACCATAAAAACAATTTGCACAACAGTCACTAAAACTTCTCAGTCGCTCTTTGTTTGAGTCCTACACTTAACTTGTATTTACATGTTCATGAGGGAAGGAGGAATGATATATATTTACAAATAAAACCCAAAATAAAATGAAAAAAAGAAAAAAAGAAAGAAAATTCGATAAAAATAAATGCTAGTGGTATATGACACTCAGTATAATACTCCCATATTTTACGAGGATGGGACATACCCATTAATGTTCGTAGGTAGGGTATATGAGGATTGGGACATGCCCATTAATGTTTCTAGGTAGGGTATATGAGGAATTGGGACAATGCCATTAATGTTCTAGTAGGGTATACGAGGATTGGGGCCCATTATGTTCTAGGTAGGGTTATTGGGCCCATTAATGGTAGGGATACGAGGATTGGGACATGCCATTAATGTTCTAGGTAGGGTATATGAGGATTGGGACATACCCATTAATGTTCCTAGGTAGGGTATATGAGGATTGGGACATACCCATTAATGTTCTAGGTAGGGTATATGGGATTGGACATACCCATTAAGGCCATTAATGTTCCTAGGTAGGGTATATGAGGATTGGGACATCCATTAATGTTCTAGGTAGGGTATATGAGGATTGGGACATGCCCATTAATGTTCCTAGGTAGGGTATATGAGGATTGGGACATACCCATTAATGTTCTAAGGGTATATGAGGATTGGGGTAGGGTATATGAGGATTGGGACATACCCATTAATGTTCTAGGTAGGGTATATGAGGATTGGGACATCATTAATGTTCTAGGTAGGGTATATGAGGATTGGGGATATGGGCATACCCATTAATGTTCAGGGATTGGGGTCCAGATGTTTAGGGGAGGATTGGGATGCCCATTAATGTTCTAGGTAGGGTTTACGAGGATTGGGACATGCCCATTAATGTTCATAGGTAAGGTATATGAGGATTGGGACATACCCTACCTATGAACATTAATGGGCATATGATAATTGGAACATTCTAAATTAAAGTCTAGCTGAGTTAGATTTGCCGCAAAGCAGCCCATATTTTTAATGTGTTATTTTCCCGCATCACACTACGCAGGGTACATTTTTGTGGGGACCACCCATGAACCGAAGCTCATTGGATGGTAGGCACGAAAAATGCATGGGCCTCAGGCACTAGGCAATAAACCCATCCCAGCCCCTTTAAATCAAAAGGGCAGGTGTTGCCTGGGGAGAATGGTTCCCTGGGATCATGCCGTCCTGTGGCCAAAGCCACCAGACACAGGCCCCTAAAGGACCGTATTATTAATGCATTTAAAATCCTGAAATATGTGTTATATATCTGTAAGAAATAAAGATCTACATAGTATATGGTGGGAATAATTTGCATAATGATTTTAACAAATCTGGGTTTAATAAATAATTATTTGCTGTTACTAAATTTCTAATACTATCATGTTATTCGCAAATGTATTAAAAGCAATCCTATATATAATTTTATATAGAAATCAATTAAAATAACATTAAAATAATTAGGTTAACACAGTTCTAAGTGACAGTTTCTCTGGATTCCGGGTTCAATCCTGAGCAGCGGCAGAAACATAGAAAAATAATTAACACAACTACCCCAGCTGAATAAATATGCCCTCCGGCCTTCATAAAAATATTTCTTAACAAAGTATTCATTGTTATTTAGTTTTATTAGTCTTTCTAATTTAATATATTTTATTTCATTAAAACAAGTACTTGCACCCAGACGTCACATACTTTTGCTAGTAACATTGAATTCTTTCATTCACAATTTGCAAACGTTGATTGGTTGTTTTTACGTCATATCAACTTTTATTGGTTTATTTAATTTATTTTACAACTACAAGTAATTACATGGTTTTAAGTAACTAGTTGTAAGAAATGGCAAATAATAAGTTTTAATTATCTACAGTGGTACCTTAACTTATGAATATCCTAACTTACTAGTTTTTTCCGAGTTACGAGCTGTCACTCCATTTTTTTTTTCCTTATGTTAAGAGATAAAATTTGAATCCTCCCCATTATTAATGCCAGTCTTTTTTACAAGTAATTATATTGTTTTAAAGTAACTAATGGTTAGAATTGGCAAACAATCAAACTCAAAGCTTTAATTAAAGGTACAGTGGTACCTAGATTTACAAGTGCCCCAAATTACGAGTTTTCAATCGATATTTTTTACTTTATATTGATTACAATAAAGATGAGGACAATAGTCCAAATAACGCAGATAATACAAATAATTACTTAGTTTCATATAAATAATGGTTAGAATTGGCAAACAATTAGAGCTTTAAATACATTGGTACTGTAAGATTTAAAGTAATATATACTTGAAGATACAAACTCCGACAAAGGTTAATAGACAAGACATTTAACATGGTACAGTTACATAATAATTGGATCCCTAATACATTTTTTAGGTATTGTAGAAATCATTATGGCGATCAGTACAGCTGATGGCCTTGAGAGTGAGTGACGGCGCTTGACCTCGATCTCACCTTGCGTTCTGCGGATGGAACGTAAGAACCGGAAGGCAATAGAAGGCCCCCTTCCGGTTTAAGGATACTAAGTAAGTAACTTAGTCAGTTAGAAGTTAGAAGCCAAGCTAGCAAGATGTGAGTCTCACTGCGCAGATTGTCTGGTCTGGGGATCTACGAATAAAGTAACATCATCGTAAATCGAAGTCTTGTGTTTATTACTAAAAACTAACAATGACACAGGGCTTCTGATAACAAGAAATCCCTAGCAACAGAAACCAGACCCGAAATCCTCAATAGAAGACCAGACGAGACCTTAGAAGATATATCAGACCAAGATAGATGATAGACGATCAGGACTAAAGCCGGCCAGAAGAATAGACGACCAGAGTAAGAAGTAGTAAGAAAGGTATATAACGTTATATGCTGATTTGGTAAAGTGAAAAGACCAGTATATAACATATATCTATTTAGTAAAGAAGGCACTATGCAACAACAGCACATGGTTAAACAGTGTACATAATACATAGGTGTACATAAACATACATACAAAAGTAAAAGGGAAAAACATAAAAGTACAGACATGAGACTAAGAATAGTCCATGCTGTATAAATCACTTACAGTAATGTAAGGGGGG
>CM042174.1:48995758-49045758 GCA_023376005.1 Doryteuthis pealeii | reverse complement strand
TTGAATATGAGCAAAAATCTCTTCAATAAATCTTAAAAGAAATTCCTTAACAAGAAAAAATAACTGTAATCTTATTTTTTACTTCCTATTTTAACTAAACAGTTTAATTAGGAAAATTTACCAATGAAAGACGGGAGTAACGGAAAATGATGTAAGAGTTAGTTTCAAAGTTGTTCTATTTTTCAATCATACCCCTTCTGTTCAAAATCTTTTTATCTACATTCTTTTTCAGTTTCATTAGCCTTTCTAATTTAATATCATATTTTATTATAAAATTTAACTAAAATACTTGCACCCGCAGGGTGCATATATTTGCTAGTATTTATAATATACCTCGAACATCATTAGACCCCATAAAAGAAAAAGGCCTCACACTAAAAAAAGGCAAGAAGTAGAAGATACCCCGCACAAACGATCACAGATGCAGACTACCCAGATGATCTAGCACTTCTTACAAATACACCTGCACAGACCGAATCCATGCTAAATAGCCTAGAAAGGGCAGCACAGAACATAGGCCTACACGTGAACTCCGATAAAACAGAGTACATGTGTTTTATAAATGAAGGAGATATCTCCACACTTGATGGTAAACCCCTAAAATCAGTAAAACAATTCACATACCTAGGCAGTAATATCTCATCAACAGAAAACGATATTAATACATGCATAAGAAAGGCATGGTCTGCTATAAACAAATTGTCAGTCATATGTAAGTCCGATCTCACTGACAAGTTAAAGCAACAATTCTTCCAGGCCGTGGTTGTATCGGTGCTACTGTACAGCTGCACCACCTGGACTCTAATGAAGCGATTGGAGAATAAACTAGACAGTAGCTGCACAAGAATGCTGTGTGCAGTCTTAAACAAGACATGGAAACAACACCCCACAAAACATATACTGCTATCTAATCTGTTGGTACTTCAGTTTAAATGTAATTAGAATTATACTAACACAAAGTTAATTTTTTTAACTAACTCAATAGTTAAAAATAGTTACTGAAATACTGTAACGTTGTCCCTTTTTTTCTGAGCACTAAAACTATATCTGTAACGTTGTCGTATATCTGGTCACAGTACCCAAAGTGATATACATAACGGAGAGGTGGTGGTGGTGGCGACGATATATTTACGGTACTAAAAATGTATTCTTGTTGATAAAAATTACAACGCAAGAAATATGTAGTCACAACTGCTAGCCTTTATTATCGTGCTCGTACTCGTGTGCTGTATCGGAGAGGAGGAAAGGCAGAGATAAAGAGAGAGAGAACACTACTTGATTATTGTGACCCCATACTAGGCACCAAAGGGCCGTCCGTTCCCCTACGCATCCGAAAGCAAAAAAGAGGCCGGTCCCTTTTTTTGTTGTTCCATGTCACCACCTGACTTCCGGTCAACACCCAAAACTTCCGGTTGACACTCAATTCTCCATTTGGGGTCACGCTACGGTCAAACCATCGTTCATCCTGTTTTGTGTTCATTACTCTTTTTAAAACCTTTATCATCTCTCATTTCCTTCTTCCTCCTTTTCTAATATAGTAGTTCTAGCTCACAAAAGTCAGGATAATATACCCATCTTGCTACAATACAATAACTAAAAAAAATAATTAAAAACAAAAAAAAGACAAAATAATCACATTTCTACCACATAAAAAAAAAAGGTATTTTTATGTCCTCTGATTTCTTATTTACTGAATCTTTGTAATTTAAATAATTGGGCTTTAATATATAAATTGTAAGACTCTTGATAATGGGGAGGCTCGTGACAAATTGATTTAATTGTCGATTCTTCCGTTAATTCTTAGGAGTTTCCAAATTGGTAACACTCAAATGGCGCTGTCCTAATTTGGTTTTCCTGAATTCTCTTGAAATAAAACTTTTCAAATGGGCATTAAATGAGTCAATATAGGGCATTAGATTCTTTCAAGACTCTGGCGTGATGCCACCCTAATGTTGTCTGGCATAAAACTTAGGACGCAATTTAGGAAATTGGAATCCGTTCTTGGAGAACGTCTTTTCTCTATACTGAAAAGAAAGGGAAATAGGCTTTAACTTACTTGAGAATTTAAATTCTCTTGCATACAAAGGGTGATTGCAAAAGTTGTTGGTGTATGGTACAAGGACCTGAGGAGAGAAAACCTATTCAGATAATTACAAACAGAAGTTTATTAAAGTTTCAAGTAAATTCTCTTGCATACATATGATAATTGTAAAAGTTGTTGGTGTAAGGTACAAGGACATGAGGAGAGAGAAATTATTAAATTTTCAACTGAATTCTTTTGCATACATATGATAATTGTAAAAGTTGTTGGTGTAAGGTACAAGGACATGAGGAGAGAGAAATTATTAAATTTTCAACTGAATTCTTTTGCATACATATGATAATTGTAAAAGTTGTTGGTGTAAGGTACAAGGACATGAGGAGAGAGAGCTTTTATTAAAGTTTCAATTAAATTCTTTTGCATGCATATGATAATTGTAAAAGTTGTTGGTGTAAGGTACAAGGACATGAGGAGAGAGAAATTATTAAAGTTCCAACTAAATTCTCTTGCATACATATGATAATTGTAAAAGTTGGTATAAGGTACAAGGACATGAGGAGAGAGCTTTTATTAAAGTTTCAATTAAATTCTTTGCATACATATGATAATTGTAAAAGTGTGAGGTACAAGGACATGAGGAGAAAGTTTATTAAAGTTCCAATTAAATTTACACACTTTTATGAGGATTAGACAGAAAATATTTTTATTCTCTTGCATACAAAGGGTGATTGTAAGAGTTGTTGGTGTAAGGTACAAGGACAAGAGGAGAGAAATCCTATTTAACTTTGCAAATAGATGCCAAGAGAATTTTAAATTTATTAAAGTTGAAATTTATAAATTTATTAATATTAACTAAATTCATACACTGGTTGAATAAAAAAAAGAGTTTATAAAATGTTTTTAAAACAGAAATTGAGTTTTTAAAAAATGAGCACCCATCAAGAATGAACAAAACAAAAACGTCTTTGGCATAAAATAACCCAATTGTTTGACATGCCGTAAAACCCAAGCAACCAATCTATGGCTTTCTCAGAAAATATGGGAATCTTTGCTTCGGATATCCGACATATTGCCATTTATTTATTTTTGAATCAACCCATGATCTACCAAACCTACAGCAAATGTAAACATCAAAAGGAGAAACAAAAAAAGGGGAAGAGAAATTTTATCTTACCTTGGCCAAGGATGGCGGTCAGAAACTTAACAGTTGGTAGTACTTGTCTTACCTTCATCATCATCATGTCATGTTATTAGTACAGATATCCATGACAATCCCTCGGCAACCATCCCTACCACTCATTGTTTTCAAGAGGTCCTCTGTGCAGCATCCACTATCTGCGATGATTTGGTCAATGTACGTCTTTGCTGGATAGCCCACACTGGTTTGCCCATTTGCTTCAGATATCTGACATATTACCATTAATTTATTTTTGAATCAACAAAACCAGTGACCTACGAAACCTTCAGCAATATGTAGACATCAAGAGGAGAAACAAAAACAGAGGAAGGGGAATTTTATCTTACCTTAATCTTTTAATCGTCTGGTTTGTTGAATGATTTCAAAGCCGATTTAGTAACCAAATAGACATATTAAGAGTTTTTATGGCTTCTACTATCGATTACTGATTAAACCTTATTGATAGTAGGAGTTTTTGAGTTTTCTGTTTCATCTCACCGGACGTTCTTCTTGGTTGATTGGTCAGACTCAGGATCAATCATGTGGTCACGAATACCAGTTGTTACAGCGTCAAGAGGAGACCGGCATTAGAGTTGGTTGGTTGGTTGGTTGGATTTTTATATGTCAACCCTTGTTGGGTTATTTTATGCCAAAAACATTTTGAACCATTACGAGAATACTAGTCCAAATAGATTAATATGTAATAATAATAATAATTCCTCATTTGAGAAATTTGTATAAAAATGACAATAAACAACCAAGATGAGGATACTAGTCCAAATAGAATAATCTATAATAATAATAATTCCTCAATTTGAGAAATTCACTAACAAATGACTACAAACAACCAAGATGAGGATACTAGTCCAAATAGAATAATCTATAATAATAATAATTCCTCAATTTGCGAAATTCACAAAGAAATGACTACAAACAACCAAGATGAGGATACTAGTCCAAATAGATTAACGTATAATAATGATAATTCCTCATTTAATTTTGTCTTACCTTAATCTTTTATAATTGTCTGGTTTGTTGAATGATTTCAAAGACGATTTAGAAACCAGATTGAAATATTGAGAGTTTTTATGGCTTCTACTATCGATTACTGATTAGATCTTTTTTAATAGTTTGAGTCTTTAAGTTTTCTTTTTCATCTCACCGGATGTTCTTCTTGGTCAATTGGTCAGATTCAGGGTCAATTCTGTGGTCACGAATACCAATTGTTACAGCACCAGGGGTAGGGTACTGGCATTAGGGTTGGTGACTGAGAGTCTACATGTCCTGGGAATGATGTCAAACTCTATCTGATGGGGAGGTTCCAGTTCTGGTGGACTGGGGAATGTGGAGGACCCCTTCATCACCATTGCTCCTAGGTCTACTCTGACCTTGGAGTGTTGAGATTTTTTAGATATAAGGCATGTGTTAAATGCCCACTCTTATTTATAGACTCGCCAATCATCATGTGACCATAATCTTGGCCAATCACTGGCAGTACTCTGCTGCTGATATTGTTATTTATACTGGCTTTTCTGGTCATACCTGCACATTGCTGTGAACCTTCGTGGATGACGGAACATAGTATTATATCACTGGACCTTTGACACTATGTAGGATTCCATAACGCAGGACTTATTCACTTACCAAAGGATTCTATAGCTCGGGACTTACTTACTTTAAGTTCTTTTACAACTGGCCAAGGATGGCGGTCAGAAACTTAACAGTTGGTAGTACTTGTCTTACCTTCATCATCATCATGTCATGTTATTAGTACAGATATCCATGACAATCCCTCGGCAACCATCCCTACCACTCATTGTTTTCAAGAGGTCCTCTGTGCAGCATCCACTATCTGCAATGATTTGGGCAATGTACGTCTTTGCTGAATAGCCCACACTGGTTTGCCCATTTGCTTCAGATATCCAACATATTACCATTAATTTATTTTTGAATCAACAAAACCAGTGATCTACCAAACCTACAGCAATATGTAGACATCAAGAGGAGAAACAAAAACAGAGGAAGGGAATTTTATCTTACCTTAATCTTTTAATCGTCTGGTTTGTTGAATGATTTCAAAGACGATTTAGTAACCAAATAGACATATTAAGAGTTTTTATGGCTTCTACTATCGATTGCTGATTAAACCTTATTGATAGTAGGAGTCTTTGAGTTTTCTGTTTCATCTCACCGGACGTTCTTCTTGGTCGATTGGTCAGACTCAGGATCAATCATGTGGTCACGAATACCAGTTGTTACAGCGTCAGGAGTGTACTGGCATTAGGGTTGGTGGCTGAGAGTCTACATGTCCTGGGAATGATGTAAAACTTTATCTGATAGTGAGGTTCCAGTTCTGGAGGTCTGGGGAATGTGGAGCACTCCTCCTTCATCACCATTGCTCCTAGGTCTACTCTGACCTTAGAGTGGTAGTGCTTGTCTTACCTTCATCAGCTAGCTAAGTGTAACTGAAGCAGTGTCCAAGACAGCTGGTATTTATGGAAATCAAGAATAGTCCACTCATGTATTTGGGTGATTTCATTCCTTGAGTTCTGATTGGCTGCTTTGTTTCTATGATGCTGTGGAGTTTCATGAATACCCTGTCATTCTGCAGTAGCGTTGCAGCAAAACAGGTTTGTATTAAGTTACGACTGCTTGTTGCCGTGTCTTACCAATTCGATGGTAATTGGAACTTAGCTTGATTATTCTATAAAAAGTACAATAATCTTTATATAGCATACCCAGTTGATTTTTTAATTATTTGAGGTTATTGTTATTTAATGTTAGATATATAGAGCTGTGTAAATGTTGTTCAAAACTGTTTGAATTATGCAAATATCCCCAGTGGTTCAAAAGTTATGAAAATTCAAACCCCCAAAATTGAGGGTACAAAAGTGGACATGATTTTGTTTTTGTTTGTTTGTTTTGTTTTACAGCATATCAACCTCAGTGGGTCATTTAATGCCGATAAAGTTTTGAAATAAATCAATTCTTAATGGACAATACAATTTTTTTTATAAATACATTTTTCTATTTAACCCATAGATGGGACCCTAACAGGTACTACCACTCCGGGTCAGAGTGGACCAGGGAGCAATGGTGATGAAGGGGTGCTCCACATTCCCCAAACCTCCAAAACTGGAACCTCAGATAGAGTTTAACATCATTCCCAGGACATGTAGACCCGCAGCCACCGCCTTCTAGCACCCATATGATAAAAAGGGGTTGGGGCTTGCCATAAGGGCAATAGGGTTGGGAAAATCATATAGGTGCTAGGGCTTGACGTAACCAGCTGATTGATCGGAGGGGGCCTCTCCGACCGCCCGTTTAGCCCAAGATAGGGCCAAAGTGGAGTATTGCATGTCAAGAACTGCTCATCCAGCTGGGCTCTATCCTTAAGCATCACGGGTCGCCACCCACAGGCAACAGGTGGCCCCATTGGGGGAGTCTTACCCCTCTGTAGAGGTGCAGTCGGTGCATTCTAATGCCCCAGCCGACAGGGCGGGATTTTGTTTTTAAAAAATGTCAAATCACGGACTAATTCAAAACAAGAAATTTAATAATTTCTTCACCATTTTTTAATTTTTGGAGCAATTTTGATAGAATTTGGTATTATTATGTAAAATTGTATGTTCTTTCTGATTCTGCACTCAAATTGTATGCATCTCTATGCTGTAACCCATTATTTAGAGAATAAGACGTGCTGATAGCAGCAGTTTTGGGGTTTTAAAAATTTAACACTAGATTATTCAACATTTTCATTTTAATTCATATAACTCTTATAGATATTATAAGAGCGATTCAGGCCACCACCAGATAGTATTAGAGAGAAAAAAGAGCGCCTCCAGATAGTATTAGAGAGGGTTTGGAGCACCAAATAGATATATAAGAGAGATTCAGGCACCACCAGATAGTATTAGAGAGAAAGAAGACAGATAGTATTAGAGAGGGGTTTGGAGCAACAATAGATATTATAAGAGAGATTCAGGCCACCCCAGATAGTATTAGAGAAAGAAGAGCGCCTCCAGATAGTATTAGAGAGGGTTTGGAGCACCAATAGATATTATAAGAGAGATTCAGGCCACCACCAGATAGTATTAGAGAGAAAAAAGAGCGCCTCCAGATAGTATTAGAGAGGGTTTGGAGCAACAATAGATATTATAAGAGAGATTCAGGCCACCACAGATAGTATTAGAGAGAAAAAAGAGCGCCTCCAGATAGTATTAGAGAGGGTTTGGAGCACCAATAGATATTATAAGAGAGATTCAGGCCACCACCAGATAGTATTAGAGAGAAAAAAGAGCGCCTCCAGATAGTATTAGAGAGGGTTTGGAGCACCAATAGATATTATAAGAGAGATTCAGGCCACCACCAGATAGTATTAGAGAGAAAGAAGAGCGCCTCCAGATAGTATTAGAGAGGGTTTGGAGCACCAATAGATATTTATAAGAGAGATTCAGGCCACCACCAGATAGTATTAGAGAGAAAAAGAGCGCCTCCAGATAGTATTAGAGAGGGTTTGGAGCACCAATAGATATTATAAGAGAGATTCAGGCCACCACCAGATAGTATTAGAGAGAAAAAAGAGCGCCTCCAGATAGTATTAGAGAGGGTTTGGAGCACCAATAGATATTATAAGAGAGATTCAGGCCACCACCAGATAGTATTAGAGAAAAGAGAGCGCCTCCAGATAGTATTAGAGAGGGTTTGGAGCACCAATAGATATTATAAGAGAGATTCAGGCCACCACCAGATAGTATTAGAGAGGGTTGGGAGTGTCATATAACTCTCTGTATCTTTTTTCTTTTTTTTTATTCTTTTCATTATGTTCAATTGAAACAGATTAGCATTATCACTTCCCCATGCTCACACCCTCTATCTAATTTTCATCTACTGTCTTTTTAAAAAAAAAAACTTTTTCTGCATTGCATATTCTTTTTCTTCCCTTTCTTTCCCTATAATAAAAACAGAATGGTCCATTATTTAGCTGAGGTGACAACACTCATAAGAATTTGGCAGATAAGCCAAACCAGATAATCAGGATTTACATTTTTGCATTTCATCTTGATGGTCTCATCATTAACCAGAGGTTGTTGCAAGCTGATAACAGTTGTACTTTTAAGGAACATGAGTATTAATATATAGATGTATAGAAGGGGGGGAAAATATATGGGGTGAAATAGACCTTTGAATCAACAAGCTCTCGCCAAAGGGGGAACCAAAAACAAGCGAGTTCTCAGTCTTCTCACAAGTCAGAACCTCTGTTGGTCAACACATTCTTCGTCTAGCAGTTGGAAAAATCCGTCGTCGTAGTCGAAATAATCTTTAGCAGTTCAAAATCACATTTCCTAATTAGTTTTGTTTCTGTTCGACTAAAATCCATTTCTTTACTGAAAAGCGCTTCGTCGTCGACTGCTTCTGCTGCTGCTGACTCCTGACTGACCAGCACTTGACTCACTTGTTATTTTATGGACATATTAGCCAAACATCCAGGCACGTCAGTCAAACCTCGCGTCCTTCCAGTTCCTACATCGCATCTGTTTTCGCATGCGGGATGGCGCGGGTTCGATCCCGGCAGGCAAGACAATGTCTTGCTCCCTTTCCTTTCTTGTTCTCCGTGACAAGATGATACTTCCTCATCGCAGAAATGGGGAAAACATTATGACTATAAACAACCAAGATAAGGATACTAGTTCAAGTCCATTAGCGTCTAATATTCTTAATTCCTTTTCTGAGAAATTCGGACAAAAATTTCTAAGAAGCATTTTAATTGTGGAGAGACAAATGCAGAGGAGTTTAGATAGAATTCGAGGATGACGATGTCGGCTTTTGTATGAATTCTTTTTTTAAGATAAGTTTTTTATCAGCGTTATATAATGTTTTTGAAGTAGCGGAGAAAAAGAGGAAAGAAAATATGTTCTTCGATTGTCGGCTAAAATTCACCCCCCTCTGCTCCGCAAAAAAAAAAAAAAAAAAAAAAATAATGAAAAGAAAAATGAATCGATAAAAATCCCTCGAGAAATGAAGTAGATTTAACGTTATGTTAAAAAGAAGGAAATATTGCTAAACAGGCCATTAAGAGACTTCTAAGAAACTAAATTGAAAAAAAAAGAAGAAAAGTAAAAATCACTTAAGCAAATCTCCAATCCACTTGCCAAGAATTCACTCCCCCCCCTCCCACGCACCCACCACCACCACCACTCAAATTGTTACATACTATTCTTAATATCTTCTACTAGCAAGACCTGTGGATATATCACAGTATGATAACTTAATTATCCCAATGTTTGATAGCTCATATATATATATATATATATCCTCTCTCTATATAGGATGATGCTATAATAATAATAATTCCTCAATATTGAAATTTTCAAAACATTGTTACTATAACAACTAAGATAAGGATTGTTAATAAAATTGTTATATACTATTCTTAATATCTTCTACTAGCAAGACCTGTGGATATATCACAGTATGATAACTTAATTATCCCAATGTTTGATAGCTCATCAGTAGAGCGTTCGGCTAGAAACCACAAGGTTCCTAGTTCGATACCGGTCCCCGCCAACTCAGCGTATGAGTAGCACAGGGATCTGTGCGGTAAAGTAAGGAGCTGATGGTAGGTGTGGCACTCCACTTCAGATGCTAAAAACAATCTCCTTGGTTTAGCGCTATTGAAAAGGGGATAGACTCCCTCGCTGACTCCCTCGCTGACTCCCTCGCTGACTCCCTCGCTGACTCCCTCGCTGACTGGCTAATACCGACTTTAGGCTGCCCCGTCGACTTTACTTTTTATATATATATATATATATATCCTCTCTATATATAGGATGATGCTATAATAATAATGATAATAATAATTCCTCAATATTGAAATTTTCAAAACATTGTTACTATAACAACTAAGATAAGGATTGTTAATAAAATTGTTATATACTATTCTTAATATCTTCTACTTGCAAGACCTGTGGATATATCACAGTATGATAACTTAATTATCCCAATGTTTGATAACTCATATATATGTATGTAACCGAAACTATATCACTACTCAAGTCCTAATTCCCTTAGTTATTGACATCACATTCTCAATGATTTTATTTTTATTTAAACCTCAATTATTAATAAAATTGTTTTACCTTATTAATACTGTTAACCATATCAACATGGTATTTACCGCGTACCCCACTTGTACGGGTCAGGCACAAAGTCCCTATTAACGTGGGACCACCCACAAACCGAAGCTCATGGAGTGGCAGGTGAAAAAATTGCGTCGATCCCGTCGGCATTCCCCCTCAAGGGGGGCGCCTCAGGCACTGGGCAATAAACCCAGCCCTGCCCCTTTAAATCGAGGGGGCAGGTGTTGCCTGGGGGGATGGCCCCCTGGGATCGACGCTATTAATTATATCAATGGTCCAGAGGCCGAAGCCACTGTTGACCATATCAACATACTAACAACATGCAATTATATTTATATATACAACAAAATAGCGGTTTACAGTGTGAACGGGAAAGCTAATTTGCATATTGATATTAAAAATGTGATTTTAATAAATATGTGCTTAGTATTATTGATTTCTAATTGTTTGGTTTTATTTTAAGGAATATAAGCAACAATCTCTTCAATGAATCTTAAATGAAATTCATTAACAAGAAAAAATAACTGTCATTTTATTCTTTACTTCCTCTTTTAACTAAATACTTAGAAAAAATAACAATGAAAGACGAGTGTGATTGAAGAATAAGTTTCAGTTGTTCTAATTTTCGATTATACCCACCTCTGTTTCAAATCTTTTTATTTGCATTCTTATTTAGTTTTATTAGCCTTTCTAATTTAATATAGTATTTTATTACATTAAAACTTAAATACTTGCACCCGGAGGGTGCATATATTTGCTAGTTATACTAAAGCTGTGTGAATCAATGATTGTTTGCTAAAGGCTTCTTTTTTTTTTTTTTATTTGTTAAGAGACACAAAATACATCCAAAAATATTCCTTAGTTTTGGGATTAAGTTACATTAAAAAAGATATCCAATTCATTTGGTTCTAATTAGTTGTAATTTGTAATTAAGTCAAAATCTCAACCATCTCTTACTTGACTTTCTGTTACTTTCCCCCTCTCTCTATATATAGGATGATGCTCATACAGAACAGCCCAACAAAGAAAATTCATTTTATTTCAGTGGTTATATATATATATATATATATATATATATATATATATATATATATATATATAGGGCCAGGATAACTCAGTCGGTAGCGTGTTCAGCTAGAAACCACAAGGTTACTAGTTTGGTACCGGCCCTCGCCAACTCAGTGTATGAGTAGCACGGGGATCTGTGCAGTAAAGTAAGAAGCTCCACCTCAGATGCAAAAACAATCTCCTTGGTCTAGCGCTAATGAAAAGTGGATAGACTACCTCACTGATTGGCTGATACCAACTTTAAGCCACCCTGACGACTGTTTTTTTTATTTATGAGCTATTCCACAGGATCAATTATCTGTCTATAGCAGTCTATATGAGTCCACTTATATTAGTGACTAATAATAATAATAATAATAATAATTCCTCAATATTGAAATTTTCAAGACATTGTTACTATAACAACTAAGATAAGGATACTAGTCCAAAGAAGAATAATCAAAGTTCCAATTACCGTTGAATTGGGAAGACATGGCAACAAACGGTTGTAACCCAATACAAACCCGAATAGTCACAAAGTCTACTGCAGAATGACAGGGTATTTATAAAACTACACAATATCATTCAAATCAAGCAGCCAATCAGAACTCAGGGAATGGAATCACTCAAATCACCCAAATTCATGAATGGATCATTCTTGATCTCTATAAATACCAACTGTCTTGGACACTGCTTAAGTTGTACTTAATTAGTCTACTGTTGGTTTGAATAACAGCAGCTAACTGACTTCAATGATATTTGTGATGAATAATGATAATCCCTCATCTCAAAAGTGACTAAAATATTGTATGTTAATGACAAAGATGAGGAAACTAGATAAGGTAGCCGCTGCTAGAGGTTNGGTAGGGCATCATGAGGATTCTGGACATTCTAAATTAAAGTCTAGCCTGAGGTATCAGATTCTGCCACAAAGCAGCCATATTTTTAATGGTGATTTTTCCCGCATTCACACTACGCAGGTACATTTTTGGGGGACCACCATAACCGAAGCTCATATTGATGGTAGCAGCATGAAAAATGCAGGATCTCCCGGTCAGCATTAACCCCTAAACGGACGCCTCAGCACTAGGGCAATAAACCATCCCAGCCCCTTTAAATCAAAAGGCAGGTGTTGCCTGGGGAGAATGGTTCCCTGGGATCACTGCCGATCCTGTGCCAAAGCCACCAGACAACAGGCCCCATAAAGGGAACGAACGTATTATTAATGCATTTAAAATCCCTGAATATGTGGCTATATATTATTCTACAGAAATAAAGATATAACAAATAGTTTTTATGGACTTGTGGTGAAAGGCCATAAATTTGCATAATGAATTTCTAACCAAATCTTAGGGTTTTATGACACTTAATCATGAATAGTGTTCACCCTATGATCTTATACGTGAAATTTCAATACTAACTTACTATGATGTTATGTCGCAAATGCTATTAAAACACAATCCTACTATATAATTTTAATAGGAAATCAATTAAAATAACATTAAATAAACGTACTAGGTTAACACAGTTCTAAGTGACAGTTTCTTGGATTCCGGGTTCAAATCCTGGCAGCGGCCAGAAACATAGAAAAAATAATTAACCAACTTACCCAAGCTGAATAAATAAATATGCCTCCGGCCTTCTAAAAAATATTCTTACAAAGTAATTCATTGTTATTATTAGTTTTATTAGTCTTTCTAATTAATATATTTTATTTCATTAAAACAAGTACTTGCACCCAGACGTCACAATAGCTTATTGCTAGTAACATTGCATTCTTTCATTCAACCAAATTGCAAACGTTGTTTTGGGGTTGTTTTTTTTTATACGTCATTATCAATTTTATTGGTTATTTTTAATTTATTTACAACTACCAAGTAATTACATGGTTTTAATAACTAGTTAAGAAATGGCCAAATAATAAGTTTTTAAAAATTATCTACAGTGTACGTTACTTATGATATCCTAACTTACTAGTTTTCCGAGTTACGAGCTGTCACTCCATTTTTTTTTTCCATTATGTTACAGAGATAAAATTTGAAATGCCCCCCCCATTATTAATGCCAGTCTTTTTTACAAGTATAATTAATATTGTTTGAAGTAACTA
Organism: Doryteuthis pealeii; assembly: GCA_023376005.1. Classification (NCBI taxonomy): domain Eukaryota; kingdom Metazoa; phylum Mollusca; class Cephalopoda; order Myopsida; family Loliginidae; genus Doryteuthis; species Doryteuthis pealeii. The sequence goes on along the minus strand of CM042174.1, from coordinate 49,032,247 downwards.
ATGGTTAGAATGGCAAAACAATCTCAAACTCAAAGGCTCTTAATTAAGGTACAGAGTGTACCAGATTTACAAGTGCCCCAAATTCGAGTTTCAAATCAGATATTTTTAAACTTTATATTGATTACAATAAGACGAGGACAATAGTCCAAATAACGCAGATAATACAATAATTTACTTAGTTTTCATATAAATAACTGGTAGAAATTGGCAAACAGATTAGAGCTTTAAATACATTGGTACTGGGTAAGATTTAAAGTAATATAGTACTTTGAGATACAAACTCCGACAAAGGTTAATAGACAAGACATTTAACATGGTACAGTTACATAATAATTGATCCCTAATACATTTTTTAGGTATTGTAGAAATCATTATTGGCGATCAGTACAGCTGATGGCCTTGAGAGTGAGTGACGGCGCTTGACCTCGATCTTCACGCTGCGCTTCTGCGGATGGAACGTAAGAACCGGAAGGCAATAGAAGGCCCCCTTCCGGTTTAAGGTACTAAGTAAGTAACTTAGTCAGTTTAGAAGTTAGAAGCCAAGCTAGCAAGATGTGAGTTCTCACTGCGCAGATTGTCTGGTCTGGGGATCTACGAATAAAGTAAACATCATCGTAAATCGAAGTCTTGTGTTTATACAAAAAACTAACAATGACACAGGGCTTCTGATAACAAGAAATCCCTAGCAACAGAAACCAGACCCAAATCCTCAATAGAAGACCAGACGAGACAGCTTAGAAGATATATCAGACCAAGATAGATGATAGACGATCAGGACTAAAGCCGGCCAGAAGAATAGACGACCCAGAGTAAGAAGTAGTAAGAAAGGTATATAACGTTATATGCTGATTTGGTAAAGTGAAAGACCAGTATATAACATATATCTATTTAGTAAAGAAGGCACTATGCAACAACAGCACATGTTAAACAGTGTACATAATACATAGGTGTACATAAACATACATACAAAAGTAAAAGGGAAAAACATAAAAGTACAGACATGAGACTAATAATAGTCCATGCTGTATAAATCACTACAGTAATGTAAGGGGGGCCAAAGCCCCAACAGAGGGGGGTAACCAGAGTCTAACCCATAGTTGTGTCTCGTGGGTCGAGCAACCGGAAAAGAGAAAGAGAACGTTCAAACCAGCCGCTTAAATATAAACGGCCCTAGAGGGAACCAGGCGAACTAAACAGGCTGACAACTCCCCAGGCAAATACGAAACTAACGCCACAGTACCTTGACTTATCAGTGCCCCAACAAGGTCAATTTTTTAAGCAGAGTTTAACCGGTTTGAATTCAAAATCAAACTTGAATTTGAGTGTTCTTTAACAGACTTCTGCAGAGGTGTAGTCAGTGATTTCTACAGACTCAGCTACAGGCGTGGCTAAATTTAATAATGTGTGTTATATACACAATAATAAACAATAAAAAAATGGTATTTCTAATACTTTAAAAAAATTTAAAAGCTAAAATTTGAAATCACCTATTATTTAATGCCGTCTTTTTTACAAGCAATTATATTGTAATCATTTACAAAGAGCTTTAATTAATTTCAGTGGTACCTTGAATTATAGAGTACCCCAATTTATAATTTTTTCCGAGTTAAAAGCTACCACTCAATTCTTTATTTGTTTATTTTATTTTTACCAAGAATTACCATGGTTTCTAGTAATTAATGTTTAGAATTTGAAAACAGTAAAAGCTTTAGTTATTTCTACCGGGTAGCTTGACTAACGAGTACCCTAACTTACTAGTTTTCGAGTTACAAATTGTCACTCAATTTTTGGGAGGGCCTCATGTTGAAAGCTAAATTTGAATCACCCATTATTAATGCCAGTCTTTTTTACAAGTATTATATGGTTTCAAGTAATTAATTGTAAGCATTTGCAAAGAGTTTTAAATAATTTAAATATTGTCTTATTTATCTTTAACTTAAACCAGTGGTTCTCAACTAGGGTCCATGTTGAACCCCCAGGGCCCATGTAATATTTTTTGGACCCAGGCAAGTAAAAGTATTTAACTATAAAAATTCAATGGGGTTTTTAAACAACGAATGGCTATGGGGCGGGGGGTGGTCCACCATAGTAAAATGGGATTAAAAATTGTCTTACAAGTGCTCCAAATTACAAGGTTTCTCAGTTAGTAACTTTCACTATGTCAATATTTGGCTTTATGTAGAGAGATAAAATTTTGAATCACCTATCATTAATGTCAGACTTTTTTTTTACAAGTGATTATATGGTGAGAATTTACAAAGAGCTTTAATTAACTCCAGTGTACCTTGGATTAATTCACACTCAATTGTCCAATTGGACACATGGCCTAGTGGATAAGACCCTATCAAATATATTTCATTACTATTTCTCTTTTTAGATGAGGCTTGATGATTAGTATTATCTGCGTTATTCGCGACTATTGTCCTCATCTCATTGTTATCTGTCCAATTGGACACATGCCTAGGGATAAGGTAGTTAGGTTAAGACAGTTCTAAAGTGACAGTTATCTCTGGATTCTGGGTTCAATCCATGAGCGGCGGCACTAACATAGAAAAATAATTAAAAAACAACTCCTACCCCTGCTATGGTAGCGGAATGAGAACAGGATACCCCGTGGACTGAATAAAGGGTTAGGTTTGAGTTCCGTGATGGCTTCCGATTACAACAAGAAGGTTCCCGACTATGACAAGAAATTTCCCGAGTTGAAAAGAAGGTTCCCAAGTCTGACAAGAAAATACCTTAAGAAGGCCGGAGGCATATCGTCCAAAACGTTGTACAGATTACAATAAAGATGAGGAAATAGTCCAAATAACGCAGATAATACAAATAATTACTCAGTTTCATAAATAATGTTTAGAATTGGCAAACAATTAGAGTTTTAAATACATTGGTACCTTATTAAAAGCTAAATTTTGAATAACCTATTATTAATGCCAGTCTTTTTTAAGCAATTATATGGTTTGAATTAACTAATGGTTGGTTGGTTATGTTTAATGGCATGTCACTATATTGGGTATTTTATGCTGATGACGTTTTGTTTTATACATTACATACTAATCCCCTCCGCACAAGCAGGATGTGACACAGGTCAGTATGTAAGTGGAATTTAACGGTTTGAATTCAGAGAATTCTTTCTCTTTGGCCGTTGCCATACCAAGGTTAAAGAGCCCAGTCTACTCCACCACATTTACCCATAGCTGGGAGAGGAATAGCTGGAATCTTTTTCCAAAGTGTATTAATTCATATGAAATGTGAACAGCTTCATACACGATTTGAACTCAGAGACAAGGCTGTTTGCATTTTATATGTGAGAAATGTACAGTAAACTCAGAAATTGCTGAATATTTTGAAATACGAACAGCTCAATATGTTCATATTCACACAAAACATAAACGAGAGATGAGAAAGATTATTGAGAGTGAGAGAGAGAGAGAGAAATGTGTGTCTAAGAGATGAGAGTATTTATTATTGTAAGAGAGTGTTGGTGTGCGAGAGGGATATGAGAATAGTTGTTTATTAAAAGTGAGAGAGAGAGTGTGTGTGTGTGTGTGTGGTGTGTGTGTGTGTGTGTGTGAAAAAGAAAGCGTAGATGAGTGGTTATTATTAGAAGAGAGAGAGAAAGAGTGTATGTATGTATGTGCATGTAAGTATGCAAGAGAGAGAGAGAGAGAGAGTACATGTGTGTATGTGAGAGAGAGTGTGTATATGTATGTGTGTGTGTGTGTGTGTGATGCAAGAGTACATATGCTGTGTGTGTATGCAGAGACAGTTTGTGTGTTGCGCAGAGAGTGTGTATGTGTGTGTGTATGTATGTGGTGTATGAGAGAGTGCGTGCGGTGTATGTATGTGTGTGTGTGTATGTATGAGAGTGCGTGGTAATATATTATATATATTTGTGTGCATGAGAGAGAGTTTGTGGTGTTTGTGTGTGTGTGGTATGTATGTATGTATATATATATATATATATATTTTATATATATATATATATATATATAGATTATATATGTGTGTGCGTGAGAGAGAGTCTGGTGTATATATATATATATATATATATATATATGTGTGTGTGCGGTGAGAGAGAGTGTGTGTGTATATATATATATAATATATATTTGTGTGTATGAGAGAGTGCGTGTGTAATATATATATATTTGTGTGTGTGAGAGAGTGAGAGGTGTGGTATATATATATATATATATATTATGTGTGTGAGAGTGTGTATGGTATGTATATTTGTGTGTGTGAGAGTGTGTATGTGTATGTATATTTGTATGTGTGAGTGTGTGTGTGTGTATGTATATTTGTGTGGCGAGAGTGTGTGTGTGTGTGTATGTATGTATGTGTGTGTGAGAGTGTGTGTGTGTGTAGTGTATGTATGTGTTGTGTCGAGAGCGTGTGTGTGTGTGTGTGTGTGTATTTATGATGATGTGTGTGTTGCGAGAGTGTGTGTGGTGTGGTGTATGTATGTATGTGTGTGTGCGAGAGAGTGCGTCTGTGTTATGTATGTGTGAGAGAGAGAGTGCGTGTGTGTGTGTATGTATGTTTGTGAGAGAGAGAGAGAGAGAGAATGGTGGGTGTGTGTGTGTGTGCAAGAGAAAGACAGAGAAAATGTGCGTATGTGTTTGTGTGTGATAGAGAGAGAGTGTCTGTGTGCAAGATATATATAGAGAGAGAAAGAGAGAGTGTCTGTGTGTGAATGTATGCAAAAAGAGAGAGAGTGAGAGATGAATGTTTTTTGTTATAAAAGGATCTCTTTATTTGTCATGCTCAAAACAAAAACAAATGCTAAAAAAAAGGATGATTGACATAATTCAAGTTTCCTTTCATTCACTGGCAGGACCAGTTTGTGTTCTTTTAAATGTGTTCGTGAGTCGCAATTGTGAGTGAAATTACATCTGCTATCAACGGAACACGTTCTACCACTGCCTGAAGGGAAAATTCCTGTGAAACATTAGCTGAAATGTTTTGTGATGTCTCTACACGTCTCCATGTGAATATTGTTTGTTTAGATTCACACAAACTATATAGGTACTTATATATATAAATAAATTTAATTTCATTTTATTTTCAAAACAGAATATGCATTTTCTAAATTTAAAAAAAAAATTTTTTAATTAAAAAGAAAAAAAAAAAATTCCGATATAATATTGAACGTTTCACTGCGCACCACTTTCGGTCAATACGATCCACTCACACCGTTCTCTCTATCATACACAAAATCACTCATTTGATAAAGACCACTTCAATAAAGGGTCGAAACAGATTTCTGTCAGCGAATTTTTAACATCATGTATTTGTTTTTTTTAAAATATTTATTTCACACTGTCGGATTCACTTCTATTCATTTTTCATATATATAATATATTATGTGTGTGTGTGTGTGTATATATATTGTTTAGTTCAGTCGGTAAAGTACTCGCCTGGGAATTGCAAGGTTCTTGCTTCAATACCAGCCCTCGCCACTCAGCGAATGAGTAGCTCAATATGATGATTTTTTTTTTTTTTTTTTTTTTTTTTTTTGAAAATGGAGCAAATACTCATTAAATACGGCTTTCCCAAAGAAAACGGTTTACCACCATAATGATGCTATCAAAACAACTAACACCAATGGTACGCTCACCTGATGGTAACACTGACTTCTTTGACATTGTCGCTGGAGTCTACAAGTAGAATATGCTAGTGCCATATATCTTATTATAATGGACATTGTGGGGTTTGTCTGTAACCGAAACTATATCACTATTCAAGTCACAATTCCCTTAATTATTTACGTCAAATTATCCATGGTTTCATTCTTTTAAACCTTCAATTATTAATAAAATTGTTTTACAATCATTAAGACTGATTGATCATATCTAATACAATAACATGCAATTGTATTGTATATATACAACAAAATAGAGGTTTACAGTGTGAATGGGAAAGGCTAATTTGCATACTTGATCTTAAAAAATCTGAATTAATAAATAATGCTCAGTATTATTGATTTCTAAATTGTTTGGTTTTATCTTATTGAATATGAGCAAAAATCTCTTCAATAATCTTAAAAAAATCCTTAACAAGAAAAAATAACTGTATTTATTTTTTACTTCCTATTTTAACTAAACAGTTAATTAGAAAATTTACCAATGAAAGACGGGGTAACGAAAATGATGAAGAGTTAGTTTCAAGTTGTTCTATTTTTCAATTATACCCCTTCTGTTTCAAATCTTTTTATCTACATTCTGTTTTCAGTTTCTTAGCCTTTCTAATTTAATATCATATTTTATTATAAAAATTTAACTAAAATACTTGCACCCCAGGGTGCATATATTTGCTAGTATTTATAATATACCTCGAACATCATTAGACCCCATAAAAGAAAAAGGCCTCACACTAAAAAAAGGCAAGAAGTAGAAGATACCCCGCACAAACGATCACAGAAGCAGGACTACCCAGATGATCTAGCCCTTCTTACAAATACACCTGCACAGAACCGAATCCATGCTAAATAGCCTAGAAAGGGCAGCACGAACATAGGCCTACACGTGAACTCCGATAAAACAGAGTACATGTGTTTTATAAATGAAGAGATATCTCCACACTTGATGAGTAAACCAAAATCAGTAAAACAATTCACATACCTAGGCAGTAATATCTCATCAACAGAAAACGATATTAATACATGCATAAAAAGGCATGGTCTGCTATAAACAAATTTCAGTCATATGTTAAGTCCGATCTCACTGACAAGTTTAAGCAACAATTCTTCCAGGCCGTGGTTGTAATCGGTGCTACTGTACAGCTGCAACCACCTGGACTAATGAAAGCGATTGGAGAATAAACTAGACAGTAGCTGCACAAGATATGCTGTGTGCAGTCTTAAACAAGACATGGAAACAACACCCCACAAAAACATATACTGCTATCTAATCGGTTGGTACTTCAGTTTAAATGTAATTTAGAATATACACTAACACAAAGTTAATTTTTTTAACAACTCAATAGTTTAAAAAATGTTACTGAAATACTGTATGTTGTCCCTTTTTTCGAGCACTAAAACTATATCTGTAGTTGTCGTATATCTGGTCACCAGTACCCAAAACGATATACATAACGGAAGGCGGTGGTGGTGGCGCGGCAATATATTCACGGTAGCTAAAAATTATTTCTTGTGTAAAATAAATACAACGCGAAATATGTAGTCACAACTGCTAGCCTTTATTTATCATGCTTGCCTGTGTGCGTGTATCGGAGAGGAGGAAAGGCAGAGCAAAAGAGAGAGAGAACACTACTTGATTACTGTGACCCATACTAGCACACCAAAGGGCCGGCCGTTCCCCTACGCGTCATCGAAAGCAAAAAAGAGGCCGGTCCCTTTTTTCATTGTTCCATGTCACCACGTGACTGTCCGGTCAACACCTGAAAACTTACCTAGGTGACACTCCAATTCTCCATCGGGGTCACGCTACGGTCAAACCATCGTTCAGATTCGCCTGTTTTGCTCATCACTATTTTTTAAACCTTTATCATCTCTTATTTCTTCTTTCTCCTTTTTCTAATATCAGTAGTTCTAACTCACAAAAGTCAGGATAATATCCCCATGCTGCTACAATACAATAACTAAAAAAAATAATTAAAAAAAAAAAAGACAAAATAATCACATTTCTACCACATAAAAAAAAATAGGTATTTTTATATCCTCTGCATTTCTATTTACTGAATCTTCGTAATTTTAAATAATGGGGCTTTATAATATAAATTGTGAAGACTCTTGTTAATGGGGAGACTCGTGACAAATTGTATTTAATTGTCCGATTCTTCGTTAATTCTTAGGAGTTTCCAATTGGTAACACTCAAATGGCGCTGTCCTAAATTTGGATTTCCTGAATTCTCTTGAAATAAACTTTTCAATATGGGCATTAAATGAGTCAATATAGGGCATTAGATTCTTTCAACACTTTGGCGTGTGCCACCCTAATGTTGTCTGGCATAAAACTTAGGACGCAATTTAGGAAATTGGAATCCGTTCTTGGAGAAGGTCTTTTCTCTATACTGAAAAGAAAGGGAAATAGGCTCTTACTTACTTGAGATTTAAATTCTCTTGCCATACAAAGGGGGATTGCAAAAAGTTGTTGGTGTATGGTACAAGGACCTGAGGAGAGAGAAAACCTATTCAGATAATTACAAGAGAAGTTTATTAAAGTTTCAAGTAAATTCTCATGCATACATATGATAATTGTAAAAGTTGTTGGTGTAAGGTACAAGGACATGAGGAGAGAGAAATTATTAAATTTTCAACTAAATTTCTCTTGCATACATATATAAAATTTTAAAAGTTGGTATAAGGTACAAGACTGAGGAGAGAGATTTATAAGTTTCAATTAAATTCTTTTGCAGCATATGATAATTGTAAATTTTTGGATAAGGTACAAGGACATGAGAGGAGAGTACTTATTAAATTTTCAACTAAATTCTCCATTGCATACATATAAAATTGTGAAAGTTGGTATAAGGTACAAGGACATGAGGAGAGAGATTTTATTAAATTTCATTTAAAATTCTTTTTGCATACATATGATAATCTGTAAAACATGGTATGGTACAAGGACATGAGGAGAGATTTTATTAAAGTTTCAGTTAAATTCTTTTGCATGATATGATAATTGTAAAATGTTTTTGTTAGGTACTAGGATATGAGAGAGAGAAATTAAATTAAATTTTAACTAATTCTCTTGCATACATATAATTGTGAAAAGTTGGTGTTAAGGTACAAGGACATGAGGAGAGAGATTTTATTAAAGTTTCCATTTAAATCTTTTGCATACACTATGAAATTCGTAAAAGTTGGTACAGACAGGGAAAAGTTTATCAAAAGTTCAATTAAATTTTCACACTTTTATGATGATGACAGACAATATTTTATTTTCTGCATTCACAGAAGGGTGATTTAAGAGTTTTGTGTAAGGACAAGGCAGAGGAAGAAATCTATCAACTTTGCAAATAGATGCAAGAGAATTTTAATTTATTAAGTGAAATTTATAAATTTATTAATATTAACTAAATTCATACACTGGTTGAAATAAAAAAAGAGTTTATAAAATGTTTTTAAAACAGAAATTGAGTTTTAAAAAATGAGTACCCATCAAGAATGAAACAAACAAAAACGTCTTTGGCATAAAATAACCCAATTGTTTGAACATGCCGTAAAACCAAGCAACCAATCTATGGCCTTCTCAGAAAAATATGGAATCTTTGCTTCATATATCCGACAATAGTGGCCATTCTATATATTTTGAATCAACCTATGATCTTACGAAAACCTACAGCAATATATGTAACCAATCAAAAGGAGAAACAAAAAAGGGGAAGAGAAAATATTTATACTTACACATTGGCCAAGGATGCGGTCAAAACTTTAACAGTTGTAGTACTATGTCGTACTTACATCATCATCTTATGCATAATTATTAGTACAGATATCCATGACAATCCTCGGCAAACCAATCCCTACCAATCATTGTTTTTCAAGAGGTCCTCTGTGCAGCATACCAACTATCTGACAAATAGATATTGAGGCAAATGTACTCTTTGCTAATAGCCCACACTGGATTTGCCCATTGTATCATATCCACATATACCATAATTTATTTTTGAATCAACAAAACCAGTGATCTACCAAACCTTCAGCAATATGTAGACATCAAAAGGAGAAACAAAACAGAAAGGGAATTTATCTTACCTTAATCTTTTAATCGTCTGGTTTGTTGAATGATTTCAAAGACGATTTAGAAACCAAATAGACATATTAAGAGTTTTTTATGGTTTCTACTATCGATTACTGATATAAGACCTTATTGATAGTAGCAGTCTAAAACCCTAACAGAAACTGTTCAAATCTACGAGACGGCAATTCAAACATCAAGATAAATTTAGATATTTCCCTTCAAACCTTTTTTGTATTTTTGGCGAGCAATTTTCGATTCTATAGAATTTGTATTCTTATGCTAAAATTGTATGTTCTGTTCTGATTGCTGTATCAAATGTATGCATCACTACTGCTGATAACCCATCCTATTTAAGAGAATAAGAGAGAGATGGAATTAGGACGTGCTGATAGCAGCGATTTTTGGGTTTTAAAATTTAACACTAGATTATTTCAACATTTTCATTTTAATACATATAACATCTTTTATAGATATTATAAGAGAGATCAGGCCACCAACCAGATAGTATAGGAGAGAAAAAAGAGCGCCTCCAGATAGTATTAGAGAGGAGTTTGGGCGCCTAGATTTATAAGAGAGAATTCAGGCCACCACCAACAATAGTATAGTGAGAAAAAAGAGCGCCTCCAGATAGTATTAGAGAGGGTTTGGAGCGACCAATAGATATTATAAGAGAGATTCACGCCACCACCACATAGTATATTAGAGAGAAAAAGAGCGCCTCCAGATAGTATTAGAGAGGGTTTGGAGCGCCAATAGATATTAGAGCGAGTCACCCACCACCAGATAGTAGAGAGAAAGAAGAGCGCCTCCAGATAGTATAGAGAGGGTTGGGAGTGTCATATACTCTCTGTATCTTTTTTCTTTTTTATTCTTTTCATTATGTTCATTGAAACAGATTAGCATTATCACTTCCCCATGCTCACACCTCTATCTAATTTTCATTACTGTCTTTTTAAAAAAAATACTTTTTCTGCATTGCATATTCTTTTTCTTCCCTCTCTTTCTCTATAAATAAAAACAGAATGATTCCATTATTTAGCTGGGTGACAACACTCATAAGAATTTGGCAGATAAGCCAAACCAGATAAATCAGGATTTACATTTTTGCATTTCATCTTGATGGTCTCATCATTAACCGAGGTTGTTGCAAGCTGATAACAGTTGTACTTTTAAGGAACATGAGTATTAATATATAGATGTATAGAAGGGGGGAAAATATATGGGGTGAAATAGACCTTCGAATCAACAAGCTCTCGCCAAGGGGGAACCAAAAACAAGCGAGTTCTCAGTCTTCTCACAAGCCAGACCCTCTGTCGGTCAACACATTCTTCGTCTAGCAGTTGGAAAAATCCGTCGTCGTAGTTAAAATAATCTTTAGCAGTTCAAAATCACATTTCCTATTTAGTTTTGTTTCTGTTCGACTAAAATCCATTTCTTTACTGAAAAGCGCTTCGTCGTCGTCTGCTTCTGCTGCTGCTGACTCCTGACTGCCCAGCACTTGACTCACTTGTTATTTTATGGGCATATTAGCCAAACATCTGGGCACGTCAGTCAAACCTCGCATCCTTCCAGTTCCTACATCGCATCTGTTTTCGCATGCGGGATGGCGCGGGTTCGATCCCGACAGGCATTTCCTTTCTTGTTCTCCGTCACAAGATGATACTTCCTCATCGCAGAAATGGGGAAAACATTATTACTATAAACAACCAAGATAAGGATACTAGTTCAAGTCCATTAGCGTCTAATATTCTTAATTCCTTTTCTGAGAAATTCGGACAAAAATTTCTAAGAAGCATTTTAATTGTGGAGAGACAAATGCAGAGGAGTTTAGATAGAATTCGAGGATGACGACGTCGGCTTTTGTATGAATTCTTTTTTAAGATAAGTTTTTATCAGCGTTATATAATGTTTTTGAAGTAGCGGAGAAAAAGAGGAAAGAAAATATGTTCTTCAATTGTCGGCTAAAAATTCACCCCCCTCCTGCTCCGCAAAAAAAAAAAAAAAACATAATGAAAAAAAGAAAAATGAATCGATAAAAATCCCCTCGAGAAATGAAGTAGATTTAACGTTATGTTAAAAAGAAGGAAATATTGCTAAACAGCCATTAAGAGACTTCTAAGAGCCTAAATTGAAAAAAAAAGAAGAAAAGTAAAAAATCACTTAAGCAAATCTCCAATCCACTTGCCAAGAATTCACCCCCTCCCACGCACCCCCACCACCACTCAAATTGTTTACATACTATTCTTAATATCTTCTACTAGCAAGACCTGTGGATATATCACAGTATGATAACTTAATTATCCCAATGTTTGATAGCTCATCAGTAGAGCGTTCGGCTAGAAACCACAAGGTTCCTAGTTCGATACCGGTCCCCGCCAACTCAGCGTATGAGTAGCACAGGGATCTGTGCGGTAAAGTAAGGAGCTGATGGTAGGTGTGGCACTCCACTTCAGATGCTAAAAACAATCTCCTTGGTTTAGCGCTATTGAAAAGGGGATAGACTCCCTCGCTGACTGGCTAATACCGACTTTAGGCCGCCCCGTCGACTTTACTTTACTTTATATATATATATATATATATATATATATATATAATGGATGATGCTATAATAATAATAATAATAATCCTCAATATTGAAATTTTCAAAACATTGTTACTATAACAACTAAGATAAGGATTGTTAATAAAATTGTTATATACTATTCTTAATATCTTCTAGCAAGACCTGTGGATATATCACAGTATGATAACTTAATTATCCAATGTTTGATAGCTCATATATATATATATATATATCTCTCTCTATATAGGATGATGCTATAATAATAATAATTCCTCAATATTGAATTTTCAAACATTGTTACTATAACAACTAAGATAAGGATGTTAATAAAATTGTATATACTATTCTTAATATCTTCTACTAGCAAGACCTGTGGATATATCACAGTATGATAACTTAATTATCCCAATGTTTGATAGCTCATATATATATATATATATATATATATCCTCTCTCTATATAGGATGATGCTTAATAATAATAATTCCTCAATATTGAAATTTTCAAAACATTGTTACTATACAACTAAGATAATAGGATTGTTAATAAAATTGTTATATACTATTCTTAATATCTTCTAGCAAGACTGTGGATATATCACAGTATGATAACTTAATTATCCCAATGTTTGATAGCTCATATTATATATATATATATCTCTCTCTCTATATAGGATGATGCTATAATAATAATATTCCTCAATATTGAAATTTTCAAAAACATTGTTACTGTATAACAACTAAGATAAGGATGTTAATAAAATTGTTATATACTATTCTTTATATCTTCTACTAGCAAGACCTGTGGATATATCACAGTATGATAACTTAATTATCCCAATGTTTTGATAGCTCATATATATATATATATATACCTCTCTCTATATAGGATGATGTATATAATATAATCAATCCTCAATATTGAAATTTTCAAAACATTGTTACTATAACAACTAAGATAAGGATTGTTAATAAAATTGTTATATACTATTCTTAATATCTTCTACTAGCAAGACCTGTGGATATATCACAGTATGATAACTTAATTATCCCAATGTTTGATAGCTCATCAGTAAGCGTTCGGCTAGAAACCACAAGGTTCCTAGTTCGATACCCGGTCCCCGCCAACTCAGCGTATGAGTAGCAAGGGATCTGTGCGGTAAAGTAAGGAGCTGATGGTAGGTGTGCGCTCCACCTCAGATGCTAAAAACAATCTCCTTGGTTTAGCGCTATTGAAAAGGGGATAGACTCCCTCACTGACTGGCTAATACCGACTTTAGGCCGCCCCGTCGACTTTACTTTATATATATATATATATATTATATATATTATATATATATCCTCTCTATATATAGGATGATGCTATAATAATAATAATAATAATAATAATAATTCCTCAATATTGAAATTTTCAAAACATTGTTACTATAGCAACTAAGATAAGTATTGTTAATAAAATTGTTATATACTATTCTTAATATCTTCTACTTGCAAGACCTGTGGATATATGAGAGTATGATAACTTAATTATCCCAATGTTTGATAACTCATATATATATATCTTATTATAATGGAGATTGTGTGTTTTTCTGTCTGTAACCGAAACTATATCACTACTCAAGTCATAATTCCCTTAGTTATTGACATCACATTCTCAATGATTTAATTTTTATTTAAACCTCAATTATTAATAAAATTGTTTTACCTTATTAATACTGTTAACCATATCAACATGATATTTTCCACGTACCCCACTTGTACGGGTCAGGCACAAAGGCCCTATTATGTGGGACCACCCACAAGCCGAGACTCATGGGGTGGCGGGTGAAAAATTGCGTTGATCCCTCAAGGGGGGCGCCTCAAGGGGGGCGCCTCAGGCACTGGGCAATAAACCCAGCCCTGCCCCTTTAAATCAAGGGGGCAGGTGTTGCCTGGGTGGATGGCCCCTGGGATCGACGCCGTTAATTATATCAATGGTCCAGAGGCCAAAGCCACTGTTGACCATATCAACATACTAACAACATGCAATTATATTTATATATACAACAAAATAGCGGTTTACAGTGTGAATGGGAAGGCTAATTTGCATATTGATCTTAAAAAATTGATTTTAATAAATATATGCTTAGTATTGTTGATTTCTAATTGTTTGGTTTTATTTTAAGGGATATAAGCAACAATCTCTTCAATGAATCTTAAATGAAATTCATTAACAAGAAAAAATAACTGTCATTTTATTCGTTACTTCCTCTTTTAACTAAATACTTAGAAAAAATAACAATGAAAGATGAGTGTGATTGAAGAATAAGTTTCAGTTGTTCTAATTTTCGATTATACCCACCTCTGTTTCAAATCTTTTTATCTGCATTCTTATTTAGTTTTATTAGCCTTTCTAATTTAATATAGTATTTTATTACATTAAAACTTAAATACTTGCACCCGGAGGGTGCATATATTTGCTAGTTATACTAAAGCTGTGTGAATCAATGATTGTTTACTAAAGGCTTCTTTTTTTTTTTGTTAAGAGACACAAAATACATCCAAAAATATTCCTTAGTTTTGGGATTAAGTTACATTAAAAAAGATATCCAATTCATTTGGTTCTAATTAGTTGTAATTTGTAATTAAGTCAAAATCTCAACCATCTCTTACTTGACTTTCTGTTACTTTCCCCCTCTCTCTATATATAGGATGATGCTCATACAGAACAGCCCAACAAAGAAAATTTATTTTATTTCAGTGGTTATATATATATATATAGGGCTAGGATAACTCAGTTGGTAGCGTGTTCAGCTAGAAACCACAAGGTTCCTAGTTTGGTACTGGCCCTCGCCAACTCAGTGTATGAGTAGCACGGGGATCTGTGCAGTAAAGTAAGAAGCTCCACCTCAGATGCAAAAACAATCTCCTTGGTTTAGCGCTAATGAAAAGGGGATAGACTACCTCACTGATTGGCTGATACCAACTTTAAGCCACCCTGACGACTTTACTGTTTTTTTTATTTATGAGCTATTCCACAGGATCAATTATCTGTCTATAGCAGTCTATATGAGTCCACTTATATTAGTGACTAATAATAATAATAATAATAATAATAATTCCTCAATATTGAAATTTTCAAGACATTGTTACTATAACAACTAAGATAAGGATACTAGTCCAAAGAAGAATAATCAAAGTTCCAATTACCGTTGAATTGGGAAGACATGGCGACAAACGGTAGTAACCCAATACAAACCCGAATAGTCGCAAAGTCTACTGCAGAATGACAGGGTATTTATAAAACTCCACAATGTCATTCAAATCAAGCAGCCAATCAGAACTCAGGGAATGGAATCACTCAAATCACCCAAATTCATGAATGGATCATTCTTGATCTCTATAAATACCAACTGTCTTGGACACTGCTTAAGTTGTACTTAATTAGTCTACTGTTGGTTTGAATAACAGCAGCTAACTGACTTCAATAATATTTGTGATGAATAATGATAATCCCTCATCTCAAAAGTGACTAAAATATTGTGATGTTAATGACAAAGATGAGGAAACTAGATAAGGTAGCCGCTGCTATTATTTTATACATTATATATATATATATATATATATATATATATATTATATATATATATTATATAGTACATATATATATATATTATATATTATATAATATAATATATATATATAAAGTCTATGTCTGTGATAGTTTACCATGAACATGGGCTTAATGGATAAACGGTAGAATTCCTTGATTGTGCGTTGAACAGCAAATGATTTTGGGTCATCAATGAGAAATTTTCTTCATTAAATTTTACAGTAGTTCTTTTATCAAGATATATCTAGAGAGGGAGAAAGTGACAGTCAGTGAATTAAGAGACACATGAGTTTTTGACTTAATTGCAAATTAATTCAAACCAAATAAAATGGATATTTTTCAAACATAATTCAATTGTGTATCAGAACCAAAAAAAATCAGATATTATGGGATTGCTGGATAGACCCAAGCGATGGAGAACTGAAAAAGAGCCATTTGGAACCCTATAACTGTGCAAAAACAAACTGACTAAGAGGAGAAGGTTACTCTGACATAACAGATGAATGCTCATCATCTAAAGCCACTTCCCCTTAGGTAGAGTGCAACACTTACTGCCAGCTCCTACTTGAACGCACAGTTCACATTTCCCAATCTGTAGTACTTATACGCTAAGTTGGAGGGAGACCAGCCTTACAGATTCTCTATCCACCGAGACAGCGAGGGAGTCTATTCCCTTTCCCTGAATCTGACCTGCTGAAATAGGGGTGCGTCTTATATGCCGTCAAATACGGTACATACTGTTGTAAGTTAGTTAAAAAATGTTATTCTTATTAAATAAAACGTTGGTACTTAAAATAGCACATTAGAACAAATGACTACGGTAATCTGCCTCGGAACCAAAAGTCTCCGGGTGCGATACCGGCTCTCGCCAACATATGTGCTGTAAAGTATGGCGCTTCACCGCAGACACAAAAACAATTTTCCTGGTTTAATACTAGTGAAGAGGGGATTGACACCCTCGCTGTTTGGCCAATACTTACAACAGGCCACTCCGCCCAACACACACACACACACACCCTTGACTTACGAGTTTAATTCATTCTGCTCGTAACTCAAATTTATTTATTCGTATATATATTTACCAACCATGAGGTGTAATGGTTAAAGTCAGGGGAAATGGACAGGTCGCCCAAATTTCAAATCCTGGATGTGTTAATTGCATTTCACTTAGCACTAATACCATTGGGAAAGGTATGAATCCTACTCTCCCTCCAGCTATGGATAAATATTAGTGCAGACTGGGCTCTTTAGACAGCAATGGAGTCTGTTCCCTTTTCACTAGCACGTGGTGTAATGGTTAAGGTCATGGGAAATGGATTCGTCACCCAGAGTTCAAATCCTGGACGTGCTAATTGCATGTCACTTAGCACTAATACCCTTGGGAAAGGTATGAATCCTACTCTCCCTCCAGCTATGGATAAATAGTAGGGCAGACTGGGCTCTTTAACCGTGGTTAGGCAACCAGTCTAGGAGAAGGAAAACTCTGAATTCAAACTTAAGAATTCTGCTTAAGAAATTGACCTTGTGTCACATCCTGCTCGTGCGGAGGTTGGTAAATATATATCCTCTTTTCGCTAGTATTAGACCAGGGAGATTTTTTTGCTGAAGTGGAACTCCACACCTACTGTTAGCTCCTTATTTTACCACAAGTTGGTAGGGATCGGCATTGAACCTGGAAATTTGATTTCTAAATGGATGTTTTACCAACCAAGTTATCTATTAGGTTAAATACTGAAATGGAGTAGTATCTTTTGCAAGAATAAAGAGATTATATATATATATATATAATATATATATATATATAATCAATGGTAATATTATGGTTTTACACTCATAACTTGAAGTTTCATGGTAATCCAATCCTCAGATGAGTTCAATGGTTGAGATTTTAAAAACCAGTAATTTTTTAGCGTTTATATGAAGTGTTTTCACGCGATGGGAAATATAAAGCTAAAAATTGTTTTTTTTTAAACTGTGGCTTGTTTAACATTTATGTGACGTGGATCATGTTCACATGATGTAATGTTATGACGTTAAATTTGGATTTAAAAAACATTATAACAAACAAACTTGCTTTGGTGTTAATGCATGCGGTGTTCAGATGAATTTTTTTTTTTTTTTTTAAATAAATAAAATGAGAGTGAAAATTAAGGGATCAATTAGGGTCAGGTGGTAAGTGACACAGTAAAAATTTGTTCAAATGCCTACATTTCGAAACGAGTTCACTTCTCTTATTTAACAAGTTATATATATATAAGTAAAGTCGTCGGGCGGCCTAATGTTGGTATCAGCCATGCAGCGATGGAGTCTATCCCCTTTTCACTAGCGCTAGACCAAGGAGATTATTTTAGCATCTGAGGTGGAGCACCACACCTACCATCAGCTCCTTACTTTACCGCACAGATCCCTGTGCTACTCATACACTGAGTTGGCGAGGGCGGGTATCGAACTAGGAACCTTGTGGTTTCTAGCCAAACGCTCTACCGACTGAGCTAACCCGGCCCTTATGTATATATATATATATATATATAATATATATATATATATATTGATTTATATTGTATATAATAAAATGTAGTATACAAACCAAATGCAAATATTATGGGTTTTCTGGATGCATAAGCCCCAAGCGATCGAGAACTGAAAAAGTGCAATTTGGAGCCCTTTAACTACGTAAAAGCAATCTGACTAAGGGGAGAAGGTTACTCTGACATACTCGACAGATGAATGCTCATCATCTAAAGCCACTCCTCCCTTACTCCCCTGGGGTGGGGTGAGATGAGTAGGTTGGGTAGCAATCCAGCCGGATTACAAATAAGACTTTTCCGAGCCAGATGAACTCCGAGAGTCACCGGTCACTAAACTAGACGCGGAGTCTGGATAAAACCATGATGGGGAAGCCAACGGAAAGACATTCTATTATCTTCCCCCCCAAGAGCAATTATGGTGATGCATGGTTTACGGATGAAGGGAAGCTGTGGAGGGTCATAATTGCTCATGTTCGGAAGAGGCAGCGAACATAGAGAATACAATAGAGTAATTTTTCTGTAATTTTTTTTTGTTTATTTAGAGTTGGTGAAGAAATGTTTCAAAACAAGAATTTGTTTATTTTCGTTTTCCACTCAGAAACAGTCAATAGTTTTATTTCTCTGAATGTTTGTGATGAGGCTTGATGATTAGTATTATCTGCGTCATTCGGACTATTGTCCCCATCTTTATTGTTATCTAAACTATATTTCTGAGTGTTTGAGATGAGGTTTGATGATTAGTATTATCTGCGTTATGTGGACTATTGTCCTCATCTTTATTGTTATCTACACTATTTCTCTGAATGTTTGAGATAAGGCTTGATGATTAGTATTATCTGTGTTATTCAGACTATTGTCCTCATCTTCATTGTTATCTACACTATTTCTCTGAATGTTTGAGATGAGGCTTGATGATTAGTATTATCTGTGTTATTCGGACTATTGTCCTCATCTTCATTGTTATCTACACTATTTCTCTGAATGTTTGAGATGAGGCTTGATGATTAGTATTATCTGTGTTATTCGGACTATTGTCCTCATCTTTATTGTTATCTACACTATTTCTCTGAATGTTTGAGATGAGGCTTGATGATTAGTATTATCTACGTTATTCGGACTATTGCCCCCATCTTCATTGTTAGTTGTACAACGATTCGGCCAATATGCAATTGGACACATGGCCTAGTGGATAAGGTAGTTAGGTTAAGACAGTTCTAAGTGACAGTTATCTCTGGATTCCGGGTTCAATCCTGAGTAGAGGCAGTAACATAGAAAAATAATTAACACAACTCCTTACCCCAGCTATGGTTAGCAGAATGAGAACAGGATACCCCCGTGGACTGAATAAAGGGTTAGGTTCAAAGTTCCGTGATGGCTCCTGATTACGACAAGAAAGTTCCTTACTTTACCGCGATGAGTCCATTTCCCATGACTTTAACCATTACACCACGCGCTTCCTTAATATTTCATAATATCTATTAATAATGGAGATTTGCTTCCGGTTTTTGTCTGTAACAAAAACTGCATCACTGCTTACGTCACATTACCCAACACATAATCCAACGTCATAACATAGAATAAATATACTCAAAATGTGAGCATGCAATGTTAGACAATCCTCATTGTTTCAATAAATAGATGCCCGGCATTATATATTTATATATGGATTGTTTTATTCTAATATAATATTTAAAGTTATCGGAACTGTTTCCATTTCAAATTGTCTTTCTTTCTTTCGTTCTTTTTTTTTTTACTTTTTTAATAAATTTTACGATTTTACATACTTATGGTACACACTCTATGACATTGAATTATCAGCTCCCATCCCCTCAGGCAATATCTTTCAAAAAATTATTTTACATTGCCCGGTGAGCGTCTTTTTATTTTGGAACTGTTTCCATTTCAAATTGTCTTTCTTTCTTTCGTTTTACTCCTTTAATAAATTTGACGATTTTACATACTTATGTTACATACTCTATGACATAGAATTATCAGCTCCCATCTCCTCAGGCAATATCTTTCAAAAAATTATTTTTACATCGCCCGGTGGGCGTCTTTTTTATTTTGAACTGTTTCCATTTCAAATTGTCTTTCTTTCGTTTTACTCCTTTAATAATTTGACGATTTTACATACTTATGGTACACACTCTATGACATTGAATTTTCAGCTCCCATCCCCTCAGGCAATATCTTTCAAAAAATTATTTTTACATCACCCAGTGGGCGTCTTTTTATTTTGCTAGTACATAATAATGTAATATTTCATATAACTTTACAAGAGATCATACATGAAGTATTAAATTTCACTCATGATTGAAATGTCTTGACAAAGATTTTTTTCTTCCAAAACCTGACTCTGGGGGCAAATCCAAACTCCAGTTATCCAAAAATTCACGCCCACTGATTTTCTCCTAAGTCCGCATCTCTAAAAAAAAACATTCCCATGGTAACCTGAAGAGGCTCAAAATTTTTCCAAGATTTTATTTTGAGATTAATCCACGGATTAGATGATAATCCCCTCTTATGCGGTCCCAAAAACTTGATATTCTCTTTTTTCACCCATATATATATATATATATATACACACACACACACAAACCCCTCCGCACGAGCAGGATGTGACACAAGGTCAATTTCTTAAGTGGAGTTCAACAGGTTTGAATTCAGAGTTTTCCTTCTCCTAGACCGGTTTGCCTAACCAAGGTTGACGGGCCCAGTCTGCCCTACTATTTATCCATAGCTGGAGGGAGAGTAGGATTCATAACCTTTCCCAAGGGTATTAGTGCAAAGTGAAATGCAATTACCATATCCAGGATTTGAACTCTGGGCGACGAGTCCATTTTCCATGACTTTAACCATTACACCACGCGCTTCCTACCTTTTTTCACCCATATAAGAAAGGTAAATGTTAATGCTGCAGCAGTTATTGCCCTTAGTTGCTATTTACTGCCACCAGGTGGTGGTTTCTATAAAATACTGGCAGCCATATTGGAATGTGTTAGTTAAATCTATATAGGGCCAGTTTAGCTCAGTCCGTAGAGCATCCGACTTAGAACCATAAGGTTCTGGGTTCGATATCAGCCCTCGCCAACTCAGCGTATGAATAGCACAGGGATCTGTGCAGTAAAGTGAGGAGCTAATGGTAAGTGTGACATTCCACTTTAGATGCCAAAATAATCTCCTTGGTCTAGCACTAGTGAAAAGAGGATAGACTCCCTCACTATCTGGCCGATAACAGTTTTTGAAAGAAGACATATTTCAAATTCAAAAATAGACAAATTCTTCCTGTTTGAAAAAGAGTATTTGTCTATTTTAGAATTTGAAATATGTCTTCTTCTTTCAAAAAGTGTTACACTAAAGATATACAATTATGTCGTTGGCATAGAAACGCGTAGCGGATGTGCTAATGACGAAACGATCGCATGACTAGCACGCTTTTTGGAACATCAATGTTTTTCGTTTTGAATTTAAATTATTTTCAGCTTCTCTCTCGATGAGTCCAGATTAAAAACAAGCTCTGAAGATGATTTTTATAAATTGAAATATTGTACAATATTAGCTATGAATATGATATAAAATATTTTCATTTTAACAGCATTGTATGTTTTCATATCCTTTTATCTATACCTATATATATATATATATATTATGAAAGGTAAAAATGCATATTGAATCCGACACTATGTGAGAAAGTTTTGTAGAAAAAACAAGAAGATCTTAAAAGTTCTGCTGACAGACATCTGTTTCGACATTATAAATATGTCTTTATCAAAGCAACATTGTAAGCGGAAAAACGAAATAAATATATCATTAATTACGAGGCACAGAACCTATTTTTAAAAGTTATAAGCATTTTTATCATAAAAAAGCTCAAAAGAGTTTGCAGTAAAAATGTATATGAATATCAAAAAGTTCAGGAAAATGTTCCTGTTACAAATGACAGTTTAAAAAATATAACAAGTCCACCAACAGGAATCTGCAATGTTTAACAGTGTTACTTGTTTACTTTTGTCAATAAATTCGAAAAATAAAAAACAACAACAAAAAACTCATACTTTAGGTATTTAACATCAAGAATATTTTGTGATAAAGTAAAATAAATCCTTGTAGACTTGTTGTCACTTTCCTTCTCTAACAATATTTATATATACTAGCAAATATATGCAGCCTCCGGGTGCAAGTATTTAAGTTTTAATGTAATAAAATATTGTATTAAATTAGAAAGGCTAATGAAACTAAATAAGAATACAGATAAAAAGATTTGAAACAGAGGGAGTATATTAAAAGATTTGAAACAGAGGGAGTATAATAAAAAATGGAACAATTGAAATTTACTCTTCCATCACTCTCATCTTTCATTGTTATTTTTTTTAATTTAAGTATTTAGTTAAAAGAGGAAGTAAAGAATTAAATGACAGTTATTTTTTCTTGTTAATGGAATCCATTTAAGATTCATTGAAGAGATTTTGGCTTATATTCATTAAAATAAAACCGAACAGTTAGAAATCAATAATACTAAGCATATATTTATTAAATTCGATTTTTTAATATTAATATGCAAATTAGCTTTCCCGTTCACACTGTAAACCACTATTTTGTTGTATATATAATTATAATTGCATGTTGTCAGTATGTAGACATAGTTAACAGTATTAATAATGTAAGACAATTTTATTAATAATTGAGGTTTAGATAAAAATAAAATCATGGAGAATGTGATGTCAATAACTAAGAGAATTGTGACTTGAGCAGGAATATAGTTTCGGTTACAGACAGAAAAACACACAATCTCCATTATAATAACTTTTTGATGTAATCAAATATTGTATCAAATTAGAAACTATTTAGAAAATGATAAACTGAGGGGGTATAATCGAAAAATAGAACAGCTTTAGATTTAACTCTTCCATCATTTTCTTTCACCCCCCCCCGTCTTTCATTTTTCCTAATTTATTTATCTACTTAGATTATGAAGTATTTAATAAAATTACAGTTCTTTCGTCGTGTCTATGGATTTCTTTTAAGATTTATCCCCGAGATCTTTGCTCAGATTCGTTAAGAGAAAACTAAACAATTAGAAATCAATAATACTAAGCATATATTTATTAAAATCAAATTTTAAATATCAATATGCAAATTAGCCTTCCCGTTTACACTGTAAAGCGCTATTTTGTTGTATATATAAATACAATTACATGCTATTAGTACGTAGATATGGTTAACAGAATTAATAAGGTATAACAATTTTATCAATAATTGAAGTTTAAATTAAAAATAAATTCATGGTAAATGTGACGTCAATAACTAAGGGAATTGTGACTTGAGCAGGAATATAGTTTCGGTTACAGACAGAAAAACACACAATCTCCATTATAATAAGATATCAAGATGGGTCACTTACCTTAATTTGGAGCATATCTAATCCTATGTAATCTGAATACATAGAAGTTTTGAATTTAAAATTATTTCATCAAAACATCAAAAATGTGTTGATGCATTACTGTATGTCCAGTTATAATCTAAGAAGTTGATACTGTAACTAGAGGCAGCTATCCAGCATCACCTGGGTAGAAGGGAAGGGGAAAAAAACTGGTGTATTGATCTGTTTACTTTTGAGATTTACAAATGCTGGAAATTTTTAAGTAGAATTTTAATGTTATTTTATTGCAAATTTAATTTTAATGTCTTCAAAAATACAGGTCAAATCTTCATGATTTTCAACACAAAAATAAAGATCTGGTGATAGTGAATGTGTGTATATATTTACTTTATTGTTAATTGTTTTATTTTTGGTGATAGTGAATATATATACAATAATCTTCATACAATGACTGCTATTTACACAGTAGCATTGCAACCAACAAAGCGTTCATTAAATGATGACTCTGGGTTCAGGCATGGTTTCGGGGCCGAAGCATCATTACCACTAACCCAGAGCGCCCCAGCAGTATCTCACGATACCACCAGACTTTTTCGGTTTGATGTCACATTATAGGACTGCCATATCCACGCTGATGCGGTTAGAGCTTTCTCCTGGATCTTTTTTAAGTATTTCCTCTTGTTTGGTAGAGAAAGTCCAAGTTTAGACAAAAATGCCGAGGTTGAGTTGGTAATAAATCCCCGACATCCGACTTCAATGGGAAATACATCTGTTATCCATCCGTTTCTGAAGCATTGTTCATGTAGGTCTTCATATTTTTCCAACTTCCACTGATGGGCCCAATCAAGAATTTCTTCAAATGGAACTGTCAACTCAACAATAAAAACTTTCTTTTGATTAACAGACCAAATGACAATATCAGGACGCTGGTCCATTAAGGTTACATATTTACTTTATTGTTAATTGTTTTATTTTTATAGTTTGCTCCAGACATTTATACATACACACAATTGACCTTTATGTATAGATAGATAATTTATTCATTTACTAGTAGGACCTGTGGATATACCACAGTATGATAATTTAATGCATACCTTTCCTATGTGAAATCCAAAGAGTCCAGGATTTGAATTTCCTATGACTCTAACCTTGACACTATGCACCTCCATATTACTTATTTGTATATGTATATATATATATATATATATATAAGTCATCCACATACACGTGTTTTGAAGTTTACTTCTCATCAGTGTGGCTTTACTTTGGCCCTATCTTGGGCTAGACAGGCGGTCGGAGAGGCCCCCTCTGATCAATCGGTTGGTCACGTCAAGCCCTAGCACCTATATGATTGCCCCAACCCTATTGCCCTTATGGCAAGCCCCAACCTCTTTTATCATATGGGTGCTAGAAGGTGGTGACTGAGTGTCTTTTTATCCTTGGAAATACGTTAAACTCTATCTGATAGTGAGGTTCCAGTTTTGGAGGTTTGGGGAATGTGGAGCACCCCTTCATCACCATTGCTCTCTGGTCCACTCAGACCCGGAGTTGTAGTACCTGTTAGGGTGCCATCTATGGGTTAAATAGAAAAATGTATTTATAAAAAAATTGTATAATCCATTAAGAATTGATTTATTTCAAAACTTTATTGGCATTAAATGACCCACTGAGATTGATATGCCGTAAAACAAAACAAACCATACCAAACAATTATATGGTTTTATAAGGCTGCTCCGTATGCCACCTAGTGCCTAATGGTAGAAACGTGGTAAGTTAGGAATGTAATTCCTGCCACACTGGAAAGAAAAAGAGGTTTATGGAGTCATAGAACATTTTTAACTGCTTTTTTCTAATATTTGGTGATTTATTGAAAAATCTATATTTCATATTTTCTCATTAGCAAGAAAGAAAAAAAATGGGACAGTTGTCTTTGGTGTTTTATGTTGGAAATCTAACACTTGGAAGGTCGAAATGGGTTCTCATACAATCTTTCTCTCCTTTCTTTACAAATACATGTCCATTATGTTTTACGGTGAAAATTTCATGTCTGCTTCAGTCAGTGCGTTGTGAACTAAACATAAATATTTCTATTTGGCCCACCATTTTTCTCATCGTTTCGAGTCATAAAAAAGCCATAAAAATCAGTGCTACCCATAGATATATTAAAAAAAATGTCTTTCTTGGCATCACCCTCCCCTCCTCCTGCCAACCATGTATTTACACGTCATCACTTACACTTAGTTACCTTTATTCCCCACCAACAGCCGCCCGTGGGCCACTAGAAATTGGGTTGAATAACCTTTCTCTCTGCTCGTAGATTTTGAGGTTTTAGAAATTGGTAGGGAATAGAACTAGTTCTGAATCAGTTGGTCCCAACCTATCAGATCTGACCAACGTCATCGTAAATATAGGTATTTACGTAGGCCTTGACTTGGCGAGTGGACCACTTAAATGATTTCTTTTAAAAAGAACTCCATTTTATTCATTTTAGTATGTTTACTGTGAAAATGCATTGGACAATGATTTTTACTATTAAAATGCATTGGATAATGATTTTTACTATAAAATGTATTGGACAATGATTTTTACTTTAAACATTGGACAATGATTTTTACTATAAAAATGCATTGGACAATGATTTTTACTTTTGAACTAAAAAATGCATTGGACAATGATTTTTACTATGAAATGCATTGGACAATGATTTTACTATGAAAATGCATTGGACAATGATTTTTACTATGAAAATGCATTGGACAATGATTTTAATATGAAAATGCATTGGACAATGATTTTTACTATGAAAATGCATTGGACAATGATTTTTACTATAAAAATGCATTGGAAATGATTTTTACTATGAAAATGCATTGTTCTTTTGTTGAAGTAAAGTTGTCGTGATGGCTTAAAGACGTAACAGACAGACAGTGAGGGTGTCTATCCTCTTGACCTAGGAGATTGTTTTTGTGTCTGAGGTGGAGTGTTACGCTTACTCTCAGTGCCTCACATTACCACACAGATCCCTGTGCTACTCGTACTCTGAGTGGGCAAGGGGCAGTATCGAACCCGGAACCTTGTGGTTTCTAGTCCAACGCTCTGCCAACAGCTAAATTGGCCCTCATATATATATATATATATTCATCAAAAAGTTACTACCACGGTTTCATTGCAGTATCATAAGTAGTTAATACAAAAGGACTCAATATATCTTGTAAAATATAGAGCATTTATAGTTGTTGAAAAGTTTTCTCTCTACCACGGTTTCAGTGTTCAAGGTGAACTAAAAAAAATTAAGTAGCTAATATTATATATACTTGCCTGGTTTAGGATTATTTTATCCCATAATAAAGATGGATAAAAAAAATCCTAAACCAGGCAAGTATATATAATATTAGCTACCTAATTTATTTTTTTTAGTTCTCCTGAGGAAGGTGTACCTTGAACACCAAAACCATGGTAGAGAGAAAAGCTTTTCTACAACTAATATATATATATATATATTTAAACAAATTTGGTTAGAAATAATGGAATCCTTATTATTTTGGAGTTTTCTAACAATTTTTTTAATGTTATCATCTTGAAAGGCGTTAATGAGTTGTCTGAAGGAGTTTTCATTACTAAACCAAGTACTTTCAGTTCTTTTCTGAACCATCTAAACTATTGTTTTGTTTTTGTTGCTAACGTGACACTGATATATATATATAAAAAAAAATATAATATCATCATGTCGCGCGCAGCACGGATATCCATGACAATCTTTCACCAACCTTCCCTATTACTCATTGCCCCTGGGAGGTCCTCTGTGCAGCATCCAGATCCTCGCTTAGTTGGTCAATGTAGGTCCTTAGCGGGCGTCCTGTGTTAGCATGTCCATGTGTTGGCTTCCACAAGAGAACGTCGCTTATGAGCTCATCCCCGCTTCTCCAGCAGTGTCCTGCATGCCTTGTCCGTCTTACCTGGATGGTTTGTGAGATGGGGGGCAGGTGACCATATAGTTGCTTCTTTGTGGGTGCTGCTTCCATGACTTGTTCAGGACTGCTCACAGCATTCTTGTGCAGGTACCATCTAGCTTATTCTCGGGGAACTTTATCAGGGTCCAGGTGGTGCAGCCATACAGCAGCACTGATATAACCACAGCCTGGAAGAATTGTTGCTTTAGCTTGTCAGTGAGATCGGATCTCCATATTACTGATAGTCTGTTTGTGGCCGCTCATATATAATGGAAATGTTGTTCTTGTTTGGAATTTAATTACGTTGTCATTACTTGCAAAAATATGTGCTCTCCAGGTGTGCAAGAATTTCAGTTTTAATAAGTAGCATTGCTGGAGGGGGTGATGGTAGGCTCCACCCTGAGTGACACTTTTATAAAAGCAGCACATTTGTGTTTTCTGGTTAAATTTTTAAGGCTGTATGGAAATAAATCTGGAAGAAAACTCTATCAGGAAATTACACTCCCCAAAAAGGAGTTTCTTCCAGAGCTGCAGTACTCATAGAGTTTGACAGAGCTGCGTTCCACCACCCAATAATGTAAATTAATATATATATAAGGAATGACTTCCCGGTAAAAATATTGGGTTGGTCTCAATATTTGGTTGGTATAAGTATTACTCGGATAAGTCAGCATTATAACAAATACAAAGTGCTTAATACACAAGTAGAACTGATTTAGTATTATAGTGTGTACAGAAATAACCTACTCGAGCTTCACCATAAGGATAATCAGGGTTAAGTCTGCTGAATTAATCAAGATATTCATTGAATTAATCAATATCTTGATTAATTCAGCAGACTTAAACCTGAAGATCCTTAGTGAAACTCGAGTAGGTTATTTCTGTACACACTACAATATATATATATATATATATATATATAGTGAAAAATTTTGAAAAAACACAGGTTCAAATAAAATGAGTGGTATTTATTCAGCCAATGCTGCAGTGTTTCAATCTATTTAGTAGATCTTTTTCAGGGCCTTTTGTTGATATAAGGAAAAGTAAAAAAATTTATCACAGGATAATAAGATGGCTGTTATCGGTTTGTTTACAAAGTTTGAATGGAAAGTCAGCATCTCCAGAAATAGACAAAGATAAACGGTTTTGAATTTGAATATTTTTTACGTTGCGCGTGAGTTTATGTGAGAGAGAGAGAGAGAGAGAGACACCGTTGGATTCACTTCCATTTTTCTCTTCACACACACACATATATATATATATATATATATATATAATCAATAGGTAAATTACCAAGTTAGTTGGTGTTCGGATGATTCTAAGGCGGACTTTTTTTAACAATGGAGTGTAAAAGTTGGTCTAGTCCATGTTCAATGGTTTTGTACAGAGTAATATATATGGTAAAGTAAAAAGCTTAAAAATCGGTCACATTAGCAGTTGTAGACCTATTTCTACCCATATGAATATGTGTATACTTATGAGTTTCATCAGGCCGCTAAATTTTATTGAATTTTACAGAATTCATGGGACATTTAATATATTTTTTTTTTATTTAGCAGAAATTCCCACAGTAAGATTAAATAATGATTATTTGATAATCACTGATATAACTTAAATAACAAATAAGATTGTGACATGGTTTTGGTTACAAACAGACGAATAATTTCAACTGGTGTGTGTGTGTGAGAGAGAGAGAGAGGGGGGGTGTAGAAGAAATGGGAAGGAAAATGAGAGAGGGGAGAGAGAAAAAGAGAATAGGTAAGGCGGAGAGAGAGAGGGTAGAAGAAATGGGAAGGAAAATGAGACAGAGAGAGAGAGAGAGAGAGAGAGCTGTATCAATGCTGGGGTCTCATACAATATATATATTTGACAAAACGTGACATGTTGGGTCCCCTATTGTGTTCTGGGTAGATACTTGGGATTAGGGAAAAATGAGTATGCAAAGCGAATTAAATTTAAAATAATAAATAAATACGACCAGAGAATATTAAAAAAAACATTAAAATCATTTTGTAAGATTACTAAGAAAGGGAATATTGACCTAATTTAAATTTATTTAGAGCCAAGATGTTGGCTTGGGTGGTTGCTTATGAGACTCAACATACTAATACGTCTCTCTCTCTCTCTCTCTCTCTCTCTCTCTCTCTCTCTCTCTCAAACTAATAGAGAGGGGTAAAGTGACAGGCAGAATGTAAAGTAATAGACGGGTCAGTTTTTAACTTAATTGCAAATTACGACTAATTAGAACCAAATAAAATGGATTTTTTCAAACATTACTCAATCCTAAAATTAAGAAATACTTTAGTATAATTTTCGTGTCATTAAACTAAACAGTAAAAAAGCCTTTAGGAGACAAAAAGTGATTCGCTCAGCTTTAGTTTAATGATAGATTTACCAACCCCTCCGTACGAGCAAGATGTGACACAAAGTGAATTTAACAGATTTGAATTCAGTTTTCCTTCTCCTAGTCTGGTTATCTAACCAAGCTTAAAGAGTCCACACTGTCCTACTATTTACCCATAGAGGGAGTTGTTGGATACGTACCTTTCCCAAAGGTATTAGCGCTATGTGAAATGCAAACAGCCTCGTCCAGGATTTGAATTCTGGCCGACAAGTCCATTTCCTAACCATTACAACGCGCCTCCATATAAAATATATACGAACCCCACTTAACTAAATGTTAATTCTGTGGAGCACCCATCATCACCATTGCTCTCTTGTCTACTCTGACCCGGAGTGGTAGTACCTGTTAAGCACTCATCTATGTGTTAAATAGAAAAATGTGTTAATAAAAAGAATTGAGTTATCTATTAAGAATGAATTTATTTCAAAACTTTATCGGCATTAAATGACCCACTGAGGTTGATATGCCGTTAAAGAAACAAACCAAACCAAACTGTCAATTTTAATAGTTGTATTCATAGAAAATATATGCACCCCGCCCTTCCGGGGTCCCCGCAGAGGTTTCCCCTTTCTTCCTGGTCAGGGATTTCGGGACAGTACGCACCGGCCATTATGTGTGTGTGTTTATGTGCGTGTGAGATCGGAGAACAATGAGAGTCTGTCTCTCCTATGTTCTAACATAAAAAATGTCGATAAGAAACATTAAACCCGTCTTTATAAAATAAATAAATAAAGAAAAAAGAAACTTGTACTTTTTCTTCATTTTTTTCTTTATAAAATAAATAAATAAATAAATTTTTTTTCTTTATAAAATAAATAAATTTTTTTTTTTTCTTTATAAATAATAAAATAAATTTTTTTTTTTCTTTATAAAATAAATAATTTTTTTTTTATTCTTTATAAATAAATAAATTTTTTTCTTTATAAAATAAATAAATTTTTTTTTTTCTTTATAAAATAATAAATTTTTTTTTTCTTTATAAAATAAATAAATTTTTTTTTTTTCTTTATAAAATAAATTTTTTTTTTTCTTTATAAAATAAATAATTTTTTTTTTCTTTATAAATAAATAAATTTTTTTTTTTCTTTATAAATAAATATTTTTTTCTTTATAAAATAAATAAATTTTTTTTTTCTTTTAAATAAATAAATTTTTTTATAAGAAAAAAGAAAACTTGTACTTTTCTTCATTTTTTCCCCTCTATAACTCAGTTCTTTTTTTCTTAAAATCTTTTTCTTTCGTAAACTTTTTTCGGCTGAACTTGCACAACGGTCGGAAAATTAAAACGGAAAGTTTTTTGAGGTCCCCCATGACAGTTTATCTACAGTCTATGAATGAACTTTTTGCGAATTAGGTTATGGTTTAGGGCATTAAGGTTGTTTTTAATTACGTATTGCTTAAAATAACAACAAAAAACCAAAATTACTATACATTTAATTAACCATTGAAATTGATTATTGACCCCAACGGTAGACACATTAGTCTCAGTTGTTTGTGTTAGTATTGCAATGTATAATTTAATTTCAATTAAACTTGGTTTAAAAAAATATTTTTCAACATTAAATGTATAGTAATTTGTTTTTTTTTTATTGTTGTTTTTTTAAGCAATATGTAATATAAAAAAACAACCTTTATCTCCAAACCCCTAAACCGTAATCCAATTCGCAAAAAGTTCATTCATAGACTGTAGTTAATCTGTCATGGGGCCCACCAAAAAACTTTCCGTTTTAATTTTCCGACCGTTGTGCAAGTTCAGCCCTTTTTTCTTCTTTTCAATGTCGCTTATTTGCTTTATTTTAAATCAAATTTTAATTATTTTTCTTTTAATTCAATATTTAGATATTTTCTTTATCTTAACCCCTGACCTCTTGGGATTGAATTTTTTTTCTTTCTTTTTTTCCAGTTCTTTCTTAATTTCTTAATTCTGTTCTTTCTTTAATTCTTTTTGTTCTTTTTGTCTTAATTTGTCTTTTTGTTTCTTTCAAATTTGTCTTTCGTTTCTTTCCAAATTTGTCTTTCGTTTCTTTCCAAATTGTCTTTTTCTTTCCAAATTTGTCTTTTTGTTTCTTTCCAAATTTTTCTTTTCGTTTCTTTCCAAATTTGTCTTTTGTTTCTTTCAAATTTGTCTTTTCGTTTCTTTCCAATTTGTCTTTTTGTTTCTTTCCAATTTGTCTTTTTGTTTCTTTCCAAATTTGTCTTTTTGTTTCTTTCCAAATTTCTTTTTGTTTCTTTCCAAATTTGTCTTTTTGTTTCTTTCCAAATTTGTCTTTCGTTTCTTTCCTTTTCGTTTCTTTCCAACTTTGTCTTTTCGTTTCTCTTTCAAATTCGTCTTTTCGTTTCTTTCCAACTTTGTCTTTTCGTTTCTTTCCAAATTTGTCTTTTTGTTTCTTTCCAAATTTGTCTTTTGTCTTTTGTTTCTTTCCAAATTTGTCTTTTTGTTTTCTTTCCAAATTTGTCTTTTGTTTCTTTCCAAATTTGTCTTTTCGTTTCTTTCCAACTTTGTCTTTTCGTTCTTTCCAACTTTGTCTTTTCGTTTCTTTCAACTTTGTCTTTGTTTCTTTCCAATTTGTCTTTTCGTTCTTTCCAACTTTGTCTTTTCGTTTCTTCCAAATTTGTCTTTTGTTTTTTCCAAATTTGTTTTTCGTTTCTTTCCAAATTTGTCTTTTTTTCTTTTCTTTCCAAATTTGCTTTTTGTTTCTTTCCAAATTTGTCTTTTTGTTTCTTTCCAACTTTGTCTTTTTGTTTCTTTCCAAATTTGTCTTTTCGTTTCTTTCCAAATTTGTCTTTTTGTTTCTTTCCAAATTTGTCTTTTTGTTTCTTCCAACTTTGTCTTTTTGTTTCTTTCCAACTTTGTCTTTTCGTTTCTTTCCAATTTGTCTTTTCGTTTCTTTTCCAAATTTGTCTTTTCGTTTTTCTTTGTCTTCTTTCCAATTTGTCTTTTTGTTTCTTTCCAAATTTGTCTTTTTGTTTCTTTCCAACTTTGTCTTTCGTTTCTTTCCAACTTTGTCTTTCGTTTCTTTCCAAATTTGTCTTTTCGTTTCTTTCCATACTTAATTTACTGTGTAAAAAGTAGCTATACCCAAAAATCGTCTGCTAAAGTCGGCTAATGTTTTTTTTAAAAAAACGAATTAAAATTAATTAAATTGATTATTTAAGGTCAAACTTTTGTCTAAATCAATAAGTAACATAATGACCATCAATAAAAAAGCAAAATAATATTACACATCTAATTTATTTTTAATACATTTAAAACGATTTTTTCGGTCAATTTCGATCGCGTTCGGCCATTAACCCTCTTTTTTTTTCTGAAAAAAATGAGAAAGTTTTGAAATAAAATAAATAATGCATTATAAAGTTCATTTCATTGATAAATCAACACTGAAAATTTCATTAAAATCCGATTATTTTCTGTAGGGGGGTAAATACATTTTGTCAAAAACGGATTTTAGCTCAATTTTGGGTATACCTAATAAAAAGTAAGGAATCATTAAAACTAGTTTTTTTTTATAGGATTGGATATCCTAGGATTACACCACGCGCTCCACATTACCATATATACTCGTGGATAGGTCGCACCCCTAATTTGTGGTTGTCAAAGTTGGTATTTGCGGTTGACCCGCAGATCGGTAGTTATACGACCTTATTCTAACATAAGACTTATCAAATATTTACCTTTGTTTCAAGAATTTGCTTACAAATATTAGATCTAGAACACTTGTGATGCATAATCTATCTATGTATACATATATAAAGGGCAGTTGTGTGTATGTATGTCCTGAGGAAAGTACGAAAATAAAACAACTAACGAACAATTATATATAGACTCCCTCGCTGACTGGCTGATACCGACTTTAGGCCGCACCGACGACTTTACTTACTTTACTTACTTTACTATATATATATATATATATATTATATATAATATATAATATAATTTTTGATAGAAGAATTATTATATATAATTGATAATTGAATCATATTTCCACGACCAGACAATTCGGCAAACACGATTTGCGACATCCGGAGCACTGGACAGCTGTTTCGACCTCCTTTGGTCTCATCAGCAGTGCATACCACAATCTCCACCACTAGAGATTGAACCAGTGGACCACAGCGTGAAGAGCGGGGACTCAACACACTGGGCCACCAGCCCATGCCACAAATGGAGAATGCCAAATCATCTAGTCAATGGTAACATTAATTCTAACTGCGCAGCCACCTAACCTGTATTGCCATGTATCCCATCGCAGGATTACAGAGGGTAAGGGCACCTCCAGGACAACGACTTCCCAATTCGGGGCCTGAATCCTCAGAACACAAACCTAATGGGCAAAGGGCATATATTCAATTTTTGATAGAGGAATTATTATATATAATTGATAATTGAATCATATTACCACGACCAGACAACTCGGCAAACACCATTTACGACATCCGGAGCACTGGACAGCTGTTTCGACCTCCTTTGTGGTATGCACTGCTGATGAGACCAAAGGAGGTCGAAACAGCTGTCCAATGCTCCGGATGTCGCAAATGGTGTTTGCCGAGTTGTCTGGTCGTGGTAATATGATTCAATTATCAATTATATATATATATAATATATATATATATATATATATATATATATTCACTAGCACTAGAGCTTGCTCTTTGTATAAAGATAATGAACATTTTTATTTCTATCTGGGAAGATATTTAAAAATTAGGATTTGAAAAGTAAGAAAAGGAAAAGTCATTGGTTGCGTTCGTGATTAAAATATGAATCAATTATGTGAGACCAAAACAATCAATGGATCTGCGAGACTAACATTTTATTATTCTCCCACCCCTCTACCCAGGTAACGCCGGGTAGCCACTTCTAGTGCAAACATATAGAAATAAGAGTTGCGTTTCTATTATAATCGTAAATGAGCTTCGATATAAAAAAAACATAGGATTGGGTATCATATTATAGAATAACACCACGCGCCTCCAAATTAACATATGTACTCAATGGATAGTCGCACCAGTGGATAGGTCGTATCCCTGATTTGTGGTTGGCAAAGTGGGTATTTGCGGTTGACTTACAGATAAGGCCGCATTATAATCTGACTAGTTACACAACCTATTCTAACATAAAACTGTGTGCTAGAAGGCGGTGACTGAGGGTCTACATGTCCTGGGAATGACGTTAAACTCTATCTGATGGTGAGGTTCCAGTTTTGGAGGTTTGGGGAATGTGGAGCACCCCATTCATCACCATTGCTCCCTGGTCCGCTCTGACCTGGAGTGGTAGTACCTGTTAGGGTCCCATCTATGGGTTAAATAGAAAAACATGAGTTGATAAACAAAATTGTATTATGCATTAAGAATGAATTTATTTCAAAACTTTGTCGGCATTAAATGACCCACCGAGGTTGATATGCCGTAAAACAAACCAAACCAACTTATCACATATTCACCTTTGTTTCAAGACTTTGCTTACAAATAGGTTACAATTCAGAGTTTTCCTTCTCCTAGACTGGTTACCTAACCAAGGTTATGTTGGGAATTTAATAACTTAATCCCACAGAAAAAAGAGACATACCTTTTGTCTTTAGCAAGCGCAGTTATTCATTGAGACATATTCCAATTGAGATACCTTCCATTGTATTAACGAGGCAACACATTACGACTGCTTTTCATAACACGAGGTGTTTTATTTATTTAAAAAACAATGACTGAAATTTATAGGTCAAAGGGCAAGTAACTCATACAATAAATGGATTAGGGCAGATAACTTCTGACCCTTATTATTATTAGAGTCTGTTAGTGTTAATTTGTACTGACTAAAGTGAATTTTAACAGGTTAAAGAACCCAGTCCACTCTACTATTTACTCATGACTGGAGGGAGAATAGTTTAATGCCAAGGGTATTAGTGCTATGTGACATGCAAACAGCCTCATCCAGGGTTAGAACTCATATCGCCATGTCCATTTCATATGACTCTTACACCACATGCCTATTTAACAATACTAACTTTCGGATAGTTCGCACCCTTAATTTGTGGTTATCAAAGTGATTATTTGCGGTTGACTCACAGATAAGGCCGCATTATAATCTGGCTAATTATACAACCTATTCTAACATAAAACGGCTGAACTTGCACAAAGGTGTCAAAATTAGGGTGACCCAGAAAAAACAGAACCCAATTTATTTATTTTCCCATTAAACTAACCTTAAACCCCAACCCTAACCCTAACCCTAAACCCCCCTAGTTAAAATTAACAGTTTTATTACAAAATCTGTTGGTTCTGTTTTTCTGGGTCCCCGGTTACAGTGTGATCAGAAAACAGAACCCAAATTATTATTCAGTTTTCCCGATTAAACTCACACCCTAGAACCCC
>CM042174.1:48973150-48995658 GCA_023376005.1 Doryteuthis pealeii | reverse complement strand
CATATATAAAAAGATTGGCGGGGGAAGCGTCTAACCATAAGAGCAATAGGGTGGAACAATCATATAGGTGCTAGGGCTTGAAGTGAACAACCAATTGATCGGAGGCAGCCTCTTTCGACTGCCCGTGTAGCCTGGGTAAAGTCCAAAGTGGAGAGTTGCATGTTATGGACCATTCAGTTATGAGGATTCCGTCTTAAGCATCATGGGTTGCCATCCACAACCAACAGGTTCCCCCATTGAGGGGATTTTACCCCTGTTTAGAGGTGCAGTGAGCATATTGAAGTAGATTGTTCTCATTCCGTTAGCTTGACACTTGTACCCAGTCATGGTTATGTAAAGTATTCTATGATATTATCACCTGTAGTGAGGATTGAACCTGCAACCTCCAGATGATTGTCACTTAAAACTGTATTAATTCAACCATTATCTTATTGTATCATTTGTACAATTCAGATAAATATTTTTTAAAAGTGAAGAATTAGGGGATAAAAAAGTGAAGAATTAGGGGATAATAAACTTCGTCAAGAGGTTAATGTTTATTGTTCATTGTTATGGTGATGGCTTTTTTATACGATTTGTCAGTCACATGAGACTGGATCTGGGCCTGGATTTGGTCACAGTCTTGAGCAACGTTATTGTGGAAAGACTGCCTGTTGGCTATGCAGCAGATCTCTTGGTAGTGGATAAAAGGGGTTCTGGTAAAATACTTTCCCACACACAAAAAAACAAAAAAAACAAACACACCCACACTCATAACCAATCCTTACAAATGTAGCATATATAAGCCAAACACCTAACACCTGCGGTACCATTACCAGAACCCTTTTTATCCACTACCAACTCGAGTTTCACCATAAGGATCTTCAGGGTTAAATCCATTGGATTAATCAAGATATTGATTAATTGCAGTTGATTGCACATATATATATATATATATGCACACATATATATAGTTTCAATAGCACTAGACCAAGGAGATTGGTTTTGGCCTCTGAGTTGGAGTACCACACCTACCATCAGCTCCTTACTTTACCGCACTGATCTGTGTGCTATTCATACGCTGAGTTGGCGAGGGCCGGTATCAAACTAAGAACCTTGGGGTTTATAGCCGAACGCTCTACCGACTGAGCTAAACTTGCCCCTTACTTTATTTATATATATGAAGTTAAGTAAACAAACAATGTGTTTATTTTTGATATGGCTTCTTTTTTTTTTAGCCAACAATTTTTGGAGGATATGTGCTTAATTGAAGTCATACCTAATTTTGAAAATTAATTAGTTAATAATTAATGAATATAGGCGGGCATATATGTTCAGATGTAAGGCTTAACAAATCAAGAAAATGTCAATTCCTGTATGTACATTTCGACCTATTAGGTCTCATCAGCAAGGTTATAGACATGGGAGACTGCTCCGTGTGTGACTTGAAACCTCAACTGCAAAGCTGACAGGTGGGGATTCTAACCACTACACCAGATATATATATATATATATATATATCTGCATACACTTGCAGGTCTGTGCAGAGATCTCAAAATACTAACGGATGTAATAAAATCATAAATCATTATTTCATTTATTGACTGAAGGTGTTAAAAATAAAAAATGAAATAAAATGAAAATGGCTGTCATGCAGTAAATAATTTGTGGCTCTTGTGTGAGACGGACTGCACGATGATAAGCCTCTCTCTCTTTCTCTTTTTCCAGAGCTGACATCTATCATCAACCCTATTCAGATCTGTTACAGCAAGGAATTATATCGTAACAACAAATAATACCTCTGACACATAAGAAAGTCTTTCAGCGTTTTAGTTGGCACTAAGCCAAAACATGTGAGTTATTACCGAGGGAATTGGGAGATACGAAAAGAAAAGCTGCCGACAACTCCAATCGGCATTTATTTTGGAGATCTGTACGAGATGATGCTCGTACAACAAAGAAAACTTTATTTCTGTTTGGTTTGGTTGGTTGGGTTTTACGGCATTTCAACCCCTTCTTCTCATAAGCTATCTTGTTTTATCCCCAAGTCAAAATTCCTTGGGACACAGAAATGTATCTTACATCTGAACCTGCCACTGCTTCATTCCAAAATGATCTTTCATCTCTTTCTCTTTCTCTCATTCTCTTCCCTGCCTTGTCTTAACCAATCAGAATTCCAAGTGATTTGTCATCAAAAACTTACCACATTAACTACACATAATCTCTTGGATTCCTGGCCTTTTCTACTCTATTATGTTACATAAGATATCAAAGGATATCAATTTTTTCTATAACATCCTGTACATCTAAAATGATATCAAAATGTATTTAAACAGTCTGTATATTAGCAAATTATGTGTTCCGTAAGTGCAATTCATCGTAGAGTGTTGTTAATATCATCCACTAATATAGATAGATAGATGGCCTAGTGGATAAAGGAGTTAGGTTAAAACAGTTCTAAGTGACAGTCATCTCTGGACTGCAGGTTCAATCCTGGCCAAGGGCAGCAGTAGCATAGAATAATTAACACAGCTTAATGCCTCTACCCCAGCTATGGTTAGCGGAATGAGAACTGGATACCTCCGTGGACTGAATAAAGGGTTAGGTTCAAAGTTTTGTGATGGCTCCTGATTATGACAAGAAGGTTCCAGAGTCCGAGAAGAAATACCTGAAGAAGGCCGGAGGATACATCGGCTGAAACGTTGTACAGATAATAATGTCTGATGCAATGTCTGATGACTGATTTTTGAGCTTGCACGAAAAAACGTAGAATTCTGGACATTTTTTTGGAAATAAATATCAGTCAATGCCACGGGAAGGTTCTCCACGCAACAAAGAAAACTTTATTCTTTATTTCTGTGGTAGCATGCATATATATATATTTACCAACCCCTCCGCACGAGCAGGATGCGACACAAGGTCAATTTCTTAAGCGGAGTTTAACAGGTTTGAATTCAGAGTTTTCCTTCTCCTAGACTGGTTACCTAGCCATGGTTAAAGAGTCCAGTCTGCCCTGCTATTTACCCATAGCTGGAGGGAGAATTGGATTCATACCTTTCCCAAGGGTATTAGCGCCATGTGAAATTCCAACAGCTTCGTCCAGGAATTGAACTCGCGTTGACGAGTCCATTTCCTACGACTCTAACCATTAGACCACGCACCTCCCATGCATATATATATACATGTCTTAATCACAGCCACCACCACAAACCAAAAAAATGCTTCCACCCTACCCAGGAGATATATAACTGCTCTAAAAAATTTATCTTTAAACAACAACATACTCATCACCCCCTCTGACAGTGGTCATTATATGTTCTAAACAATATAATGAGAAAATGCTTGATATCCGTAATGACCGCAATACTTATGAAATAATCTCTCCACAAACCATTACTAACAGCACAATCATTTTCAACAAAACATACAAAAAACTAATAGGCAACACAGATAAAACTTGGGTCTCTTTGATAGACTACCACCCTATCGTCCCCACCATTTACGGTCTCCCCAAAACACACAAACCAAGGAATCCTTTAAGACCCATAATTTCGGGAATTAGTACTGCCCCTCATAAAATTGCCAAATCTCTATCTAAAATATTAACCCCCCTCTTTATGTAATAATATATATATATATATAATATATATATACATATATATATATACACACATATATATATATATATATATATATATATGAGTTAAGAGTAAAGAAATGAATCCGACGGTATATGTATAGATAAAAGGGTATGAAAACACACAATACAGTTAAAATTAAAATATTTTATATCATTTTCATAGCTAATATTGAACAGTATTTCGATTTATAAAAATCATCATCTCGATGAGTCCGGATTAAAAACAAGTTCTGATAAATCGAAATATTGTTCAATATTAGCTATGAAAATGATACAAAATATTTTCCTTTTAACAGTATTGTGTGTTTTCATACCCACACACACATATA
The DNA here is from genome assembly GCA_023376005.1 of Doryteuthis pealeii. Classification (NCBI taxonomy): domain Eukaryota; kingdom Metazoa; phylum Mollusca; class Cephalopoda; order Myopsida; family Loliginidae; genus Doryteuthis; species Doryteuthis pealeii. Next base: position 48,991,710 of record CM042174.1, on the reverse strand, counting down.
TATATATATATTATACTAAAGCTGAGTGAATCAATGATTGTTTGCTAGAGGCTTTTTTTCTATTTAGTTAAGAGACACAAAATACATCCATAAATATTCCTTAGTTTTGAGATTAAGTTATGTTAAAAAAGATATCCAATTCATTTGGTTCTAATTAGTTGTAATTTGTAATTGAGTCAAAAACTCAACCATCTATTACTTCACTTTCTCCCTCTCTATATATAGGAGATGGTGCTCATACAGAATAGCCCAACGAAGAAAATTTATTTTATTTCAGTGGTTATATATATATATATATATATATATCCCTAGATAGGTTTCCAGATAAGTTGGTATTAGGATGATTCTAAGTTGGTCCTTTCTAACCAGTCAGAAAAATGAAAAATTTCAACAGACCAGACAGTAAGGTGCCAACTTTCCTCCCTCCTGCTAATTGAGGGCATTAAACCACCCAGATAGTAACCTTTCACCACCCCCTGGTCATAAACACCACCACCCCCTAAAAAGATGAGATGATCTGAAACAATATCTTTACAGGAGTCACCAGAAAAAAAATATAAAACCTCATGAATTTTCTGTGTACCATTTTCAATAAAGTTAGCAGTCTGATGAAACTCCTAAGTATTGAAGTCAGTCAGTCAGTCTACTATTGGTTTGGACAACAGTAACTGGCCAAGACAACTGGTATTTATGGGAATTCAGAATAGTCCACTCATGCATTAGGGTGATTCCATTCCTTGAGTCCAGATTGGCTGCTTGGTTTCTATGATGTTCTGAGGCTTCATAAATAACCTGCCATTTTGCAGTAGTCTTAGCAGCAAATCAGGTTCATATTAAGTTACGACTGCTTGCTGCCTTGTCTTACCAATTCAACGGTAATTGGAACTAGTATGATTATTCTACACTACGTATACTCAGATACCTGTGGGTAGAAATATATCTATAACCGCAAAATGGACAATTTTTAAGCCCTTTTCTTTACCAATTATATATATATATATATATATATATATATATATACTAGCAAATATATGCACCCTCCGGGTGCAAGTATTTAAGTTTTAATATAATAAAATATCATATTAAATTAGAAAGGCTAATGGAACTGAATAAGAATGTAGATAGAAAGATTTGCAACAGAGGGGGTATGATTGAGAAATAGAACAACTTTGAAACGAACTCTTCCATCATCTTCCATTACTCCCGCTTTTCATTGGTAAATTTTCCTAATTTAACTATTTAGTTAAAATTGGAAGTAAAGGATGATATTACAGTTATTTCTTCTTATTAATCGATTTCATTTAAGAATTATCCCCGAGATTTTTTCTCATATTCATTAAGATAAAACCAAACAATTAGAAATCAATAATAGTAAGCACATATTTATTAAAATCAAATTTTAAAGATCAATATGCAAATTAGCCTTTCCATTCACACTGTAAACCGCTATTTTGTTGTATATATAAATACAATTACCTGTTATTAGTATCTAGATATGGTCAATAGTATTAATGATGTATAAAAATTTTATTAATAATAGAAGTTTAAATAAAAATAAAATCAAGGAGAATGTGATGTAAATAACTAAGGGAATTGTGGCTTGAGGAGTAATATAGTTTCGGTTACAGACAGAAAAACACACAATCTCCATTATAATAAGATATATATATCACAGAGTATGGTTAACACTATCTCACTTGATGAAACAGTAGTAAGCCAATATATACAGTATTATTCGGAGAGTGCTCAATATCTGTGATAGAGTGATATTAATAATGATAAATATATATATTTTTAGTATATATTTATTTGTATGGAAACAAATCTGCAACAATATTGATTTCATGCTTTTTAAACTTAATTGTCTATGTAGAGTAATCTTCGGGCAACAAAAGGTATATATATATATATATATATATATATATATATATATATATACGTAAGATGAAACTGGAAGTGAATCCAACGGTATGTTGAAAAAATGAATAAAAGAAAAAAAGTATAGAATGGATAATATAGGATATTTTAATCCATTTTAGTTACATGTGTTTCGGTCAGGAGTTTATTCATGTGTACATTATTCAAACTATTATTATTTTTTAAATAACAAAATGAAATGAAATAATAATAATAATAATAATAATAATAATAATAATCACGTCTGTACGTGAATTTTTTTTTTTTTTTAAGTTCTTTTTCGAACATAACATAGCTGTATAAAATCAAAAAATATAAGGATGCATGGAGTTTAGGGTATGTAAAAGTACTGAGCGTATGCTAGGTTAGTGAGCATCATAGAGAAAATTAACCTAGGCCAATAGGAGGTCTCAAACTTCACCTACGATGTATAAGACACGGGGAAATTTTTTTAGCCAAAACTTTGGAAAAAAAAAAAAAAAAAAAAATGCGTCCTATATGCCGTCAAATACGATAATTTTTTTTTTACTGAATAATTAAATGCCGTCTGACTTATTTAGGGGATTAAGCTTGTTTTTAATTACGTATTGCTTAAAAAAAAAAAAACAACAACAAAAACCCAAATTAACCCAAATTACTATACATTTAATGTTGAAAAGTATTTCTTTAAACTAAGTTTAATTGAAATTATACATTGCAATACTAACACAAACAACTGTCTCAATAATAGATTCAATAATTAATTTCAATGGTTAATTAAATGTATAGTAATTTAGGTTTTTTGTCGTTTATTTTTTTTAAAGCAATACGTAATTAAAAACAACCTTAATCCCCTAAAACCGTAACCTAATTCGCAAAATGTTAATTCATAGATTGTAGTTAAACTGTCATTGTGGACTACCAAAAAACTTTCCGTTTTAATTTTCCGACCTAAATTAGAAGTCAGCCTTAAAAACAACCTTAATCCCCTAAAACCGTAACCTAATTCGCAAAATGTTAATTCATAGATTGTAGTTAAACTGTCATTGTGGACTACCAAAAAACTTTCCGTTTTAATTTTCCGACCTAAATTAGAAGTCAGCTTAAATGCCATAATTATATAGAATATAATACTTACATTCACCATCTAAATAAGAATAAGTTTCAGTCACTGGCTTAATTTTTTTTTTTTTTTTTTTTTTTGGATGATATTTCCCACATATACGGGTCAGGCAGAAGCCCTATTAATGAGGGACCCCCCACGAAGCTCATGGGAGGTGGATGCAAAAAATATGTTGATCCCGTTGGCATTCTCCTTCAAGGTGGGGTACCTCAAGCACCTGGCAATAAACCCAACCCTGTCCCTTTAAATTGATGGGACAGGTGTTGCCTGGGGGGATGAACCTCTAGAATCAACATTGTTAACTTCTGTGTTCCAGGGCTGAAGCAACTGTAACCCGAGAATATGAAACAATGTCAATTTTCAAGTGGTGTTTAACAGATTTTTAAGTTTTATTAAATTCCAAAAGTATATCTTCCACTAGCTACAATTCATTTATAGGCCATATTTCAACACACTCTTCTCAACCCAAAGAAGGTGCCGAGTTATGGCCAATGGATGATACATCATTTGGAGGAATGAACTGTAACTAGCGAAAAAACAGTAGCAAACGACTGAAATATACATTTATCATCCAGATAAGATTAAGTATTTTATTATATATATATATATATATATATATATATATATATATGTGTGTGTGTGTGTGTGTGTGGTGTGTGTGTGTGTGTGTGTGTTGAAAAAATGAATAAAGGAAAGAAAGTATAGAATGGATAAAATAGGATATTTTAATCAATTTTACTTACACGTGTTTCGGTCAGGAGTTTATCCATGTGTACATTATTCAAACTATTATTATTTTTTTTAAAGTTATTTTTCGAACATTTCAAAAATTCTCCGCTTTTTCCAACGAATTTCATTTCAAATAAGGATTTACTCTGATGAAGGTCGAATTTTCTTTTGTATGCGGAACATTTCTACATTTTTTCTATTATTATTATTTCATTTCATTTGGTTATTTAAAAATAATAATAGTTTGAATAATGTACACATGGATAAACTCCTGACCGAAACACGTGTAAGTAAAATTAATTAAAATATACTATATTATCTATTCTATACTTTCTTTCCTTTATTCATTTTTTTCCAGTTTCATTTTACACACACACACACACACATATATATATATATTATATATATATATATATATAAAATGTGTGCGTGCGTGCGTTACACACACACACACACATTAACACAAAAATAACAGACATTTTCTTTGTTGAGCAATTCTCTATAAGAATCCCATCAGAGGGATCACATTTCTTAACTTGCACCCAAAGTTTATCTTATATTATCAAGTAGTCAGATGATGTGTTCGCGTAATAGAGTTATTTTATCTTAATATTTATTTCTTTAGCTTCCTGAAAGAAAGAAAGAAAGAAAGAATGACAGCCAGAAAGAATACACAATAGTCCATTGATATTAACATAACTATATAATGTACTTTGATATATCTATAAATAAAGAGTGACAAAAAAAAAACCTGACAAAAAAACCTAACAAACAAAAATAGAATAAACAAAAAAAAATAACTAAGAATAGATTAATAACAACTAGCAGAGCTATCCAGCATTGCCCGGGATTTAAAAAGTTAAAAACAAATCTCATATATATATGTGTGTGTGTATGTAGTATATTAAGAAATTTGAAAAAATAAATAAAATGAGTGGTAAGTTTATATATGTGTGTGTGTGTGTGTGTGTTGAAAGGATAAATAAATAAAGGAAAAAAAAGTTGGATGGATAAAATTAGTTTAATAAAGTACCAACTCGTGTTTCGGTTGGTAGTTTGTTCATGTACTCATTGTATTCTATTTATTATTATTTTAAATATGAAATATGATAATAATAATAATAATAATAGAAAATAGAATATTTAAATATACAAAGAAAACGGCCATCTTCAGGGTAAAATGTTTGATATTTGATATCAAACATTTTACCCTGAAGAAGGCCGTTTTCCCCAGTCATATTTTTTTTTTTTTAATTTAATTCGCATTTGCAAACTCACTTTTCCCTAATCCCAATTATCTACACAGAGCTCAATGGATGACCGAATCGGTTACGTTTTGTCATATATATATATATATATATTAGGTACCACCAATTTGCCCTGTGAAATCCCCCCCGCCTATATTTATCACAATTAAACTGGCATAAAGGTTAATCTTATCTTCAAATATTTACATTCCTTCCTTCAATATGGCCTTAACTGATCACGTGGCGTATTCTGGTGGTTATATCTATTATACTAAAGCTGAGCGAATCAACTTGTCTACTGAAGGCTTTTTTTAACGTTTAGTTTAATGACACGAAAGTTATACTAAATTATACCTTACTTTTAAGTTATGTTTGAAAAAAATCCATTTTAATTAGTTCTCTAATAAGTCGTAATTTGCAATTAAGTAAAAAAAACTGGCCCGTCTCTTACCTCACATTCTGCCTGTCACTTTTCTTCTCTCTGTGTACATCTTATCTCTTCGTTATAAATGATAGTTTCTAGAGAGAGAGAGAGAGAGAGAGAGAGAGAGAGAGAGAGAGAGAGAGAGAGAGAGAGAGAGAGAGAGAGAGAGAGAGAGAGAGAGAGAGAAGATTTGTATGTTAGTTTCATAAGCAGCTAGCCCGTAGCTGCTTAATATCTCGACTCTTAATAAAATTCCAAGAATCAAACCCATTTAAATTCAAATTAGCTCAAACGTTCCCTTTCTTGGAAATCTTACAAAATGATTTCAATGTTTTTTTTTTGTTTTTTTTTAAATTCTCCAGTCGTATTTATTTTTAAAAATTCATTCGCTTTGCAAACTCACTTTTCCTTAATCCCAATTATCTACCCAGAGCTCAATGAATAACCCAACAGGTCACATTTAGGATTATCTGCGTTATTCGGACTATTGTCCTCATCTTCATTGTTATCTGTACAAGGTTTCGGTCGATATGCCCTCCAACCTTCTTCAGGTATTTCTTGTCGGACTCTGGAACCTTCTCGGAGATACCTGAAGAAGGCCAGAGGGCATATCGGCCGAAACGTTGTACAGATAACAATGAAGATGAAGACAATAGTCCGAATAACGCAGATAATACTAATCATCAAGCCTCATCTCAAACATTCATAGAAATAGGTCACGTTTTGTCTAATATTTATTACTCGTTTCAATCAAGACAAAAAATACCAGAATAAAAAAAATCAAAGCCCAAATTGTTCGTTTGTAAATTTTTTTTTTCGTAATTTTTCAAGTCGTCGGGCAGGCCTAGAGCGAGACCTCGGTGGTCTCGCCTAGAGTCGGTATCTACCATACAGCAAGGGAGGCTATACACTTTTCACTAGCGCTAGATCAAAGAGATTGTTTTTAGTGTCTGAGGGAGGCAGGCCGGTCGGCCGCCACACCTACCGTCAGCACCTCACTTTACCGCACAGACTACTGTGCTACTCATACGCTGAGTTGGTGACGGCCGGTATCGAACCAGGAACCTTGAGGTTCCCAGCCGAAAACACTACCGACTGAGCTAAATCGAATGATCTCCAAAAGTAATTAAACAAAAGAATAGTGGGCTGACTTCTGATTTAGTTCGGAAAATTAAAACGGAAAGTTTTTTGGTGGTACCCAATGACAGTTCTATGAATTAACATTTTGCTAATTGGGTTACGGTTTTAGGGGATTAAGGTTGTTTTTAATTACGTGTTGCATAAAAAAAAAACCCAAATTACTATACATTTAATTAACCATTGAAATTAATTATTGAATCTATTATTGAGACAGTTGTTTGTGTTAGTATTGCAATGTATAATTTCAATTAAACTTAGTTTAAAAAAATATGTTTCAACATTAAATGTATAGGTTATATTATATATATTTGAAACAGTATCAATAAAAAGACAAACGATCAAAGGTTTGCCATAATGTCCGTCTTCAAGACTAGGTTTAACAACTAAATTTCCCCGGGTTACGCTAAATCGTTCGAAGCTCGTTTGAAAGGATTTTTAAATGAAAAAAAAAAAAGACAAAAAAGCTTATTTTTAAAATATTTTTTTTTATCGTGTTTGGTAATGACAAAAAGTAGGTCCGAAAAAAGATACATATAAAAATATCTAGATAATATTTACATTCACTTTATCCAGAAATGCATATATGTATCTTTTTTCGGACCTACTTTTTGTCATTACCAACATGATAAAAAAAAAAATATTTTAAAAATAAGCTTTTTGTCTTTTTTTTTTTTTTTTTTTTTTTTTTTTTTCATTTAAAAATCCTTTCAAACGAGCTTCGAACGATTTAGCGTAACCCGGGGACATTTAGTTGTTAAACCTAGTCTTGAAGACGGACATTATGGCAAACCTTCGATCTTTTGTCTTTTTAGTGATACTGTTTCAAATATATATAATATAACCTATACATTTAATGTTGAAAAATATATTTTTTAAACTAAGTTTAATTGAAATTATACATTGCAATACTAACACAAACAACTGTCTCAATAATAGATTCAATAATTAATTTCAATGGTTAATTAAATGTATAGTAATTTGTGTTTTTGTTGTTTATTTTTTTATGCAACACGTAATTAAAAACAACCTTAATCCCCTAAAACCGTAACCCAATTAGCAAAATGTTAATTCATAGAACTGTCATTGGGTACCACCAAAAAACTTTCCGTTTTAATTTTCCGACCTAAATCAGAAGTCAGCCCACTATTCTTTTGTTTAATTACTTTTGGAGATCATTCGATTTAGCTCAGTCGGTAGTGTTTTCGGCTGGGAACCTCAAGGTTCCTGGTTCGATACCGGCCGTCACCAACTCAGCGTATGAGTAGCACAGTAGTCTGTGCGGTAAAGTGAGGTGCTGACGGAAGGTGTGGCGGCCGGCCGGCCTGCCTGCCTCAGACACTAAAATCAATCTCTTTGGTCTAGCGCTAGTGAAAAGTGTATAGCCTCCCTTGCTGTATGGTTGATACCGACTCAAGGCGAGACCACCGAGGCCTCGCTCTAGGCCTCCCCGACGACTTGAAAAATTACGAAAAAAAAAATTTACAAACGAACAATTTGGGCTTTGATTTTTTTTATTCTGGTATTTTTGTCTTGATTGAAACGAGTAATAAATATTAGACAAAACGTGACCTATTTCTCTGAATGTTTGAGATGAGGCTTGATGATTAGAATTATCTGCGTTATTCGGACTATTGTCCTCATCTTCATTGTTATCTGTACAACGTTTCGGCCGATATGCCCTCTGGCCTTCTTCAGGTATCTCCGAAAAGGTTCCCGAGTCCGACAAGAAATACCTGAAGAAGGTTGGAGGGCATATCGACCGAAACCTTGTACAGATAACAATGAAGATGAGGACAATAGTCCGAATAACGCAGATAATCCTAAATGTGACCTGTTGGGTTATTCATTGAGCTCTGGGTAGATAATTGGGATTAGGGAAAAGTGAGTTTGTAAAGCGAATTACATTTTTTAAAATAAATACGACTGGAGAATTTAAAAAAAAAACAAAAAAAACATTGAAATCATTTTGTAAGATTTCCAAGAAAGGGAACGTTTGAGCTAATTTGAATTTAAATGGTTTTGATTCTTGGAATTTTATTAAGAGCCGAGATATTAAGCAACTACGGGCTAGCTTCTTATGAAACCTAACATACAAATGTTTCTCTCTCTTTCTCTAAACTATCATATGTAACGAAGAGATAAGATATACATAGAGAGGGGAAAAGTGACAGGCAGAATGTGAGGTAAGAGACGGGACAGTTTTTTACTTAATTGCAAATTACGACTAATTAGAGAACTAATTAAAATGGATATTTTTCAAACATTACTAAATCTCAAAAGTAAGGAATAATTTAGTATAACTTTCGTGTCATTAAACTAAACATTAAAAAAAGCCTTCAGTAGACAAGTTGATTCGCTCAGCTTTAGTATAATATATGTAACCACCAAAATACGTCACGTGATCAGTTAAGGCCATATTGAAGGAAAAAAATGTAAATATTTTTTAACTTAAAAATAAAATATTTCAATATTAACCTTTATGCAAGTTTCATTGTGATAAATATAGGGGGGATTTACACACATATATATATATATATATATATATATATATCATATATCTGACAAAACGTAACCCGTTCGGTCATCCATTGAGCTCCGTGTAGATAATTGGGATTAAGGAAAAGTGAGTTTATAATGCGATTTAAATATTTTATTTTTTTATTTATTATTATTATTATTATTATTATATTTCATATTTAAAATAATAATAATAAATAGAATACAATGAGTACATGAACAAACTACCGACCGAAACACGAGTTGGTACTTTATTAAACTGATTTTATCCATTCAACATTTTCTTTCCTTTATTTATTTATCCTTTCAATACACACACACACACACACACACACACACACACATATATATATAAACTTACCACTCATTTTATTTATTTTTTCAAATTTCTTAATATACTACATACATACACACACACACACATATATACACACACACACATATATATATATATGAGATTTGTTTTTAACTTTTTAAATCCCGGGCAATGCTGGATAGCTCTGCTAGTTGTTATTAATCTATTCTTAGTTATTTTTTGTTTATTCTATTTTTGTTTGTTAGGTTTTTTTTTGTCAGGTTTTTTTGTCACTCTTTATTTATAGATATATCAAAGTACATTATATAGTTATGTTAATATCAATGGACTATTGTGTATTCTTTCTGGCTGTCATTCTTTCTTTCTTTCTTTTCAGGAAGCTAAAGAAATAAATATTAAGATAAAATAACTCTATTACGCGAACACATCATCTGACTACTTGATAATATAAGATAAACTTTGGGTGCAAGTTAAGAAATGTGATCCCTCTGATGGGATTCTTATAGAGAATTGCTCAACAAAGAAAATGTCTGTTATTTTTGTGTTAATGTGTGCGTGTGTGTAACGCGCACGCACACATATATATATATATAATATATGTGTGTGTTGTAAAAAAATGAATAAAGGAATAATAAGTATAGAATAGATAATATAGTATATTTTAATTAATTTTACTTACACGTGTTTCGGTCAGGAGTTTATCCATGTGTACATTATTCAAACTATTATTATTTTTAAATAACCAAATGAAATAATAATAATAGAAAAAATGTAGAAATGTTCCGCATACAAAGAAAATTCGACCTTCATTAGAGTAAATCCTTATTTGAAATGAAATTCGTTGGAAAAAGCAGAGAATTTTTGAAATGTTCGAAAAATAACTTTTTAAAAAATAATAATTGTTTGAATAATGTACACATGGATAAACTCCTGACCGAAACACGTGTAAGTAAAATTGATTAAAATATCCTATATTATCCATTCTATACTTTCTTTCCTTTATTCATTTTTTCAACACACACACATATATATATATATATAAAATACTTAATCTTATCTGGATGATAAATGTATATTTCAGTCGTTTGCTACTGTTTTTTTCTCTAGTTACAGTTCATTCCTCCAAATGATGCATCATCCATTGGCCATAACTCGGCACCTTCTTTGGGTTGAGAAGAGTGTGTTGAAATATGGCCTAAAAATGAATTGTAGCTAGTGGAAGACATACTTTTGGAATTTAATAAAACTTTAAAATCTGTTAAACACCACTTGAAAATTGACATTGTTTCATATTCTCGGGCTACAGTTGCTTCAGCCCTGGAACACAGAAGTTAACAATGTTGATTCTAGAGGTTCATCCCCCCCAGGCAACACCTGTCCCATCAATTTAAAGGGACAGGGCTGGGTTTATTGCCAGGTGCTTGAGGTACCCCACCTTGAAGGTGAATGCCAACGGGATCAACGTATTTTTTGCATCCACCTCCCATGAGCTTCGTGGGGGGTCCCTCATTAATAGGGCCTTGTGCCTGACCCTGGGAAATATCATCCCTTGTCGTATATGTGGGAAATATCATTCAAAAAAAAAAAAAAAAAAAAAAAAATTAAGCCAGTGACTGAAACTTATTCTTATTTAGATGGTGAATGTAAGTATTATATTCTATATAATTATGGCATTTAAGCTGACTTCTAATTTAGGTCGGAAAATTAAAACGGAAAGTTTTTTGGTAGTCCCCAATGACTGTTTAACTACAATCTATGAATTAACATTTTGCAAATTAGGTTACGATTTTAGGGGATTAAGGTTGTTTTTAATTACGTATTGCTTTAAAAAAAAATAAACGACAAAAAAACCAAATTACTATACATTTAATTAACCATTGAAATTAATTATTGAATCTATTATTGAGACAGTTGTTTGTGTTAGTATTGCAATGTATAATTTCAATTAAACTTAGTTTAAAGAAATACTTTTCAACATTAAATGTATAGTAATTTGGGTTAATTTGGGTTTTTTGTTGTTGTTTTTTTTTTTAAAGCAATACGTAATTAAAAACAAGCTTAATCCCCTAAATAAGTCAGACGGCATTTAATTATTCAGTAAAAAAAAAATTATCGTATTTGACGGCATATAGGACACATTTTTTTTTTTTTTTTTTTTTTCAAAAATTTTGGCTAAAAAAATTTCCCCGTGTCTTATACATCGTAGGTGAAGTTTGAGACCTCCTGTTGGCCTAGGCTAATTTTCTCTATGAGGCTCACTAACCCAGCATACGCTCAGTACTTTTACCTACCCTAAACTCCATGCATCCTTATATTTTTTATTTTATACAGCTATGTTATGTTCGAAAAAGAACTTTAAAAAAAAAAAAAATTCACGTACAGACGTGATTATTATTATTATTATTATTTCATTTCATTTCATTTTGTTATTTAAAAATAATAATAGTTTGAATAATGTACACATGGATAAACTCCTGACCGAAACACATGTAACTAAAATGGATTAAAATATCCTATATTATCCATTCTATACTTTTTTTCTTTTATTCATTTTTTCAACATACCGTTGGATTCACTTCCAGTTTCATTTTACGTATATATATATATATATATATATACCTTTTGTTGCCCGAAGATTACTCTACATAGACAATTAAGTTTAAAAAGCATGAAATCAATATGGTTGCAGATTTGTTTCCATACAAATATATAATATATATTTATCATTATTAATATCACTCTATCACATATTGAGCACTCTCCTAATAATACTGTATATATTGGCTTACTACTGTTTCATCAAGTGAGATAGTGTTAACCATACACTGTGGTATATATATATATATATATATATATATATATATATAATTGGTAAAGAAAAAGGCTTAAAGATTGGCCATTTTGCGGTTATATAGATATATTTCTATCCACAGGTATCTGAGTATACTTAGTGTAGAATAATCATACTAGTTCCAATTACCATCGAATTGGTAAGACAAGGCAGCAAGCAATTGTAACTTAATACGAACCTGATTTGCTGCAAAGACTACTGCAAAATGGCAGGTTATTTATGAAGCCTCAGAACATCATAGAAACCAAGCAGCCAATCAGGACTCAAGGAATGGAATCACCCTAATGCATGAGTGGACTATTCTGAGTTTCCATAAATACCAGTTGTCTTGGCCAGTTACTGTTGTCCAAACCAATAGTAGACTGACTGACTGACTTCAATACTTAGGAGTTTCATCAGACTGCTAACTTTATTGAAAATGGTACACAGAAAATTCATGAGGTTTTATATATTTTTTTCTGGTGATTCCTGTAAAGATATCGTTTCAGATCATCTCATCTTTTTAGGGGGTGGTGGTGTTTATGACCAGGGTGGGGTGTGTGAAAGGTTTCTATCTGGGTGGTTTAATGCCCTCAATTAGCAGGAGGAAGGGCGGAAAGGTGGCACTTTACTGTCTGTTGAAATTTTTCTGACTGGTTAGAAAGGACCAACTTAGAATCATCATAATACCAACTTATCTGGAAACCTATCTAGGGATATATGTATGTATATATATATATAACCACTGAAATAAAAGAAATTTTCTTCATTGGGCTATTCTGTATGTGCACCATCTCCTATATATAGAGAGGAGGAAAGTTACAGAAAGTGAAGTAACAGATGGTTGAGTTTTTGACTTACAAATTACAACTAATTAGAACCAAATGAATTGGATATCTTTTTTAACATAACTTAATCCCAAAACTAAGGAATATTTTTGGATGTATTTTGTGTCTCTTAACTAAATAGAAAAAAAGCCTCTAGCAAACAATCATTGATTCACTCAGCTTTAGTATAATATATATATATATATATATATATATATATATATGAAAACACACAATACTGTTAAAATGAAAATATTTTGTATCATTTTCATAGCTAATATTGAACAATATTTCGATTTATCAGAGCTTGTTTTTAATCCGGACTCATCGAGATGATGATTTTTAGAAATCGAAATACTGTTCAATATTAGCTATGAAAATGATATAAAATATTTTCATTTTAACAGCATTGTGCGTTTTCATACCCTTTTATCTATACATATACCGTCGGATTCATTTCTTTACTCTTAACTCATATATATATATATATATATAAAGAGGGGGGTTAATATTTTAGCTAGAGATTTGGCAATTTTATGAGGGGCAGTACTAATTGCCGAAATTATGGGTCTTAATGGATTCCTTGGTTTGTGTGTTTTGGGGAGACCGTAAATGGTGGGGACGATAGGGTGGTAGTCTATCAAAGAGACCCAAGTTTTATCTGTGTTGCCTATTAGTTTTTTATATGTTCTGTTGAAAATGATTGTGCTGTTAGTAATGGTTTGTGGAGAGATTATTTCATAAGTATTGCGGTCATTACGGATATCAAGCATTTTCTCATTATATTGTTTAGAACATATAATGACCACTGTCAGAGGGGGTGATGAGTATGTTGTTGTTTAAAGATAAATTTTTTAGAGCAGTTATATATCTCCTGGGTAGGGTGGAAGCTTTTTTTTGGTTTGTGGTGGTGGCTGTGATTAAGACATGTATATATATATGCATGGGAGGTGCGTGGTCTAATGGTTAGAGTCGTAGGAAATGGACTCGTCAACGCGAGTTCAATTCCTGGACGAAGCTGTTGGAATTTCACATGGCGCTAATACCCTTGGGAAAGGTATGAATCCAATTCTCCCTCCAGCTATGGGTAAATAGCAGGGCAGACTGGACTCTTTAACCATGGCTAGGTAACCAGTCTAGGAGAAGGAAAACTCTGAATTCAAACCTGTTAAACTCCGCTTAAGAAATTGACCTTGTGTCGCATCCTGTTCGTGCGGAGGGGTTGGTAAATATATATATATGCATGCTACCACAGAAATAAAGAATAAAGTTTTCTTTGTTGCGTGGAGAACCTTCCCGTGGCATTGACCGATATTTATTTCCAAAAAAATGTCCAGATTATACGTTTTTTCGTGCAAGCTCAAAAATCAGTCATCAGACATTGCATCAGACATTGTTATCTGTACAACGTTTCAGCCGATGTATCCTCCGGCCTTCTTCAGGTATTTCTTCTCGGACTCGGGAACCTTCTTATCATAATTGGGAGCCATCACAAAACTTTGAACCTAACCCTTTATTCAGTCCACGGAGGTATCCAGTTCTCATTCCGCTAACCATAGCTGGGGTAGAGGCATTAAGCTGTGTTAATTATTCTATGCTACTGCTGCCCTTGGCCAGGATTGAACCTGCAGTCCAGAGATGACTGTCACTTAGAACTGTTTTAAACTAACTCCTTTATCCACTAGGCCATCTATCTATCTATATTAGTGGATGATATTAACAACACTCTACGATGAATTGCACTTACGGAACACATAATTTGCTAATATACAGTGTTTAAATACATTTTGATATCATTTGAGATGTACAGGATGTTTGAAAAAAAATTGATATCCTTTGATATCTTATGTAACATAATAGAGTAGAAAAGGCCAGGAATCCAAGAGATTACGTGTAGTTAATGTGGTAAGTTTTTGATGACAAATTCTGATTGGTTAAGACAAGGCAGGGAAGAGAATGAGAGAAAGAGATGAAAGATCAGTTTGGAATGAAGCAGTGGCAGGTTCAGATGTAAGATACATTTCTGTGTCCCAAGGAATTTTGACTTGGGGATAAAACAAGATAGCTTATGAGAAGAAGGGGTTGAAATGCCGTAAAACCCAACCAACCAAACCAAACAGAAATAAAGTTTTCTTTGTTGTATGAGCATCATCTCATACAGATCTCCAAAATAAATGCCGATTGGAGTTGTCGGCAGCTTTTCTTTTCGTATCTCCCAATTCCCTCGGTAATAACTCACATGTTTTGGCTTAGTGCCAACTAAAACGCTGAAAGACTTTCTTATGTGTCAGAGGTATTATTTGTTGTTACGATATAATTCCTTGCTGTAACAGATCTGAATAGGGTTGATGATAGATGTCAGCTCTGGAGAGAGAGAGAGAGAGAGAGAGAGAGAGAGAGAGGCTTATCATTGTGCAGTCCGTCTCACACAAGAGCCACAAATTATTTACTGCATGACAGCCATTTTCATTTTATTTCATTTTTTATTTTTAACACCTTCAGTCAATAAATGAAATAATGATTTATGATTTTATTACATCCGTTAGTATTTTGAGATCTCTGCACAGACCTGCAAGTGTATGCAGATATATATATATATATATCTGGTGTAGTGGTTAGAATCCCCGCCTGTCAGCTTTGCAGTCGAGGTTTCGATTCACACACGGAGCAGTCTCCCATGTCTATAACCTTGCTGATGAGACCTAATAGGTCGAAATGTACATACAGGGATTGACATTTTTTCGATTTGTTTAGCCTTACATTTGAACATATATGCCCTCCTAAATTCATTAATTATCAACTAATTAATTTTCAAAATTAGGTATGACTTCAATTAAGCACATATCCTCCAAAAATTGTTGGCTAAAAAATAAAAAAAAATAAAAAAAGGCCATATCAAAAATAAACACATTGTTTACTTACTTTCATATATATATATATATAAAGTAAGGGGCCGGTTTAGCTCAGTCGGTAGAGTGTTCGGCTATAAACCACAAGGTTCTTAGTTTGATACCAGCCCTCGCCAACTCAGTGTATGAATTGCGGTAAAGTAAGGAGCTGATGGTAGATGTGGCATGCCAATTCAGAGGCCAAAACCAATCTCCTTGGTCTAGCACTATTGAAAGGGGATAGACTCTCTCGCTGATTGGCTGATACCGACTTTAGGCCACCCCGACTATATATATATATATATATATATATATATATATATACGTGCAATCAACTGCAATTAATCAATACCTTGATTAAACCCTGAAGATCCTTATGGTGAAACTCAAGTAGGTTATTACCGTGTACCTTTATCATAATATATATGCATATATATATATATATGGAAGAAATATGAGGAAATTAATCCGACTGTGGAGAAAGGTAGACAAACATGGGATGTTGTAGAAAATGGATGTTTATTGTAGGTAGTGATGTCGACGTTATAACATTTCGATCTGTTAGACCTTCTTCAGGACTTGGATATAGTTCTTGCTTCAATGGTGAACATTTTCAAACTGGTGAAACAGGAGGTTGAGAGTAAGGGAAGGGGTGGTTGGGGGTTGGTAGTGGATAAAAGGGGTTTCTGGTAACGGTACCACAGGTGTTAGGTGTTTGGCTTACATATACTGGATTTGTAACGATTGGTTATGAGTGTGTGTGTGTGTGTGTGTTTGTTTATTTTTTTTTATTTTTTTTTTTTTTGTGTGGGGAAAGTATTTTACCAGAACCCCTTTTATCCACTACCAACCCCCGACCACCCCTCCCCTTACTCACGACCTCCTGTTTCACCAGTTTGAAAATGTTCACCATTCAAGCAAGTACTGAAGATGGTCTAACAGATCGAAACGTTACAACGTCGAAATCACTACCTATAATAAACACTGGGTCTGAGTGGACCTGGGAGTAATGGAAATCAAGGGGTACTTCACACTCCTCAAAGCTCAAATGTTAACTTCACCATGCAGTTTAGTTTAATGGCATATCAGCCTTCGTGGGTTATTTAATACCAAAGCTCCGCCCTGTCGTCTGGGGCGTTAGAATGCACCGACTGCACCTCTGCAGAGGGGTAAGACTCCCCCAATGGGGCCACCTGTTGGCCGTGGGTGGCAAACCCGTGATGCTTAAGGATAGAGCCCAGGTAGATGAGCAGTTCATGACATGCAATACTCCACTTTGTCCCTATCTTGGGCTAGACGACCGGTCGGAGAGGCCCCCTCCGATCAATTGGCTGGTCACATCAAGCCCTAGCACTTATATGATTTTCCCAACTCTATTGCCCTTATGGCAAGCCCCACCCCTTTTTATCATATGGGTGCTAGAAGGCGGTGGCTGCGGGTCTACATGTCCTGGGAATGACGTTAAACTCTATCTGATGGTGAGGTTCCAGTTTTGGAGGTTTGGGGAATGTGAAGCACCCCTTCATCACCATTGCTCCCTGGTCCACTCTGACCCAGAGTGGTAGTACCTGTTAGGGTCCCATCTATGGATTAAATAGAAAAATGTATTTATAAAAAAATTGTATTATCCATTAAGAATTGATTTATTTCAAAACTTTATCGGCATTAAATGACCCACTGAGGTTGATATGCAGTAAAACAAACCAAATAATCCCAAAGCTATCCTTGTTAAAGAACAGTGGTTGTACTATTTAACCCGTAGAAGGGGGATGAGGGGGTAATAACTTTCCCAGGGGTATTAATCCAAAAGTAAACATAATTGTTTGAAGTTGCTTACGGCAATATCGCAGTCCAGCATGTTAACCACTACGGCACGTGAACTACCTACATCTTCCCTTGGACAAGGTCAGTGTTACAAAGAAAAGAGATCTGCTGCATAAGCAACTGGCGGTCTTTCCACAATAACGTTGCTCAAGCCTGTGACCAAATCCAGGCCCAGATCCAGTCTCATGTGACTGACAAATCCTATAAAAAAAGCCATCACCATAACAATGAACAATAAACATTAACCTCTCGACGAAGTTTATTATCCCCTAATTCTTCACTTTTTAAAAATATTTATCTGAATTGTACAAATGATACAATAAGATAATGGTTGAATTAATACAGTTTTAAGTGACAATCATCTGGAGGTTGCAGGTTCAATCCTCACTACAGGTGATAATATCATAGAATACTTTACATAACCATGACTGGGTACAAGTGTCAAGCTAACGGAATGAGAACAATCTACTTCAATATGCTCACTGCACCTCTAAACAGGGGTAAAATCCCCCTCAATGGGGGAACCTGTTGGTTGTGGATGGCAACCCATGATGCTTAAGGACGGAATCCTCATAACTGAATGGTCCATAACATGCAACTTTCCACTTTGGACTTTACACAGACTACACGGGCAGTCGGAGAGGCCGCCTCCAATCAATTGGTTGTTCACTTCAAGCCCTAGCACCTATATGATTGTCCCAACCCTATTGCCCTTATGGTAGACCCTCCCCCCCAATCCTTTTTATATATGTGCTAGAAGGCAGTGGCTGACAGTCTTGATGTCCTGGGAATGATGTTA
>CM042174.1:48913150-48965650 GCA_023376005.1 Doryteuthis pealeii | reverse complement strand
CATTATTCATGAATTAGTCAAACTAATATCTTTATCTTGATTGTTTTGGTTACTCTGATTTTGGCTACTTTTATAATCCCCATATTTTCCAAAGTTCTAAGGAATTAACCATTATTCATGAATTAGTCAAACTAATATCTTTATCTTGATTGTTTTGGTTACTCTGTTTTTGGCTACTTTTATAATCCCCATATTTTCCAAAGTTCTCAGAAACTATTGTCATTATCTGATTTATTCAGATTAATATAAGTTAAAAGAAAGGAAATACTCCCTCTCCATATCTTGGGCTAGACGGGCAGTCGGAGAGGCCCCTTCCAATCAATCGGCTGGTCACATCAAGCCCTAGCACCTATATGATTTTTCCAACCCTTATTGCCCTTATGGCAAGCCCCAATCCCTTTTTATCACCTTTCACTCTTCCTTTCTCCCCTTCGCCACGTCATCATTCCTTGTCCAAACAAAACAATGCCACCCGTCTTTGCTGAAACATCATTCAAATTTTTCTGTTACAGATCACACCATCACTAAAACTTTTCCCTGACTAAAACACCATCATGGTTCCACGTCATAACCATTGTGTTACAAATGTCATATCTATTATTATACTAAAGCTGAGCAAACATATAGGTGCTAGGGCTTGACATGACCAGCCAATTGATCGGAGGGGGCCTCGCCCACTGCCCGTCTAGCCTAAGTAAGGGTCTGAATGGAGTGTTGCCCCAACCCTATTGCCTTTATGGCAGTGGCTGAGGATCTTCATGTCTTGGGAATGACGTTAAACTCTAACTGATGGTGAGGTTCCCATTCTGGAGGTCTGGGGAATGTGGAGCACCCCTTCATCACCATTACTCCCTGGTCCACTCTGACCTGGAGTGGTAGTACCTGTTAGGGTCCCATCTATGGGTTAATTACAAGAACATAAGTTTATAAAAAAAATTGAGTATCCATTAAGAATGAATTTTATTTCAACATTTTGTCAGCATTAAATGACCCACCAAGGTTGATATGCCGTAAAACAAACCAAACTAAAGATGTCCATAGATTAAAACTACGCTCTGCTACCATTTGTTAATGTACGCTTAGCCCAAAATAAAAACATGTCCACACTCAACGTATTTCATAAACACTAGAAAACTTAATTTCAGCCTTAAGCGTCTAGTCACTATAACTGACCAGGGATATATTTCCTTGCCATGTGGTGGCTGTGACCAGTGAATAAAGCCTAAATCATAAAACCACCTTTTTGTCTTTGTCTCTTCCTTTTTCGTTCATTGAATTCCTTCCTTTTCAGCGTAAGCACCAAGTAAGATGAGGTTAAAACCAAACCCTAGGAACACACACCAGGAATAACCACAGCCACCTTTAAACCTAAAACAAGACCTCTTGTAACCCCATAGGCTCATTATCCAAGAGGTCTGTAGAGAAGAACTATGCTCTGCTACCACTTGTTAATGTATGCTTAGCTAAAAATAAAAACATGTCCATGCTCAACGTATTTCATAAACACTAGAGAACTTTATTTCAGCCTGTTGCCAAGACAACAAAAATTAAACAGAAAAATAATTCTAAACATTAACAAAAATAACCCTAGATGAGTTGACATGCCATTAAAATCAATTATACAAAACATATAATTGTGTGCAAATTATTTGTATTTGATAGGAATACTTGATATCATATAAATGTGTAAAAAAAAAAGCTTTTACGAAAATACACAAAAATGTATATATGAATGTACAATGAACATGATTCCCTAACCTCTAGACAAATAAGACTTGTTTACCTGATGTGTGTATATATATATATATATATATATATATATATATATATACACACACACACACCTAATCCCTCCTGCATGAGACAGGATGAAACAAGGTCAATTTATTAAGCGGAGTTTAACAGGTTTGAATTAGTTTTCATTCTCCTAGACTGGTTACCTAACCGACGTCAAAGAGCACAGTCTGTTCTACTATTTACCCATAGCTGAAGGGAGAAAAGAGCCTTAGTTATGTGAAATATATATACCTAACTCCTCTGCATGAACAGAATGCAACACAAGGTCAATTTCTTTAGCAGAGTTTAACAGGTTTGAATTCAGAGTTTTTCTTCTCCTAGACTGGTTGCCTAACCAGTGTTAAAGAGCCCGGTCTGCCCTGCTATTTAACCATAGTTGGAAGGAGAAGAGTTGGATTCATACCTTTCCCAAGAGTATTAGCAATATGTGAAATACAAACAGCCTTGCCCAGGAATTGAACTCGTCTTGTCGTGTCCATTTCCTACTATGGTAACCATTACATCATGCGCCTCGTTTACCTGATGTAAGACAACCATGCAATCAGGTATTTACCTGTATATTACATTCATGCTGACTTACCTGGTAGGTAAGATGGAATGTCTCACCTGTTTGTTTGTTCTATTTGAAGATAAGTCATCACACCTTGTAATGAACATGGAAGAATAATTTTTTGGCAATTACACACTTACCAAGGTGCAATGGAAGGGTTGGAAAGTAGAGGCTCAAGCTGCAAATATATAAATAACTTTAAAAAAATTATTTCTGCCAGGTATGTGCATGCATGCTTATATATATATATATATATATATATATATATATATATATATGAGTAAGAAAAGGTGGAATGAAAACATCACACAATGCTGTTAAAGAAGAAAACAATTTATAATATAATCATAGCTGATATTGATCAATATTTCGATTTTACAAAAATCATCATCAGAGCTCATTCACTCCCGTAGTTGTTTGGTCGGAGAGGAAAGTCAAAATGAGTTTACAAAACAAAAAAACCTTAATACTGCAAAAAACGAAAGACGTTACAATATTCACCAACGTGGGCATTTCGCGCCATATATATGTCAGTCATGTCTCATGTATATCTTTTGTCAACAAATGTAGCGAATTTTTTGAGATGTTGGCAACAAGACGTAACAATTTAAACGGAAGGGGATGGGTGTTAAGAAATGTGACGGTTGGAATTCAAAAGACTTTTAGTAAAGGAATTTTTTACGATTAATTGTTTTTATTATTTAAATTTTATTTTTATTTTTAAGTTCTGTAATTCATAAATTATTAGATATTTACTGTAATTAGTTTTTATATATAAAGTGAAAAAGTTATGAGCGGAATATGTTAATATTTTAGAAAAGGAGTTTTTATATATTTTTATTTTACGATTAATTATTTTTAAATTTCTAATTATTATTATTATTAAGTTCTGTATTTAATAAATGATTAAATATTTATTGTGTTTTGTTTTTATATATAAAGTAAAAATATATATATATATATGAAAAATAGATGGAAATTAATCCGACAGTATGATATTTAACATTTTGAAAAAACATGTTTGTTATGTAATTGCTGACAGATCTGTTTCGACCAAATCGATAAGTTGGTCTTCATCAACGAGCGACATAGACGGGAAGAAAGATATCCGTTAAAAGACTGTTTACAAAAACGAACGCTGAATTCAACCGCTGAAATTTTGAAAAATGCATGTTCTGTTTTAAAAATAAAATAAAATAAATTTTATTTTTAATTTTTTAAAATCAGAAGCATTATAGTTTATAGTAAAACTCAAAAGAGTTTGTTGTAAAAATTATATAAAAAATGTAAAGTGGGTATCAAAATTGTTTAGGATATATTTCAGCTGTTAAAAATATACAAGTCCCCAGTGTAATTTGAAGAAAGATGTTAGTTCCAAAATTTACTTGTGGTGTTGATAAGTCCGTAAAGTTTTAGATGAAAGTCTTCAAGGTGTAAAATTCCAGATATATTGTTTTTTCATTTGACAAATATATATATATATATATATATATATATATATATATATATATATGTCGAAAGATAGATGGAAAGAAAATGTTGGATGGATAAAATTTATTTATTAGAATGCTGACACATGTTTCGACCAAGAGTTTGTCCTTGTATACATTGAAATAATAGTGAATAGAGTGTAAAGCATACAAGGACAAACTCTTGGTCGAAACGTGTTGGCATTTCAATAAATAAATTTTATCCATACATTTTCTTTCCATTTATCTTACAACACTAATTGTTGGATTCACTTCTATTTTTCAACTTACACACGTGCACACACACACATACATACATACATATATATATATATATATATATATATATATAGTATGAACAAAAAGTAATAAGACAAACAGGAATATTTTTTATATATGTTATTTATTCTCAATTAGTTTCAACCTTAGGTCATCGTCAGGAGAAAATTTCTTATTTTAAGAAATTGTTTTTAGATTTTTTGAAAGGGAGCATTATGGAAGAACTATAAAAATTGGAGTATTTTTGAGGGTTTGATATATATATATATATATATATATTATATATATATATATATAAAATGATATGAAAAAACACAGATGTTGTTTAATTGAATTTATTTTTACAACTTTGTATTACTAATATTGCCAATGTTTCGATTTCATCAAAAAAATCTTCATAGAGTATATTGATGGGAAGACAATTGTGACTGTTTTATGATGTGATTGTCTTCTACCAGATTCTTCAAGAGAGAAACAGAGAATATTATAAATTTAAACTTGAAATATACTTAGTAGAAAGGTGTGTGTATATATATATATATATCATTTTTCTTTCATATACAGTATTTCATTTTTCTCTAGATAGTCTCTATTCCTCAACCTTGAAAAAGGGTGAAAGTTCACCCGAAATATCGAATTGATCGAAACATGGACAAACAACAGTGGAATATTAAAATTCTGTTTCACAGATCCATTACTACTGAATGGGAAATCTGATACTTGCTGGATACCCCCTACTTGTGACCTTATGTCACATCCTACCCATGACAAATGGGTCAGGTAAATATGTGGGTGTCCCATTGTGGTGTAATGGTCAGTAATCTCGTCTTGCAGATCATTTACTACTGAATAGCAAATTTGAAACTTTGTATCACATCCTACCCATGACAAACGGGTTGGGTAACTACCTGGGTGTCCCATCGTGGTGTAATGGTTATCAAGCTAGTCTTGCTGGATACCTACTACTTGTGACCCTGTGTCACATCCTACCCATGAAAAACGGGTTGGGTAACTACCTGGGTGTCTCATTGTGGTGTAATGGTTAGCAAGCTGGTCTTGCTGGATTCCTCCTATTTGTGACCCTGTGTCACATCCTACCCATGACAAATGGGTTGGGTAACTACCTGGGTGTCCCATCGTGGTGTAATGTTTAGCAAGCTAGTCTTGCTGGATTCCCCCTACTTACGACTTGTGTACATCCTATCCAAGCAAACAGGTGGGTAACTTCGTGTTCCATCGTGGTGTAATGTTAGCGCAAGCTAGTCTTGCTGGATTCCCCCTACTAACGACCTGTGTCACATCCTATCCGTAGCAAACAGGTTGGTTAACTTCCTGGATGTCCCATCGTGGTGTAATGGCTAGCAAGCTTATCTCTACTGAATAGCAATTTTTGTCTTTGTGATGGATGGCCCCTATTTGTGACCTTGTGTCACATCCTACCCGAGGTGAATGGGTTGGATGAAGAACCAAAGGGTTAAGGAAACCTTAAATTATAAAAGCAATTAATTTGATTCAATGAATTTACCTGAGATAAACTTACCATTCGATGAATTTACTGACAATAAATTATCTGAGAATTCAATTTTTAGGAATGGTATTTTATTTGCCATTTTTGGTCATTTGTCTTGGAACTCTGAAATACAGATCTCTAATTTCTTCAAAACATCTCTCTGTATCTCACCTTCTCTCTCTCTTCTCCTCTGTACCTCACCTCTCTCTTCTCTGTATCCTCACCCTCTCTCTCTCTCTCTGTATCTCACCCTCTCTCTCTCTCTATCTCTCCCCCCTCTCTCTCTCTGTATCTTACCACTTTCTCCTTCTCTATATCTTTCTCTCTCTAACCTTTCTCTCTCACTCCTCTCTTTCTCACCCTCAATTTCTTTAAAATAATTGATGAATATTTATAAATGAACATGTCATTGTTCTTTTTTTCCAAATTCTTTTGGAACAACCCAATTTTTAATTTCTTAGGACATAATTATGCCATATTCACTCCTCCTTTCTCGTTCGGTTTTGATTTTGATTTTTTGTTGTTCCTGACAAAATGGTTGCCAGCCAATTTATAAAAACTAAAGATAAAAATCTGTAGAATTTCAAAGAAAGGTTTTTCTTTTGATGTTGTGTCTTAATCCTAATTTCCTAACTTATTTGATCACCTATTGTCCAGGTGTTCCTTTCGTTCCACTGGCAGGTGAATTTCTCTTCTTTGTTTTTTCATTTCATTTAGATAGAGAATGAGAAGGGGAAACATAAGGTTCACTCAGTCAATTAATGTTGGATTTTTTCTTTCTTTTTTTTCTTTTTCTTTTTTTTTTTACTCTATTTTTCTTTTTTCTTTTACTTTTTTTTCTTTTCTTTGATCTTTTTTCTCTTTCGTTACTTTCTTTTTTTTTTTTTTTCTTTTCTTTGTGTTTCCGGAATTGAGTTATTGACTGATTACATAATCATAATGCAATAAGTATCATACTACCCATCATAAATTAATTCTCTGTCATTCTCTCTTCTCGACCTCCCCCTTCTCTCTCTCTCTCCTTGCTGTCCACCTCTCTTACTCTCTTCTCTCTCTCTCCCTCTCTCTCTCTCTCTCTCTCTCTGTCCTTCTTGCTGTCCAAACCCCTTGCTCTCTCTCTGTACTTCTTGCTCTCCAGCTCCCCGTCTCTCTCTGTACTTCTTGCTCCCAGCTCCCCATCTCTCTCTGTACTTCTTGCTGTCTAGCTCCCCATCTCTCTCTGTACGTCTTGCTCCCCATCTCTCTCTGTACGACTTTGCTCTCCATCTCTCTCTGTACGACTTGCTCTCCAGCCCTCTCTCTCTCCTTCTCTCTCTCTCTCCTTCTTGCTCTCCAGCCTCTCTCTCTCCAGCTCTCTCTCTCTCTCTCTCTCTCCAGCTCTCTCTCTCTCTCTTTAGGCCTCTCTCTCTCTCTCTCTCTCTCCTCTCTCTCTCTCTCTCTCTCCTTCTTGCTCTCCCAGCCTCTCTCTCTTTTCCTGTCCTTCTTGCTGTCTAACCCCTTCTCTCTCTCATTTCTTCCTGCCTCCATCCGCCTCTCTCCTTCTTCCTGCCGTTTTCTCACTCTCTCTCTGTGCTTGCTGTCCTACCCCCTCTATCCACCTCTCTCCTCTTCTCTATCCTTTTCCCTACTATTGTACCCTATCCCTCTCTTGTGGACAATTAAGAAATCCCAGGTCTTTAGGTTGGGATTAGAGGGAGTTTGGTCCTGGAGATTTCAAGTCTTTAGCAGTTCCTCCCCATGTCATCAAAGGGGAGATTCAGAGTAGTTTCATACCTGCATAACATTGGTCATACAAATTTTGTATGTGCTCACATTAAATGTTTCAAAGCTTTCCCCATTGTTTTTTTTTCTTTTCTTTTTTCACCTAGTTTTCTATACTTCAGTCTTCTTCTCTCAGTCACAATGTATTTTTTCCATCTTACTTTCATTTTCACATTAGCCTTGTTAGCTGGGGCTTTAGAATACACTGACTTGGCTATGAGTGGCGACCCATGATGCTTAAGGATGGAACCACTTTCACGCTCACTTATAAGAGCAGGCAATCAGAGAGGCTCCCTCCAATCAGTGTTAAGTTTTTAAGGGCCATTGCTTGGCCTTATAGCAGAAGCGCTTATCTGGTGGAATCTTGATAAAGAGTCAGTCGACAATGTGAATCCTTTGGTTACTAACCCCCTCTCAGTGTCCTCAGTTACTGGTAATCATATAAGTCCTTCATGAGTATTGGTAAAGATCCCAGCAATCCTATATGCATCCGTTCGTCAAAGAGTGTATTTGATGTGTGACCAACATGGGAGGTTTAAGTATCTTATCAGGCCAGTAGTACTGTCAGTGATTGGTTAGAAGAGTCAATCACGTGACCTTGGCCAGTCTATAAGTATAAGCGGGGGAACTGGCACACACCTTATATACAGAAAATACAACAGGCTGCTCACATCAACCCCTAGCACATATATGTGATTGTCCCAACCCTCTTGCCCTTAGGACAAACCCCCAACTCTTTTTTACATATGTACTGGAAGGTGGTGGCTGAGGGTTTTCGTGTCTTGGGTATGATGTTAAACTCTATCTGATGGTGAAGTTCCAGTTCTGGAGCTCTGGGAAATTTAGAGCACCTCTTCATTGCCATTGCTCTCATGTCCAGAGTGGTAGTACCTGTTAGGGTCCCATCTATGGATTAAATAGAAAACAATGACTTCATAAAAAATGTGTTAAAAAAAAATCAAACAAAAACATCTTCAGCATAAAATATAACCCAACAAGGGTTGATATAAAACCTAACCAACAACAATCTTTGATTTTCACTTTCTCATTCTACTTTTACTTTCACTTTCATGCCTCCTGTTACTATATCAATGAAATTTCTCATTCTCTTGCAGACTTAGTTGTGTGACTAATTCATATAGATAAACTTGTAAGTCTTGGTGAATTCTCAGGTTGGATTTTTCTTACAGTTTTGTAGGGTTTGCACTTCTTACTTCTGGCCGTATTTTCTTCTGGCCGGCTTTGCTATTTCTTCTAACATCTTGACTTGGTCTGGTCTAGCGTCTCGGATCTCCTAAGGTCTGGTTTTCTATTGCTATGTTCCTGCTGGCAGGTCGTCCTGGATTCATTTCTTAGTCTTGTTACCAAGACATTCATCAACCACAACAACATATTACTTATACAAACTTTTATTTCCTTAACTATACATTTCATGTAACTAAATATCTGACTAACATAGTGCGCGTGAGTTCCAATTTAAGGCAGGACCTAAAATGGTCGACTTCTCTGCCTGACGTCCAACTGCAAACTGGGGACTCTGAAAAAGGTCCCACGTGACTTCACATATTTTGGCGGGCTTCTGTAATTTTCCATTGAAGGACCCGGCCATGGTATGAAAAGGGTCATCCGCTCAGAATTACAGGGGACCGACAATAATCTTATGAAACCGCATAGATTATGTAACAAGACAAAACCTAACTAATAAATAGATAGCCAGAGAAAGATGTATATACACATATATGGAGAGTTTCCCTGAAGATCCTTTCCAGTGAAACCTGGGTAGATAATTTTTGTTAAGTGTTAGTTATCTAAACGGTTCTATGTACTTTTCTCTGAATTTTTCTTGATAAGGTTTGATAATTTGGATTATTGGACTATTGTCCTCATCTTTATTTTATCTACACAACATTTCGGCAAATGTGCCCCCAATCTTCTTCAGGTATTTGTTGGACTCAGGACCCTTCTCGAACTTGGGAACCTTGTTGTCGAACTTGGGAGTTTCATGTCTAAACAGGAGCCTTCACAGAACTTCAAATGTAACCCTTATTCAATCCATGTGTGTGGACTGTTCTCATTCTGTTAAACATGACCGGGTACAAGTGTTAAGCGTTGTTAATTATTCAGTTATTTCCTATAACTCCAACCTAAGAAAAGGGGGAACCACTCTGATTGACTGATACATTATTATTTCATATAGAATACTAAGTCAATTACCGTCGAATTGGCAAGACAAAGACGGTAAACAGTCGTAACTGAATACGATTCTGAGATGCCGTAAAGACCACTGAAAAGTGGCAGGATTTATGGCGCCTCAGAGAGCCCTACAAACCAAGCAGCCAATCAGGACTCAGGGAATGGACTCACCCAAATGCATGGTAGGACTGTTCTGAGTTCCCATAAATACCAGTTGTCTTGACACTGGTGCAGTTGTGCTTGGCCAGTCACATTGCTCAAACCAATTGTGTGACTGTCTAACTGACTATTTCAATAGTTCATTTATTGATCTACTAGGAAAAAGAAGACAGGTTTGGGGTTTAGGGTTAGTTTAATGGGTAGATAATGGGTAGATTAATTAACAAATAAAATTCATTCAGGGTGGTTCCCCTTTTTTTAGGTTGGAGTTATAGGAAAAAAACAATTATTCTATGTTACTGTCGTCCTTGATCAGGATTGAACCTGCAGCCTAGAAATAAGTCACTTAAGGATGGGACCCTGGTGGCTGAGCAGTCCATGACATGCAAACTCCACTTTCACTTTATTTACACTAGACAGGTGAGGCTCCCTGCAATTTGTCAGCTGCTCACATCCAGCCATAGCACCTATAAGATTGTTTTAATGTTACATATTATTAGATACCTAATATTTATGGCAATAGTGTAGAAACATAATGGCGATTAGTGCAGCTGATGGCCTTGAGAGTGAGTGACGGCGCTTGACCTCACTCTCACCTTGCCTTCCGGGATAAATCGTGATAAATCGTGAGAACCGGAAGCATAGAAAACCCTGTCTTCCAGTTTAAGGATAAGAAGTAACTCAGTCAGTTAGAAGTTAGAAGCTGGGCTCGTAGGATGTAAGGATCTGCACAGAATCTGGTTTGGGATTAACATAAAATAAGATCAAAGTAAATCGAAGTCTTGTGTTTATTACTAAAAACTAACAATGACACAGGGCTTTTGATAAGGAGAAATCCCTACAGAAACCAGACCCGAAGTCCCCAAGAAATTCCAGCGCTAGACCAGACCAAGATGAATAAGAAGCAAAGCCGGCCAGAAGAATAGGTGTCCAGATATAGAAGCAAGTAAGAAGTAAAGAAGTAATGAAGGGTATACAACATTTATATCGATTTGGTACCTTGAAAACCCAGTATGCAACATTAAATCGTCGCCTATATCCGCTACGCCATGTGTCCAATTCTAAGTTAATGGGTATTTTGTATGTATTGATCACTTTTCAATATTTGTTATTATTGATTTTTTTTGTTTGTTTTTAATTTCAGGCTCATTACAATTTATATAGACAAACTTGGCCATAGGACCTTTAGGCACCCCTTTTGCAATCTCAATTCATAAGGACATTTTTTTTCATTTACAACGCCAAATCCAGTTCTTTGTTAACAGACGATTTTTTAGAGGTTTTTTTTTTTTGTTTTTTTTTTTTTAATTATAAAACTAAACCCTAACCAACAACCGGATTTTGGCGGTGTAAATGAAAAAAATGTCCTTATGAATTGAGATCGCAAAAGGGTTGCCTAAAGGTCATATGGTCCGACAAACTTGTAATTCTTGTTGAATTCACAGGTCTGGTTTCTTTTTAATTTCAGGGTCATTAAACCATAATTTGGGATTACTATGGCAGAAGGTAGCAGTACCTCTCTAAATGCTGGATGTTATGATGTCCCTTCAACAAGTACCTCGGATGTTGAAGATGAACTGCCAGATCGATTTTCACATTTTACAATAAGGAAGCAGACTTCATACAGGTGGGTGAGATGATACATTTTTTTTTCTTCTTCTTCATTTGAGGACCAATTTCAGAAACGGTGCATTACCCCCCCTCCCACGCCACCTGCCACCGAATCTATGATAAGGCCCCCCTACTCTACTTATTCTACAATAAGGAAGTAGACTTCATACAGGTGGGTGAGTCTTTTGAATGGTCTAAAAATTTAAGATAATATTAATCTTTTGCAAGTTTTTCTAGCAAACGAAATGTAAATTCCTTTCGCCTTCAGCCAACTGAGCACATTACTCTCACTTCCTGACACCCCAAACACAGCAGTCGTCGAATTTCACTTCTCGTCCAAAAACTTGGTTTCTCTCACCGTATCAGCCACTGTCCGTTTTATTTATCCTCGCTCGGCTACCCTTTATGCAAATTCCGACATGTCTCATCTGGATCTCTCCCAACATCATTTCAGTGACAAGGAGGTAGCGAGTTCAAATATCCGTGGCCACTCGCCACAATCCTCCCCCTTTCACAGGCCAAACATGTCCGGACACGCTTTGTTTGTGGGGGGTCAATTTTGCTACAGTGAGGTAATACATTGTATTTTTTCTTCTGGTTGTATCATGGGGTGGAAATCTTATACAGCCCTAATAAACATCATGTATATAATCGGTGAAGAGTTCATCTCGTATATAATGGAGCGAGGGAGACAGAGCGATAAATTAGAGATGATAGATCTTACCTGGTAACCTTCTATTTGTTGCTTTCAGGTAATTCCATGTTAAATAATCCAGAAAAAAGTAAAATTGTCACCCACTCACAATTTTTCTGAAATTTTGTACAGGTGTGGACTTCAAGTTAGACAATCTGATCTTTAATCTAATTTTTAATGTGGAGAGCTAAAAATCAACATAACTCTGCCAATTCTTGGAATTGGAAGCTCAAATTTTGGGGATTGTCTAACTTTTACATGTGGAATCACCCCTTCATCACCATTGCTCCCTAGTCCACTCTAACCCAGAGTGGTAGTACCTGTTAGGGTCCCATTTATGGGTTAAATAGAAAAATGTGTTTATAAAAAAATTGAGTATCCATTAAGAATGAATGAATTTAAAAACTTTATCGGCATATTCAAAGTTAATAGAATTTAGTTTCGATTACAAAATGTTTTTTTTTTATTTCTCCTTTAATAAATTTGATGATTTCATGATTTATGGTTCAAACTCTCCGACATTTAATTTTTAACTTCCACCTCCTCAAGCAATATCTTTCAAAAATTTATTTTTACATCGCCCTGAAGGCGTTTTTTTTATTTTGCTAGTAATAATAATATCTTTTTCAGCTAGTTCTGAGACCTGTCAGCTGTTCCTAATAAACATTCATCTTCATTCCACAGAATATTTATAATCTTTCCACAGATTATCTAACATTGCCTTAAAGGAGTTCAGAAATGGGACATTCACTATTGATGATGGTAGTTTATTCCATGTATTCACCACTCTGTTACTAAAATAATTTTATTTTTGCATTTGTTTTGCAAAATTTTTTAAGAGTTTTAATTTATGGTATTGATATTTTGAGTAAGATTTAATAGATCAAAGTTCGTTGAATAAAATCCATGAGTATATGTATAGGCTTCAATCATATCTCGTCTTGTTTGTTGATAAACCAAACTTGGTAAGTTAATCTTCCTAAGTCTTCATACAAAAGTATGCTCTTCTTTGAATTAAATGATAGATAGTATTATTTGGTTTATTGTCCTCATCTTTATTGTAGTAAGTCAGTTAGACAGTCAACAATTGGTTTGAGCAATGTGACTGGCCAAGCACCATTGTCAAGACAACTGGTATTTATGGGAATTCAGAACAGTCCACCCATGCACTTGGGTGAGTCCATTCCCTGAGTCCTGATTGGCTGCTTGGTTTGTAGGGCCCTCTGAGGCTCCATAAATCCTGCCACTTTTCAGTGGTCTTTACGGCATCTCAGAATCGTATTCAGTTACGACTGTTTGCCGTCTTGTCTTGCCAATTCGACGGTAATTGGACTTAGTATTCTATAATCTTCATTGTTATCTGTACAACGTTTCGGACGATGTGCTCTCTTTAGGTATTTCTTGTCAGACTAGGGAACTTTCTTGGACTCGGGAACTTTCTTGTCGTAATCAAGAGCCATCACGGAACTATCCCTTTATTCAGTCCATGGGGGTATCCTGTTCTCATTCCGCTCACCATAGCTGGGCTACAGGTGTTAAGCTGTGTTAATTATTATTCTATGTTACTGCAGCCCCTGACCAGGATTGAACCTGCAGTCTAGAGATAACTGTCACTTAGAACTGTCTTAACCTAACTCCTTTATCCACTAGACTATGTTTCCAATTTGACAATCCAGTGTGAATTTTGGGAACTTATAAACCTAATGTCTTATTTTGCCTAGAATACTTATTCACTTATGTATGATTTTTTTACCTAAACTCATATTGGATGTTTTTTTCTTTTTCTTTTTAATAAAATGGAAAAAGAATTAGGCATTCTAAAATAGAAATTTAAAAATATGTCAGAATAATATACTACATAAAATTTCCAGTAAATATATCTTGGACTCCACATGACATCAAATTTATCAGAATATCTTTTTAATAGCCAACTCGGACATTTTCTTCCTTGGTATTAAAATAAAAACCTTATCTGATAAGCGAAGAAAATGTCTCCCATTGATAAGAGAATTGCTTATCCCAGCAGAAAAGATTACAGTGCCGTTATAGTATGTGGCCTACCTTTTTGATTCTGTTATAGTATGTGGCCTACCTTTTTGATTCTGTTATAGTTGTGGCCTACCTTTTTGATTCTGTTATAGTATGTGGCCTACCTTTTTGATTCTGTTATAGTATGTGGCCTACCTTTTTGATTCTGTTATAGTATGTGGCCTACCTTTTTGATTCTGTTATAGTATGTGGCCTACCTTTTTGATTCTGTTATAGTATGTAGCCTACCCGGTTTGATTCCGTTGTAGTTATGTGGCCTACCTTTTTGATTCCATTATAGTAATGTGGCCTACATTTTGATTCCATTATAGTAATGTGGCCTACCTTTTTGATTCCATTATAGTAATGTGGCCTACCTTTTTGATTCTGTTATAGTAATGTGGCCTACCTTTTTGATTCTGTTATAGTAATGTGGCCTACCTTTTTGATTCTGTTATAGTAATGTGGCCTACCTTTTGATTCTGTTATAGTGTGGCCTACCTTTTTGATTCTGTGTAATGTGGCTACCTTTTTTGATTCTGTTATAGTAATGTGGCCTACCGGTTTGATTCCGTTATAGTAATGTGGCCTACCCAGTTTGAATGTGGCCTACCTCAGTGAGAGTATATTTATAGATATAAGTAGTAGGCAATTTATTGAAACTAATTATTATTAACATATATTCAATTTCCAGAAATGCAATTCAGTCATAAGCTGTATATAGTAATTAAGAATAATTTAAAAAAAGAATTATCCATAATTTACATGAATCAGAGATCTATTTAATTCTGAAATAGGGTTAGGGTTAGCAGTTATTATTATAACCTTATAATATGCTTTTTATGGTAGGCTATATACTATAAGAGAGACATGATTTTGTAAGCCACATTTAAAAGGTAGGCCACATACTATAATGGTACCAAGTTTCCATTAGATTGGTTTATTATTTGGGGCTGTAGTGAGAGTAGAATCTTCTGATTATGAAGTAGAATCTTGCAGAGGATGTGTCACATCTATGTATTAATGCTCGTGTTCCTTAATTGTATGACCATCATCATCTTGCAACACTTTCTGGTTAAAAATGAGATTGTCCAAATCAGCAAAGATGAAATGCAAAAATGTAAATCCTGATTATCTGGTGTTGCTTCCCTGCAGAATTCTTATCTTTTAAGTGTCACCACCTCAGCTAAATAATGAACCATTCCATTTTTATCATAAAGAAATAAAGAGGACATGCTACACAGAAGAAATATAATAAAGAAAGAAAGAGTAGGGGAAAGATAGAGAGAGAGTGAGCGTGTGGAAGCGATAATGCTAATCTTTCGATTGAACATAATGAAAAGAGGAAAAGAAAGAAAGAAAAAAATGAGACTGTCCAAATTAGCCAAGATGAAATGCAAAAATATAAATCCTGATTATCTGGTGTTGCTTATCCACAGAATTCTTATATTTTTTTATGAGTGTTGTCAGCTCAGCTAAATAATGGACCATTCTGTTTTTATTATAAAGAAAGAAAGGGAAGAAAAAGGACATGCTAATAGCATTGCTATACAGAAAAAATATAAGAAAGAAAGAGTAGGGAAAAGAAAGTGGGAGTGAGAGTACAGAAGCGATAATGCTGATCTGTTTTGATTGAACATGATGAAAAGAAAGAAAAAAAAGTGTTAAATCAAGATTATTATACATTTTACATATTGAACAATAGATCTTAAGTAAACATATCAATCATTGTAATAGTTGAATTGTCATACTGTAGTATATCCATAGGTCCTGCTAGTAAAGAGAGTTAAATCAATATTATACTTTTTACATATTGAACAATTTGCAGTAGCTCTTAAGTAAACATATCAAACGTTGTAATAATCAAATTATCATACTGTGGTATATCAACCGGTGTTGTTAGTAAGAATTAAGTTAAAAACCATTTTAGAATGTTTTCTTTTTTTAATGTTTTTGTTGCATGCAGAGATGATTTAAAATGATCAGCATTTGACTTTTTTCTTTGATTTTTTTTTTCTATTCTTCCTCTTTTTTTTTTTCTTTTTGTCTCCTTCTTTGTTTGATTTTTTTTTTTTCTTTTTGTCTCCTTCTTTGTTTGTTTTTTCCTTTTTTTGTCTCATTCTTTGTTTTCCTTCTTTTTTTCATCTTTTTTCTTCGTTTTTAGTTATTTTTTTCCCCTTTTTCTTCGTTTTTTAGGGTTTTTTTCCCCTTGTTTTTCGTTTTTTGGGTTCTTTCCTTTTTTCGTTTTTTTTTTCGTTCTTTTTTTTCGTTTTTTTTTTCTTTTCTTTTTTCATCTTTTTTCTTTGTATTTTAGTTAATTTTTTTTCGTTTTTTTTTTTTCGTTTTTTTCCTTTTTTCTTCGTTTTTTTCTTTTTATTTCCTTTTTTTCTTCGTTTTTTAGGGTTTTTTTTCGTTTTTTTTTTTTTTCATTTATTTATTTTCAGATTTATTTTTATTTTTCGTTTTTATTTTTTTAATCCCTGCTTTCGTTTTTTTGCGTTTTTTTCCTTTTTTCTTCCCTTTTTTTTTTTTGCGTTTTTTTCTTTGTTTTTCTCTCTTGCTTTTTGTTTTCCCCTTCCTTTTTTCTTTCTTTCTTTTTCTTTTTTTCTTTGTCTATTTCCTTTTTTCCTCTTCCCCTTTTTCCTTCTTCATTAATTTCTTTCATTTTTCCCTTTTTCTCTATCTATAAGAGTTCCAACAACATTTCAACTTGTTATCTATATTCTTTGAGGCTTTGTTTGGATTTCCATCATTAATCTTATCTTTTTTGTTATTCTTTTACTTACCAATTTTGTTGGAATCATTTTCGGCAAAAACAAACAGAATATTTTTGGTGCTAGACAAAAAATAAATAACATTCAATGACTAAGCATCAAATCTTTCAATTTTTAAACTAAAAGTTTATCTAGGCAACTTTTAGAAGTCTAAAATTCTGGCCATAAATAGATACACCCCTAGCAATCTTTTAATTTTTAAACTAAAATTTTGTATCTAAGTAACTTTTAGAAGTCTGCAATTCTGGCCATAAATAAATACACCCATAGCAATCTTTAAATTTTTTAACTAAAATTTTTAAGAATGTGTCTGTATTTTTGTATTGAGATCTTAAACAGTTCTTTGGTCATTTCCTATAACTCCAACATAAACAAAGGGGAACCACTCTTGACTGATAAATTATTTATTTTTCCCATCAACTCTTAACATCCTGTTGAGAATTTAAGTCCAGAGCCCCATTCCTATAGGGATTTATCAATAAATGGCTAAAAATGGCCTTTTCATTTAAAGTTACCTGTTATTTCCCTTAAATCAAAAACTCCTAAATATATTTAATATTACATTTGAACA
This sequence comes from Doryteuthis pealeii, assembly GCA_023376005.1. Lineage (NCBI taxonomy): Eukaryota > Metazoa > Mollusca > Cephalopoda > Myopsida > Loliginidae > Doryteuthis > Doryteuthis pealeii. The sequence continues at coordinate 48,948,254 of CM042174.1, read as the reverse complement.
AAGGCTATTGTTTGGGATAGATTATGGAAATGAATGTGACTTCCGGCCGGGTGGAATGAGGCGGTGTAGGACATTAAGAGTTAGACTAACCCTAACCCCGTCTTTTTTCCCTAGTAGATCAATAAATAAATATAGGAAATAACCAGTTCTTTCATGCCTGTTTGATCAACTGTCAAACTATTAAAAATGATTTCCCTGGTTGGATCATTACTATCTAATATCAGATACACAGGGAACACCTGAGGAAGGCTGGAGGGTACAACAGCCGAAATGTTATGTTGATACATACCACAATAAAGATGAGGACAACAGTCAGAAAAACTAAAATTATTCAGTTTTTAGAAGTCTACAATACTAGCCATAAATAAATACATCCTTAGCAATCTTTTAATCTTTAAATTAAAATGTTATCTTTGCAGATTTTATAAAAATTAAAGTGAAGTTTTTTACACCCCTAAAGATTGTAGGGGAATAAATATAATTATAAATGGAAGCAGAGAGAAGCTGGGCGCAGTTTCTGAAGAAAGGAAACAACAATTGGTAATACGAAAAACATTTAATGTACGAAGCCTAAAAATATAAAATTCTAGACAATAATCAAAGAGAATGTTAGTGTTCACAGAGTTCACTGTCCAAGATTTGGTTTAGTTAGGTCGGATTTAGGTCAGGAGATGTTAAAGGAGTTTAACTTAGCTGTTTGAAGTTTCCTTGTAACCTGGATGAATTCTCGTAGTCCTGGGGTAGATGGCTCTCGGCTCCTCTGGTGTGTGGGAGAAGACAGTGCTTGATCTACCTTCTTGAGTTTGTAGCAATGCAAAGCAGACTGCTTTAGAGGCACCACCACATGGAATGGCCAAAGAGAGTGAAAGAGGTTTTGGTTCTGCTTTTATAACACTAATTAAAATTCTGGCTGGTTGCTTTTCACATAGTGCTAATATTCTTGGTATGAATCCAACTATTCTCTATCCAGTTATGAGTGACTAGTAGGGCAAACTGGGCTCTTTAATCATGGTATGGCAACCAGTCTAGGAGAAGGAAAACTCTAAATTCAAACCTATAAAACTCTGCTTTAAAAAAAACATTGACTTTGTGTTATATCCTATTCATGTGAAGCAGGTTGGTAAATGCATTTACCAAACGCTCCACATGAATAGGATATAACACAGATCTCTTATTTGCACCATTGTTTAAGGAAATGGCATCAAAGATTGTCTGCTAAAATGCACCAAAAAATCTTTGATTTTGCAACATTTAGCATAGAAATTGGTTAGAAAATTTAGCTATTTCAATATTTAAAACAGAAATGGTTGTCATTTTAAACAAAACGAAATAAGATATTGTAACTAATATCCCACCGCCGCCACAAACACTTCTGATAGGCAATTTTTTTACCAAATAATTTAACATTTTAAAAGATTAAAATCTATTTCCTCAAACGAAAGCAAAGTTATGAAGAAAAACATTTTGTGTGGTAATTCTTTGTTAATTTGCGATTTTCACAACATGAGAGATGTTACAGTTCCAAAATCGACCTACCCTACTCTACAATCCGAAGGATTTCCTTTCTTTGTTATTGGTTCTACCTATTGAGTTGGCTTAGACTATTAACGCTTTTGTCTTCGTCATGCGTTCACTCTTTATTTTGCTGGGCAGATTGCATGCATAATTAGCTTGTGCTTGTGTTAAGTACTTGTTATGTTGCTAAGAAGCTTTTCTGTCTTCTGAAAGGCACCTGACACGAGGATTTATCATTGCTCAGCTCTTTCTTTTGTTTTGTTTTACGGCATATCAACCTCAGTGGGTCATTTAATGCCGATAAAGTTTTGAAATAAATCAATTCTTAATGGATAATACAATTTTTTTATTTAATGGATATACATTTTTCTATTTAACCCATAGATGGGACCCTAACAGGTACTACCACTCCGGGTCAGAGTGGACCAGGAGCAGTGGTGATGAAGGGGTGCTCCACATTCCCCAAACCTCCAGAACTGGAACCTCACCATCAGATAGAGTTTAACGTTTTCCCAGGACATGTAGACCCTCAGTCACCGCCCTCTAGCACCCATATGATAAAAAGGGGTTGGAGCTTGCCATAAGTGCAATAGGGTTGGGGCAATCATATAGGTACTAGGGCTTGACTTTACAATAACAGCTCTATCAATTATATTGAGCACCCCACTAATAATGTTACACTTTATGGGTGTCCTAAATTGTTAGCAGACCCTGTAGTTAATTTGAAATAAGTTTGCAAGAATAAAAAGCACGAGCAGGTAGATTTCCGTTGGTTTTTTGATTGGCATTTTATGACCCTAACTGACTCCGGTACAGAGTAATGTTGGAATAGTTAGTTTTTAGAATTCAGATTCAATCTAACCACCAGTTAGAGCAGATGCATTTGTCTCTCTTGCTGGGGTCATTTCTTTCATTCGGTGATATGGTCTGGATAAAATAAAAAGCTTGATCAGGCTAACATAAGTCTTGTTGGTTGTTTTAATTACAATGAACAAAATCAGCCCAGGAAAAAGAAGCCCTTAGTCAAAAGAGTTAAGAAGAAGAAGAATCAGTTAGAAGAATCATCACATAACCAGGGAAATGAAGATCACCAACATCATCTCTAAAGAAAGTAAGTCTCTAATCTGTCTGTCTGTCTGTCTCTCTCTCTCTCTCTCTGATCATTTTTATAACAAAAAAAACCCCAAAAGATACAATGAACCCACCAACAATCATTTATTATTATACTAAAGCTAAGGAAATCAACTTTTGGTTCCCTAAGGCTTTTTTTCCTATTTAGTTTAATGACATGAAAATTATACTAAATTATTCCTTACTTTTAGGAATGAATTATGTTTTTAAAAAAATCTGTTTTAATTGGTTCTAATTAGTTGTAATTTGCTATTAAGTCAAAAACTGACTAACCTCATACTTTACTTTCTGTAATCTTAGTTTCTTTGGGGGAGAGAGAGAGAGATACACGCACACACGCACACACACACACACACGGGAGAATTTGAAATGTATTTCTATGTTAAATTTTACAAGCAGCAACTTAAAGTAGCAGTAGCTTAAATTAGGTCAAACATTCCCTTTCTTAGAAAGCTTAACAAACAAAATAATTTAGATATTTTGTCCGGACATATTTATTATTATTATTATCATTATTATCCTTATTATTTTTAATCTTATTTGCTTTGCAAACTCACTTTTCCCAAATCTCAATTATCTACCCAGAGCTCAATGGGTGACCCAACGTGTCACGTTAGTGCATATATATATAAAAAAAAGACTGGACTCTCTCGTCGATTTTTGACGCATGAGTGTTCATCCAATGAACAACCAACACAGTGATTTATTTATAGTGGTGAAGGCTTGTGTTAGACCATTCCACACTTTTTGGCACAGTCGATAGGAAAGAATTGGTGCATCAAGGAATGCCACGAACCCAATCAACAATTGAACTCAGGAATTTTTGAATTCGGAGTTATCCCTCTCTAGACTGGTTACTTACCCAAGGTTAAAGAGCCCAGTCTGCCCTACTATTTAACCATAGCTGGAGGGAGAATATATGAATTCATACCTTTCCCAAGGGTATTAGCGCTATGTGAAATGCCAACAGCTTCGTTTAGGAATTGAACTCGAATCAACGAGTCCATTTTTCCACGACTCCAACCACTAGCCCACGCGCCTCCCCACACACACACACACACACATATATATATATATATATGTGTGTGTATGTACACTGGATTATTAATTTTCCTCCACTTTGTTTCTTCTGTTATTCCATCAAATCAAAACCAAATTTCAATTCCTTTTTGACAATTGAATCAAAGTAAATGAGAAACGTTGGAACTGAAGACAATCCAATTGACATTCAGGATTGAAGATTCACAAAATATTAGATTTGCCACTGCAATAATCAGAAATATTTAATAACAAGAATGGTTTATTTAATTAAGAAGAATCTGCTGAAAAGTTTCCATCATTAAGAATTCTTCATAAATCCATTTTTATGCAAAACATTGACAATGGAAAAATAACTTTCTTCAGTTAGAATTATTTATTTACTAGAAGCAACTACCCGGCCTTGCCAGGGTAGAAGAGAGGTAATAATAAAAAGTTAGTCTTGAAGATCCATTGATTGTTTTGGTTCTTCCATAATTGATTTGTTTATGTTTTAATCACAAACGCACCAATGACTTTCCTTTCTCTTACGATTAAAATCCTAATTTTTAGATATCTTCCCAGATATAAATAAAATCTTCATTATCTTTGCACAAAACGCAAGCTCTGCTAATAGTGAATGTGTATATATGTTTACTTTGTCTTTAATTGTTTTATTTTCCTAGTTTTTTCCAGACATACATATATGTCAACTGTTCTTTATATATGCATATATGGAAATACAGTGAGGAAATTAATCCGACAATATGAGAAGAAAATATTTTAAAAATATAACAAACACAGGATGTTATGATTAGGGGAAACAATTTTATGTGTCAATACTTAAGCATTTCGGTATATTGTACCATCTTCAGGACACTGTTAAGTAATGTTTATGTGAGGGACAAAATGAAAAGATGTTAATTGTATAGTGAATTTATATTCAATATTCTAATATTAAGTGTATAGTCATATTCACACATTCACTATACACTTAACATCTTTCATTTTGTCCCTCACATAAACATTACTTAACAGTGTCCTGAAGATGGTACAATATACCGAAATGCTTAAGTATTGACACTAAAAATTGTTTCCTGATCATAACATCCTGTGTTTGTTATATTTTTTATATATTTTCTTCTCATATATATATACACACACACACTCACACATAATACAGAAAAAAGAACAAGTTAGGAAGCGACTAAGATAAACTTATTGACAGAGATACAAAAACGGAAGAGAGAAAGTGTGAAAAGAAGAATAGAAAAGAGAGAAAATAGGACAAAGAGATACATCCGTCTTTTCTAAAAATCCTGCTGATTGCTATTTCAACTAATGTATAGTGAACATCTTTCATTTTGTCCCTCACATAAACATTACTTAACAGTGTCCTGAAGATGGTACAAATACCGAAATGCTTAAGTATTGACACAAAAAATTGTTTCCTGATCATAACATCCTGTGTTTGTTATATTTTTAAAATATTTTCTTCTCATATGCATATATATATGATTGAAATGAGATATTAATGCTGACATATATCTGTTTCGACCTGTGTGGTTTATAAAGTACAATTCAACTGAAATTATTTTAAATTAAATGAAGACAATTGTAAAAGATGGTTTATAAAACCGATCTTCTTCAAGAGCAACTATATTGATGAAAGAATGGAGGAGGAATAATTAACAGTTTGGCACAAGGGGTTCAAATAACACTCACGTTCTGGGCTGGAATGTCTTTTAAAATTTGTATAAAAAATGCGTATTTTGGATTAAAAATAAAATGAATTTTATTCTTAGAACTAAAAGTCTCAACATCATTGAGAAAAACTCAAAGTTTGGAAGTATAAATGTAATAGAAGATAAAAGTTGTATCAAAAGTTTTTATATATATATATATATATATATATATATATGTTATGTATATATAAATGTCTATAATATGATTTAAGATTTAGTGTGAAGCATTGGGTGGGAAATATATAAGAAACTCAGTTTGTGGGATGTTAAGTTTCGTTTTATTTCATTCTAATATTTCAGAGACTTGACTCTCCTTCTTCAGAGGAATGTAGACTGACATATATATATATATATATATATATATATATAGTATTTATGAAAATAACAATGGAAAATGACTTTCACCAGTTAGAATTATTCATTATTAATATACTAGCAGGACCTGAGGATATACCACAATATGGTAATTTAATTATGTTTGATTTATTTATTTAAGAGCTATTGCTAAATAGTTCAATATGTAAAAAGTATAATAATTTCTGGCAAAATTCTTTTTGTTTTTATTTTATTTTTTCCCTTATTTTTTTCTTTTTCTATCTCTTTCCTTTCTTTCTATATTTGCTTTCTTTTTCCCCACTAACGTGTAGCATGTTCTTTTTCCTCCCTTTCTTTCCTCATAATTACAAAAATATGGTTTATCATTTATCTAAGACAATGACAGCATTACATTTGAACACATGAATTCATATTCAAATAAAATGGTTCATTATCTGAGGGCGTGACACATGTAGGTAGGTACTAGCGTATTAATGTACTAACTAGCAGGACCTGTGGATATACCACAGTATGATAATTTGATTATTACAACATTTGATATATTTACCTAAGAGCTATTGCAAATAGTTCAATATGTAAAAAGAATAATAATCTTGATTTAACTCTCTCTCATTTTTTTCTTGGTTATTTCCTATAACTCCAACATAAACAAAGGGGAACCACTCTTGACTGATTATTTATTTTCCCATTAAACTAACCCTAAACCTTCTTTTTTTCCTAATAGATCAATAAATAAATAAATAATTTATCAGTCAAGAGTGTTCCCCTTTGTTATTTTGGAGTTATAGGAAATAACCTTTTTCTTTCCTTCTTTTCCTTGAACAGATTAGTGTTATCACCTCTTCTCTCTATCTTTCCTCCTACTTTCTTTTATATTTTTCTGTGTAGCATGTCTTTTTCTTCTTTATAATAAAAACAGAATGGTCCATTATTTCTTATGAATGTCATCACCTCAGCTAAATAATGGAACATTCCAATTTTATCATAAAGAAAGGGGAAAAAGACATGCTACACAGAAAATATAAGAGGAAAAAAAGAGTAAAGAAAGAAATAGAGGGGGGTGCCTGCTAAAGCGATAACGCTAATCTGTTTCCATAGAACAATGAAAAGAAAAGAAAAAAAATAGAGAGAGAGTTAAATAAAGATTATTCTTTTTACCTATTTGAACTATTTAGCAATAGTTCTTAAATAAACATATCAAACGTTATAATGAAGAGGTCATCATACTGTGGTATATCCACAGGTCCTGCTAGTCTTTTATTTATGTGGAGAAAATTTTAGAAAAACAAACACAGGATGTTAGGATGAATGGAAAATTTATTGTCGATACTCGAGTGTTTCGGTTTTACAGTGGAAACCTTCTTCAGGACTCAGGATTTGTGTGGAAGAAGATGAAGGATGTTTTGTATGGGTTGTCGTAGTGTGGGAAAAGGTTATTTACCGTTAGTTGCGTGGCGTTTGCAGTTTATTTATTTATTTTATTTACGAACCCTTTTATTGTAACTTTTCTCGAGCAGGATTATCTCCCTTAGATCATAACGTTTTTTTTAGCCCAAACAGTTCGGTTTTTATAATAATGTAAGCCAGAAAAAAAAAATCGAATTGTCGGTGGGGCTTAGAATACGTTGACTGTACAAGGGTAATACCTCTCCAAAGGTGTGACCTATGTATGAAACTAAATTGTATCTGATGGTGAGGCTCTAGTTCTTGATCTCTGGGCAGTGTAGAGTACCCCTTCATTGTGATTACTTCCAGGTCTACACTGACCCGGAAAGGCAGTACCAGTTAGGGTCCCATCTATAGGTCAAATTCTTATTTCCTATAACTCTAACATAAACAAAGGGGAACCACTCTTGACTGATAAATTATTTATTTATTGATCTACTAAGAAAAAAGACTGGGTTAGGGTTAGTTTAATGGGAAAATAAATAAATTTATTATTGAAGTCAGTAAGTCTACTGTTGGTTTGAATAACAACAGCTAACTAAGTACAACTGTTTGTTGCCTTGTCTCCCCAATTCGACGGTAATTGGAACTCTAATTATTCTTCAGCACGGACGTAGTGGCCTTTGAGGAATTAGTCCTTTCAACCTGGCCAATTACAGGGGATAATCTTGATAATGCAATTTTTGATGGCATTGGCTTATTGATGACACTGGGCGAGGCTTGGTCCCTAGTTGAAGTTACCATTCTTTGTTTTGTGGAACATCCTCAAATATTGGTTCAGGGGGCTCAGGCAAAGCGCTTGGAATAGGACAACTGGTGCTTACCATCCTGAGAATTGGTGATTCTGTAATGTGATTCTACCTGATCCATCAATCCTGCTCACAGTGCCATATTGAAGTCAGTAAGTCTACTGTTGGTTTGAATTATAAGTAACAACTGTTTGTTGCCTTGTCTTCCCAATTCGACGGTAATTCGAACTTTAATTATTCTTCATTTATCAGTCAAGAGTGCTTCCCCTTTGTTTATGTTGGAGTTATAGGAAATGACCGGTCAAATAAATCTGTTTAAAGATTAATTATATTAGATAGGAATACTTGATGTGATATGACTAAATGGTTTGTATTAGAAATAGTTACTTGAAACTATAATTCTTTACTAAGGATTATTATTTTTAGTTAATCTAAACCATATAACTGTGAGCAAATAAATAACTAATATTAAACAGAAATAATTACTTAAAACCATAAAATTATTATTGAAGTCAGTTAGTCTACTATTGGTTTGAATAACAGCAGCTAAGTCCACTCAAGCAGTGTCCAAGACAGTTGGTATATATAGAAATCAAGAATGATCCATTCATTGATTTGGGTGATTCCATTCCTTGAGTTCTGATTGGCTGCTTGATTTGAATGATACTGTGTAGTTTTATAAATACCCTGTCATTCTGCAGTAAACTTTGCGACTATTCGGGTTTGTATTGAGTTACAACCGTTTGTTGCCTTGTCTTCCCAGTTCGACGGTAATTGGAACTTTAATTATTCTTCAGTATCAGATGAGAATACTTGAAATAATACAACCTTGTACAAATTATTTGTATTAGATAGGAAACTTGATATCATATTACTGCAAATTATTTGTATTAAGAATATTTACTTGAACCTATAATTGTTTACTAAGGATCATTATTAGTTACTTGAAACCATATAACTGTGTGCAAACAAATGATAATTATCAAATAGAAATAATTACTTGAAACCATATAATTATTAGTATTAAATTGGAATGCTTGAAACCATACAACTGCATGCAAATTATTAGTATTAGATAGGAATACTTAATACCATATAACTATCTATATCAAGAATAGTTACTTGAAGCTAAAGTTGTTTACTAAGGATTATTATTAATTACTTGAAACCATATAACTGTGAGCAAATAAATAACTAATATTAAACAGAAATAATTACTTGAAACCATATAATTATTAAGTTAAAGAGACTATTCTTCCAGGCCATTGCCATGTCATACTGCTGTATGGCTGCACCACATGGACCCTAATGAATTATTATTAGTTACTTGAAACCATGTAACTGTGAGCAAACAAATGATAATTATTAAATAGAAATAATTACTTGAAACCATAAAATTATTAGTATTATATAGGAATGCTTGAAACCATACAAATGTGTGCAAATTATTAGTATTAGATAGGAATACTTAATAATAATAATGAAATTTATTGTGTACAGTGCTCAGGTGAACCACAACTCATCAAAGGCTCATGTCTAGTACACAGAATCATGTATTAGTGTCAGCAACATGAACAGGCTTTGAAAGATGCAGTGTTTCGGCAGCCCACAATGGACATAGGCAGATTATTTCATCTCTTGGCAACTCTGAGCATGAAAAAATGTTTCCGAAAGTCATGTGAGCTATGCTGTTTTCTGACTTTGTAAGCATGCCCATGTGTGTTAGAAACATGAGGATCAAAAAGGTGCTCAAGGTTGCTGTTGTTAATACCATATAACTCTGTTATTGGCAACCTTCCGTCTATGACCCCAACGATTCTAACACTTCGTTAAAGCTGTTAACTACAAAAGTGGGGATATAGATACACATCATATATTATTTCCTAACATCTTAGCATGAAATAACCCCAGACAGGTTGATATGACATAAAAATCCACCAACCAAGTTTACTTTACCGGTATATTTTTGTAGATGTATTTCGTGGATGTATTTCATATCTGATTAATAATTTTCGATATATTTGAATTCTCTCAAGAAGGATAAAATGTCATTCATTAGTATTCTCAAACAGATCCCTCATATTATTTGCGTTGAAATATTTCTTTCTGATTGGAGTGAAAACTTTACACTTCCGTGATAAGATAAATAATTTCTGCGGGGAGATAACTCGTCAGAAATTATTTCATTTTCATGGTATAAGTTATCTCCCTTGAAAATTGACATTTATCGGCAAAAAGCATTGATGTGTAAAACAAGGTCTACAGACTACCTTTTTTTTTTTTTTTTTTTTTTTTTTTTCCAGCCCTGTCCAAGGAAACAATTTTAAACTGTCCCGAATTCAATGATTTTTAAAAATTTTTAATTTTATCATCTCTAATTGTTCAAATTGTCTTATTTTCCGGCCACCGCCGGAGGCACAGTGAGCTTTGGCCGCTGGACCTGAGATTAAATTAATAGCGTTGATCCCAGGGGGCCATCCTCCCAGACAACACCTGCCCCCTCGATTTAAAGAGGTAGGGCTGGGTTTATTGCCCAGTGCCTGAGGCGCCCCCTCCACCCATGAGGGGGAATGCTGACGGGATCAACGCAATTTTTCCACCAGCCACCCATGAGTCTCCGCTTATGGCTGGTCCCATGTTAATAGGGCCTTGTGCCTAACCCATATAAGTGGGGTACAAGATAAATATAATCTCTAATTGTTAGTAGAATAATACAAACACCATTAAGACGTTTAGTAAATAAATATAAATCTTCTTTTATATATTAACTGGCAGGACCCGTAGAATTTCCATGAAACAAAACAAAAAGCAAGCGGAACTATTTAAGCCAGAAAGGATAATTTGCAATTTCATTACAAATCTTACCAAATCTACCAAAAATATATTTTGTAATTCACAATTTTAATATTACAAATAAAACAAACATGTAACTTTTCTTTTTAATTCATTTTAATTCTACATTGGTCATTTAAGCAACACAAGACCATTAGGAATGTTTCATTTTTTAAATTAGGTGAAATAAAATGGGATAAATAAGAAATCTGTGATTAAGCGACTCCAGATAATCTGTATTCACTTTTTTGCATTGTATCTTAGACAGTTTGGGCCATGTCATTTTTAACCAGAGGGGGTTGCAGGATGTTACTGGACAGAAAATTTAGGAACAAGATTAATATATAGATACTTGTGTTCCTTAATTGTACAACCATTATCATTTTGCAAAATATTTCAATACGTAAAAAGTATAATAATCTTGATTTAACTCGCTCTCACTCTTTTTTCGGTTATTTCCTATAAGTCTAACATAAACATAGGGGAACCACTCTTGACTGATAGATTATTTATTTATTGATCTACTAGGAAAAAAGAAGACTGGGTTAGGGATTAGGTTTAGGGTTAGTTTAATGGTAAAATCAATAAATAATCTATATCAAGAGTTGTTTCCCTTTGTTTGTGTTAGACTTATAGGAAATAACCCTTTTTTCTTTATTTCCTTCTTTTCATCTTTTCATAATGTTCGATTGAAGCAGAGTAGTGTTATCGCTTCCATGCATTCACCCCCTCACTCTATCTTCCCCCTATTCTCTTTCTTATATTTTTTTCTGTGTAGCATTTACTTTTTCTTCCCTTTCTTTATAATAAAAACAGAATGGTCCATTATTTAGCTGAGGTGACGACACTCATAAGAAATAAGAATTTGGTGAATATGCAACACCAGATAATCAGGATTTACATTTTTTTTGCATTTCATCTTGGACGATTTGGACTGTCTCATTTTTAACCAGAGGGTGTTGCAAGATGTTAATGGACATACAATTAAGGAACATGATTATTAATATATAAATGAGTTTGTCTTATATCTTTATTCTCTAAATTTCAACCCATAGCTGTCAGGAGAGTATGTGGATGCATACCTTTCCCAAGAGTATTAATATTATGTGAAAAGTAAGCAGCTTTAGTAGCCTATAGCGTAATTATTATGGTCTACGGTTTGGTTTGTTTTACGGCATATCATACTCAGTGGGTCATTTAATGCCAGTTTAGTTTTGAAATAAATTAATTCTTAATGAATACACAATTTTTAAAAAAATAAATACATTTTTCTATTTAACCCATAGATGGGACCCTAACAGGTAGTACCACTCTGTATGGTCTACAGGGAATTTGGGGATTGAAAAGAAAATGGTAATTGGATTTCTGGAGAAAGAGAAGAAAAAGAAATAAGAACAAAAAGAGGTTAAAGTTTGGAAGGGTAAACACTCAATGGGTGCCAGTCATTGACCGGACCAATGACCCCGACATTTTAAGTATTCTTATCTAATACAAATAATTTGTACACAGTTATGTAGTTTCAAGTATTCTTATTTAATACAAATAATTTGCACAGTCATATAGTTTTAAGTATTCTTATCTAATATAAATAATTTGAACAGTCATATAGTTTAAAGTATTTTTATCTGATACAAATAATTTACATGCAGTTATATGGTTTTAGTATTCTTATCAAATACAAATAATTTATACACAATTATGATTTCTATTTCTATTGGAGATTGTATTTCTGTCTGTAACAAAAACTACGTCATAGCTCACGTCACAATATTCTTATGCTATATACACCCCAAAATTTGAGTAAGCAATTTTAAAATTGTTTTTTACTCTCCTTTATTTTTTTTTTTTTTTTTTTTTTTTTTCAGTAACAAGAAGTTAACTAAAAAAGTTTACAAATAAATAAATACCAACGATTTTGTGTAAAATTGATGTGGAAAATATTAAAAATAATTATGATTATTACATGCACGCAACTTTTTTTTTGAGCGGGACGGGGCTCAGTTTTCATTTTAAATTGTTTTATTTTCATTTTTTTTTTACCCCTTTAATAAGTATGAGGATTTTGCTTACTTATGATACAAACCCTCTGACATTGAATTTTTAACTCCCACCCTCTCAGGCAATGTCTTTCAAAAATTAATTTTTACAACGCCCGGAGGGTGTTTTCTGTTGCTAGTATTACTAATGATTTTATTGCAGTGTTCTGACTGAATTAATGAATTAACAACATTGAAAATCCAGAAGAAAAGGTTCATTACTTTTTGTACAGGAATATGAATAATAGAATCAACATGCAGTTCTCCAACAGTGTGACTAGCTACTCGACTAGTAATGACTAGACTATGAATACTACTACATAACTCTACTATGAATGACCTCACATATTCGTATCTTTGAGTGATCCGTTGGATGAGTCCAACCATATTGTAGAGAAAAATTATCTTCTCTACAACACACAGTTATATGGTTTCAAATATTCCCATCTATTCCTCCGAATTCTTTGTGTGTTGTGTGTGGTGTGTGTTTGTTTGTTTAATAATGTCTTAGAATCATTCCAATTTTTTTTTCTAATATTTTTGATTGTCTATACATTTCTTTCCCGCGTGTGTGCGTATTTGTGGGTCTGTGTGTTGGTCTTTCCCATGTATGTTTGAGTGTGTGTTTGTTTTGTTTATTTATTTATTTATTTTATATCAAAGTTTATCAAAATGGCAATTTTGATTAAATTTTGCTTATGCTAAAGTTGTATAAAATATCAACGAATTCAATCACATTTTCAATCGACACATTAAGCTTTCTTAATTATCTCCCTTGCATTTATCCTGAGTTATTCCCCCTGACGCAGTGGCACTTTATTAAGCGGATTGATTACACAGGGTAGTCTAAAAAATTCGGCTGCTTTTCATTTTAAAAATTAATTAGATCTGTTATTTAACGTCAAATTAAGTCGAAAAGTAGTAACATAATGAAGACCAGTAATAAAGAAAAACAAAACAAAAGAAAAGTAAAATAATATTAGACATGTAATTTATTTTTAATACATTTAAAACGATTTTTTCAGATCAATTTCATCACGTCCGTCCGGAAACGCTGTTTGAGGATGGCGTAAAATCCATGTTTACAAAATAAATGTAACATTTGCGATTGAAAAAATGATAAAAAATCGGAATTATTCGATTTTAATGAAATTTTCATTATTAATTTATCAATGAAGGAATTTTATAAAGCATTAGTTATTTTATTTCAAAAATTTCTGATTTAATTAGGTATTTCTGCTATGATAAATTGAAATTCATTTAAAAGATGAGTATCAGATGTTAAGTTTAAAATGTCATATCATTAGATTCTAAAAACATTTTTTTAATAACTACTCTACTTTAGTATCAATCACCCATATTTTTTTGGTCGAAAACTGTATTGGAAATTTAGCGCCTTCCCTTTTAAATAGAACAAATATTGATGTATATTTTTTTTCTTTTATAAGATAATAGCCAAGTAAATAATTATCGAAATGAGTAAAAAGAATCTCCAAAAATTATTTTTTTTTTATTTTCATTTTATTTTCCAATTTTTAGTACTTATTTACTATCCGAAGCAGATTCATTAAAAAAATATTTTTCTTCTGTTCACACATTCGATCTTTAGTCTTTTTATTTAGGCAAAAAAAAGTATCAATCACATATAACCCCACTGAATATTGTGCCCCCAAAATAAGGGGGCGTTCAAAGTTAAGTGAACTGAAAAAAATCAGAAAGTTTGAAATAAAATAACTGATGCATTATAAAATTCATTACTTCTGTTTTTTGGTAATTTTTTTTCAAACGGGGTGATTAAATTTGTATTGTATTGTAAAAACACGGATTTTTCAACAAATTGGATATACCTAGACTACGCTATGCAAGGCAATTTTCGTTGAGTTGGATATGACACTATCTTTTTACTATTTCTTTTACCTCTGAATTAAAAAATAACCCCCAAAATTTTTATATATCACATCAGCTTTTTGATACCTTTGATTTTTCTGAAAAACTATAAAAATACATCTAACAAATTTGTGCTTATTTTATGAACCACTGTCCAGCCAAATTGCAATTTATGAGTGGATTACAGTGTTAAGTTTTTAAGGGCCATTGCTAGGTCTTAAAGCAGAAGTGCTTATCCAGTGGAATTAGATAAAGAGTCCCTCGATAATGTGAATTCTTTGGTTACTAAAGTGTCCTGAGTTATTGGTATAAAGTCCTTCGATAATGTGAATCCCTTTGGTTACTATGGTGACTGGTAATCGTATAAGTCATTTGTGAGTATTGGTAAAGATCCTGGCAATCCTATGTGCGTCCTCCAATAGTGCAGTTTGAATCATGACCAATATGGGGGGTTTAAGTATCTTATCAGGCCAGTACGCCAGTGATTGGTTACAAGAGTCAATCACATGACCTTGGCTAGTCTATAAATAGAGGTGGGTATTTAGAGCACATCTTATATCCAAATAATCCCAACATACAGCACGCCCTGTATACAAAAATAATGGAATAAAAAATTCGGTGGGTAAGCAAAACTAGATAATCAAGATTAACATTTTCTTTTTGCATTTCATTTTGGACGATTTGGACGGTCTCATTTTTAACCATAGGGTGTTGCAAGATGATAACGGTCGAAAGATTAAAGAACAAGAGTATTAATATATATAGATAAAAAAGATAAAGTAGCAGCTTATCATCTCTATTGGTGATAAGCATTATATCCGGTGACTCCCTTCCTCATTCATCTGACTTGAGTTTGTTAACCCCGCTTGACAACTTTAAAGAAAAATGGTATTTCTACGAGTTGCTTCCCTTGCATTTCGTATTTTTATGCGATAAACGTTTACTTGGTATAGGGTTTTTAAAAAAAAACTGAACAATGTTTATCTGTGTCCCGAGATCAGTTATCTAAATATAAACGAATACCCCCCCCTCTCTCTCTCTCTCTCTCTTCTCTCTCTCTCTCTCTCTCTCTCTCTCTTCTTCTCTCCTTTTCTCTTCTCTTTCTCTCTCTCTTCTCTTTTTCTCTTTCTCATTCTCTCTTTTCTCTTTCTCATTCTCTCCTTTTCTCTCTCATTCTCTCCTTTTCTCTTTCTCATTCTCTCCTTTTCTCTTCTTTCTCTCATTTTCTTTCCTTCTCTCTTTTCTCTTTCTCATTCTCTCCTTTTCTCTTTCTCATTCTCTCTCTTTTCTCTTTCTCATTCTCTCCTTTTCTCTTTCTCATTCTCTCCTTTCTCTTTCTCATTCTCTCTCTCTCTCTCATTCTCTCTCTTTTCTCTTTCTCTTTCTCTCTCTCTCTCTCTCCTCTCTCTCTCTCTCTCTCTCTCATATATATGTATATATATAATGTGTGTGAAGAGTAAAATGGAAGTGAATCCGACGGTATGTAATATAGTAAAAAATTTGAAAAAACACAGGTTCAAATAAAATGAGTGGTATTTATTCAGCTAAGGCTGCAGTGTTTCAATCTGTTTAGTAGATCTTCTTCAGGGCTTTTGATTTAAGGAAAAATTATAGTCTTTGTTGATCAGTCTCCTTTATTGTGATAAATTTTATTTTTCCTTAAATAAACAAAAACCCTGAAGAAGATCTACTAAACAGATTGAAACACTGTAGCATTTGGCTGAATAAATATCCCTCATTTTATTTGAACCTGTGTTTTTTCAAATTTTTCACTATATTACACACACACACACACCACACACACACATATATATATATATATATATATATATATATATATATATATATATATATAAGGATCTTCATGAGTCAGACACTATCTATGTACGTTTCACCCGATTGGTTCTTTGAGATAATTCTGAGTCAGAATTATCCTGAAAAACCATCCGGGGGAAACATAGATAGATGATATTTGACTCTTGTAGGTCCTTATAATCATGCTCTACTAGCGTATTGAGCACTTTTACATATATAACTTAGAAAACTCCTTGTGTTTTTTCTTTTTAGCCACTACATAAGTTATTGATGATTATTTTCAGAAAGCACCAATGTGCTGGTCTTTTCTTTATTAGATTATTTTTTCCCCAGATGTCAGTTTGAAAATTTTTTTTATCTTGAAAAACTGAATTACCTGTTTTTTATTTTATCTTATTTCATTTTTTTTACACTGGTAGAGTTTAGAAGTAATATATATATATAAACCTACCCTAAACAAAATAAACTTTGAAGTAAGTCAACATATCCTAAAATGCTTATAATTTTCTGCCTACATTACTTCATTATTCACCCTCCCCTTATCACAACCTGTGCCCCCCCCAAAAAAAAAATTACCACTGCTTTAGTTCAAACTACTACCATTCCAAAAACCTCCTACTACCAATTGATATTACCTCCCACTAATTCCTTGCTACTACTCATTCTCGTTAAAAACAAGACATAAAAACTATTCCATCATTTCCCACCTGAGGATGGCAAAGTGTATTGCCGAAAGCGCTAGTGTTAAAAACTTCGGTGGACTGTTATACCAGTTCCACCCTGACACCAGAAGGATGGCCCGAATACTGGAATGGATCAATGAAAGACTTGTCAGACAGGAATTGTCTGTTCAATTCAACAAAACTTGTATAAAAGAAAAAATGCTGCCAAAATACACTTATATATATATATATATATATATATATATATATATATATATATGGAGTTTAACCTCAACTACAAACTAGCAGCCCACTAAGATTAAATTTCAGGAAGAATTAAAGAAATATTAGTCTAGCTATATAAAGTAACCGAAAAATTCCACTCAATCCCCCTGATGAAGGTGTTAGAGTAACACCGAAACCGCGGTCGGGAAATAATTTCTTCTACAACTATTAATGCTCTATATTCACAATATATTGAGCCCTATTGGATTAACTACTTATTCTATGTTCACATAGTAGTACCCATAAATGAATATATATAAAGGGACCGGGTTAGCTCAGTCGGTAGAGCGTTCAGCTAGAAACCACAAGGTTCCTAGTTCGATACCAGCCCTCGCCAACTCAGCGTATGAGTAGCACAGGGATCTGTGCGGTAAAGTAAGGAGCTGATGGTAGGTGTGGCGCTCCACCTCATGCTAAAAACAATCTCCTTGGTCTAGCGCTATTGAAAAGGGTATAGACTCCCTCGCTGACTGGCTGATACCAACTTTAGGCCGCCCCTGACGACTTAACTTATATATATATATATATATGGAACTCTTTCTCCTCTGTCTGTCTGTCTCTCCCTCCCTCTATCCGGTCTGTCTCTCCCTCCTCTATCTGTCTGTTCTCTCCCTCCCTCTATCTGTCTGTCTCTCTCTATCTGTTCTCTCTCTATCTGTCTGTCTCTACCCCTCTGTCTGTCTGCATGTCTCTCTCTCTTTGTTTAAATTTTTGTACAAGAACAATTTTTATAACTTGGAAATAGATTTAGGAATAATCAAAATTATTTTCAAAATCCAACAAAAGTCACCCATGAAATAGAAATAATTGTTTGTACAGAAACTAAGGATCTACTTAGATCAAATTGTCTTTAACTTAAGTGACAGCAGAAAAATTATGCAATACCAAAATGCAGTAATTAATTTTGAGTTCTATAGTTCTTTTTATCTATCTAACCCATAGATGGGACCCTAACAGGTACTACCACTCAAGGACAGAGTGGACCTGAGAGTAATGGTGATGAAGGTGTATTCCACACTCCCCAGAGCTCCAGAATTGAACCCTCACCACTAGACCCAAGTTCAGGGTACTTTTTCTTATTTGCATTTTCGTCTGTGTGTCTTTGTATTCCCCAAAAGTTTTCCAATATTTTCATCAGATCTTCTTTTATATCTGAGTGATCTGGGTATTACTGTCAGCAGTGATTTACGTTGGACGAAACACATCTCTAAAATTGTCAAGAAAGGCAAAGACCTTTGTCAGCCGCTCACCGGCTATCTATTTGAAGCTGTACAAAGCTATGGTGCTGCCACACTTGGAATTTGCATCACCAGTTTGGAACCCCTATCTTGCTCAGAATATTAACCTCCTAGAAACTGTACAGAGACATGCAACCAAATACCCTCCATCAGGCATCTACCATACTCTGAACGTCTCGCTGCCTTGGGAATGGATTCGTTGAAACTTCAACGTCTGGCAACTGACCTGGTAAATGCTCATAAGGTCATTAATCATCTTAACAACAGCACCTTTTTGATCTCTATCTTTCTAACACACGTGGGCATGCCTACAAAGTCAGAAAACAGCACTGCTCACGTGACTTTCAGAAACATTTCTTCATGCTCAGATTGCAGAGGCATGGAATAAGCTGCTCGCGTCTGCTGTAGGCTGCCGAAACACTAAATCTTTCAAAGCCTCCATGCTTCCTGTAGTCCACCGGCACTATACCTGATGCCCCTCTTTACACACATATGCACACACGCACACACATATATGCATATTACTACAGTACACTATTCATGTTCCTGACACTAATACATTATTCTATGTACTAGAGATGAGACTTTGATGAGTTGTGGTGCACCTGAGCACTGTACACATACATGTATATTATTACTGTATGCTATTCATGTTCCTGACACTAATACATTATTCTGTGTACTAGACATGAGACTTTGATGAGTTATGGTGCACCTGAGCACTGTACACATACATGTATATTATTACTGTACGCTATTCATGTTCCAGACACTAATACATTATTCTATGTACTAGACATAAGACTTTGATGAGTTGTGGTGCACCAGAGCACTGTACACAATAAATTTCATTATTATTCACTATGAATTTCTATCATTACATTTGGTAGCAATATGATTCGCAAAAAGAAATCATAACCAACAAGAGGACCAGATTGCAAAAGAAAAGGTCATGGCTGCTGCAGTGAGAAAATTAAAATCCTGTGAAAACAAAAACCTAGATCAAACAGTATTGATAAGAACTTTAAAATTATTAGTGAAATAGATCCCTAATTAGGAATGAGTCTATTCTAGTAGTGACCAAGGGCTCATTAGCCCAGTGAAATAGATCCCTAATTAGGAATGAGTCTATTCTAGTAGTGACCACCAAGTGGAGTATAACCGGTTTGAATTCTGAGTTTTACTTCTCTTAGACTGGTTGCCTAACCAAGGCTGAATAGCCCAGTCTGTCCTACTATTTACCCATAGCTGGCGAGAGAGAGAGTAGTTGGATTCTGAAGAATAATCAAAGTTCCAATTACCATCAAATTGGGAAGACATGGCAACAAGCGGTTGTAACTCAATACAAACCCGAATAGTTGCAAAGTCTACTGCAGAATGACAGGGTATTTATAAAACTCCACAATATCATTTAAATCAAGCAGCACTCAAGGAATGGAATCACCCAAATCACCCAAATCCATGAATGGATCATTCTTGATTTCTATAAATACCAACTGTCTTGGACACTGCTTCAGTGGTACTTAGTTAGCTGCTGTTATTCAAACCAACAGTAGACTAACTGACTTCAATAGATTCATACTAAACTGTAGCTTCGTCCAGGATTTGAACTCTGGTCGACAAGTTCATTTCCTATGACTCTAACCATTAGACTCAGCGCCTCCAACTAAATGCTGAGTATGCAAAAACTTAGGGACTCTCAAACTCCTGAACAATGAAGTGTCATTGTTGGGCCAAAGGCACAATTAAGAGTCCTCCACAGAGTAAGTCCAATTTGCACCTGATAAGACAGCTTTTAAACTAGTGAGGAATATAGCTATGTTGTATTATAAAGAAATAATGATTAAAAAAACAAACAAGGGAACAGTTTAGACAATAATTGATTAACTCTTAATTCCCAAAGCAATTCTAGGTCCAAACCCCTCTTTCCCATAAGGATTTGGTAAAAAAACAGCTAAAAATGGGTCTGTACATTCAAAAGCTCATGTACCGTTATTTGTGAACAGATTGTTGTGAAAATAGGCAGACTTGCAGAAAACAATTTCTTCCCATGTATAAAGTTGTTTGCACTGAAAATGATTTTGCTCGTGCTATATTATGGAACAATTACATAATGATAGGTAAAAAAAAACAGGTATACTCAATAAAGATGCTGAAAAAAACATTTTAAAACATTTTAATAGGAATACTTTACATGCAGTTAGTTACAGAAATACCGTACAAACATCACTGACTAAATTTGGCCAAAAAATTGATGAGAAAATCAAACCATTTCAGTATTTAAAGCAGGGAATGTTGTAATTTATTTTATCAAAATTAAATACCACCCTGTCAGTTTGGGCATTAGAATGCACCGACTGCATCTCTGCAGAGGGATAAGACTCCCCCAATGGGGCCACCTGTTGGCCTGGTGGTGACCCGTGATGTTAGAGATAGAACCCAGGTGGTTAAGCAGTCCATGACTTGCAATACTCCACTTTGGCCCTTTCTTGGGCTAGACGGGCGGTCAGAGAGGCCCCTCCGATCAATCGCTGGTCATTCAAGCCCTAGCACATATATGATGCCCCAACCCTATTGCCCTTATGGCAAGCCCCAACCCTTTTATAATGGGTGCTAGAAGGTGGTGACTGAGGGTCTACATGTCCTGGGAATGACAGTAAACTCTCTGATGGTAGGTTCCAGTTTTGGAGGTTGGGGATGTGAGCACCCTTTCATCACCATTGCTCCCTGGTCCACTCTGCCCGGAGTGGTAGTACCTGTTAGGGTCCATCTATGGGTTGAATAAAAAAATGTATTTTAAAAAACTTGTATTATCCATTAAGAATTGATTTATTTCAAAACTTTATCAGCATTAAATGACCCACTGAGGTTGAATATGCCGTAAAACAACCAAACCAAAATTGAAATAAATTATGCAAAACCGAGGATTTTTCAGTGCATTTTGTCTACAATCTTTGATGCGATTCAATAAAAAATGGTAGAAAGTTCAAGATCTAATTTTTGTATCAATACTTAATATACAATATACCACTTTTGGTGTTTCATGTAATTTGATATTTTTAAAAAAGGGAGAAATCGTGGTGCGACGAGTTGCTTTTTGTCATTTGGATCATCCTTCAGAAGATACTCATTGTATCATTTTACTCTAGTGCTTGGGACTACCAAGGGCAAAGGTAGGCTTTTTTGCCTTTTTTTTGCCTTATGGCCGGCCGGAAACACGGCACGGCCAAAAAGGCCTTATTTAAATCCCCCGAAAAAAGTCCCCAAATTTGGAGGATGAACCCGTTCCTGAAAAGGAACAAACAAACAAAAGACCCTGATCACAAAGAGGACCAAAAAAAGACGCCGTTCCCAAAGAAAAGGAACAAAACGTTGACAGGCAGCCCTCACACCCAACATCACCGAAGGCTACTAACAACACGACAAGTGGGGGCTTCTCCCAAGAACATATGGGCTGCAAAGCCAAAAATCAATATTGACATTGATGAGCTCGTCCAGAGAGCTTCCTTCATCTCTGACCATGTGCATGAACAGGGGATCATGTATAATCTGGACGAGCACAAAGCCGAACAACTAAAAAGAACAGTGTCTGTCTTCACGGTCGATAGTAGTACCAAGAAACTACTAAAGACACCGAAGGACTTGATATTAAAATCCCTGTCAAGTTTGGGTGTAAAGCACAGACAAAATTTTAATTTACAAGATTCTAAAAACTGTAAAACAATTTTTTGCATGTGATTCTTTTTTTTTTTTTAATCCTTCCTCTTAATAATACAGGAAAAATTACATTAAGTTTCATTCAATCTTCCGAGTTTTGTTGAAAATGAATGTTAAAATAGGCTGTTAATAATTCACATACAGCTAATACCCTTGGGAAAGTAAGAGATAGGAATATTTGAAACCATACAACTGTGTACAAATTATTTATATTAGATAGGAATGTTTGATATCATATAACTGTAAATTATGTGTTATGAATAATTACTTTAAGCTATAGTTATTTACTAAGGATTATTATTAATTGAAACCATATAACTGTGTGCAAACAAATTGGACACATGGCCTAGTGGATAAGGTAGTTAGTTTAAGACAGTTCTAAGTGACAGTTATCTCTGGATTCCGGGTTCAATCCTGAGTAGAGGCAGTAAAATAGAAAAATAATTAACACAACTCCTACCCAGCTATGGTTAGTGGAATGAGAACAGGATAGCCCCATGAACTAAATAAAGGATTAGGTTCAAAGTTCCGTGATGGCTCCCGATTATGACAAGAAAGTTCCCGAGTTCGACAAGAAATACCTGAAGAAGGCCGGAGGGTCTATCGGCCGAAATGTTGTACAAATAACAAGAAGATGGGGACAATAGTCCGAATAACGCAGATAATACTAATCATCAAGCCTCATCTCAAACATTCAGAGAAATAGTATAATTATTTACTCGGATTATTATTAATTGAAACCATATAACTGTGTGCAAACAAATGACTTATTTGAAAAAAAAATACCTACTTGATAGTTGGTTGGTTGGTTGGATTTTACGGCATATCAACGCTTATGCTGAAGACGTTTTCTTGTTGGTTATGTTACAATTTTTGTGGCCATCTTTAGGCTTTAAGCAAGAGCACTCCCCAGTGGAGATCCCTTGTGTTAAGCAGAGCATGATCCTTAGTGAAGAAACCTTTGGTTGTTCCTTGTGTCCTTAGTGTTGGGTATGATCCTTTGGTTGTTCCTTGGTGTCCCTTAGTGCTGGATATGATCCTTTGGTTGTTCCTTGGTGTCCCTTAGTGTTGGGTATGATCTTTTTGGTTGTTCCTTGGTGTCCCTTAGTGTGGATATGATCCTTTGGTTGTTCCTTGGTGTCCCTTAGTGTTGGGTATGATCCTTTGGTTGTTCCTTGGTGTCCCTTAGTGTTGGGTATGATCCTTTGGTTGTTCCTTGGTGTTGGGTAAAATCTTTGCATTGAACAAAGTCCTTGGTTGCAGGTCTAGCACCTATATGATTTTCCCAACCCTATTGCCCTTATGGCAAGCCCCAACCCTTTTTATCATATGGGTGCTAGAAGGCGGTGGCTGAGGGTTTACATGTCCTGGGAATGACGTTAAACTCTATCTGATGGTGAGGTTCCAGTTTTGGGGGTTTGGGGAATGTGGAGCTCCCCTTCATCACCATTGCTCCCTGGTCCACTCTGACCTGGAGTGGTAGTACCTGTTAGGGTCCCATCTTGAGTTAAATAGAAAAACATGAGTTGATACATAATTTGTTATCCATTAAGAATTGATTTATTTCAAAACTTTGTCAGCATTAAATGACCCACTGAGGTTGATATGTCGTAAAACAAACCAAACCAAACCAAACCGATCCCTGTGCTACTCATACATTGTGTCTGTCTGTATCTTCTCGCTATTTTTATATTCTCTCAAAATACAATCAAACCCGCTGTAACAATTGTTGATAATAATTCTTCATATATAAAAAAAACTAGTTTAAACAAAGCTATAACACCGGGGATTGAACTCGCTCCACCTGATTTACTAGACTAGTTTTTCAAACACAACTCTATTACAATCACCTAGTATTAATATACCAAGATGTGTGTCGTTTCTCTATTCTATTTATGCGTATTGGGCACACCCACATTACCCATATCGTACCTGTTAAAGGGGAGGGTGCCCCAGTGTGCCCAACATGCAAAGTACAACTTACAACCAAGCATATCCTTCTAAATTGTAACAGACTTAAACATATCCGCGCAAATTACTATCAAGCTAGAAACCTGAAAGACATCTTCAAGAATACAAACCCTGAAAACATTTTAAATTTTATTAAAAAAAAGCAACCTTTTCAAAAAATATAACAGCATAACCAATTATCTCCATAGAACCACTACCTTAAAGTCTGAAATCCAAAATAACCTTTTTGGCATTAAATGACCCACAGGGGTTGATATGCCGTTAAACAAAACTCAAACTCAAACTCAAACTCTATTCTATTTACAATCACCTAGTATTAATATACATAGATGAGTCTGTGTGTTGTTTCTCTATTCTACCCCTTCTTCTAATAATAATAATTCTTCATATAAAAAGAACCTAGTTTATAACAAAGCTATAACACCGGGGATTGAACTCACGCCACCTGATTTGTAAGATTAGTTTTTCAATCGCCCGCTAGTAGTATACCAAGGTCTGTCTGTATCTTCTCGCTATTTTTCTACTCTCTCAGAATATAATCAAACCCACTGTAACAATTGTTGGTTATAATTCTTCATATAAAAAAACCTAGTTTATAACAAAGCTATAACACCGGGGATTGAACTCACGCCACCTGATTTGTAAGATTAGTTTTTCAATCGCCCGCTCGTAGTATACCAAGGTCTGTCTGTATCTTCTCGCTAATTTTTCTACTCTCTCAGAATATAATCAAACCCACTGTAACAATTGTTGGTTATAATTCTTCATATAAAAAAACCTAGTTTATAACAAAGCTATAACACCGGGGATTGAACCCACTCCACCTGATTTACGAGACTAGTTTTTCAAACACTCACTCTATTACAATCACCTAGTATTAATATACCGGTATTGAGCCAAGAACCTTGAGATTCCTTGGGGGACACTCTACCAACTGAGCTAAACTGGCCCCTACTACTCATGTTATTTCTAAGGTTCTTTTTTTTTTTTTTTTTTATAATCGGTCTTTCAAAATCTTTGAGCCAGAAACATTTCTTTTTAAACAGACGGAGTAAAATGATGTTACAATTTTTGTGGCCATCTTTAGGTTTCAAGCAAGAGCACTTTACAGTGGAGATCCCTTGTATTAAGCAGAGCATGATCTTTAGTGAAGAAACCTTTGGTTGTTCCTTGGTGTCCCTTAGTGTTGGGTATGATCCTTTGGTTGTTCCTTGGTGTTCCTTAGTGTTGGGTATGATCCTTTGGTTGTTCCTTGGTTCCCTTAGTGTTGGGTATGATCCTTTGGTTGTTCCTTGGTGTCCTTAGTGTTGGGTATGATCCTTTGGTTGTTTCTTGGTGTCCCTTAGTGTTGGGTATGATCCTTTGGTTGTTCTGGTGTTCCTTAGTGTTGGGTATGATCCTTTGGTTGTTCTTGGCCCTTAGTGTTGGGATCCTTTGGTTGTTTCTTGGTGTCCTTAGTGTTGGGTATGATCCTTTGGTTGTTTCCTTGGTGTTCCTTAGTGTTGGGTATGATCTTTGTTGTTTCTTGGTGTTCCTTAGTGTTGTATGATCCTTTGGTTGTTTCTTGGTGTCCCTTAGTGTTGGGTATGATCCTTTGGTTGTTTCCTTGGTGTTCCTTAGTGTTGGGTATGATCCTTTGGTTGTTTCTTGGTGTTCCTTAGTGTTGGTATGATCCTTGGTTGTTTCTTGTGTTCCTTAGTGTTGGGTATGATCCTTTGGTTGTTTCTTGGTGTCCCTTAGTGTTGGGTATGATCCTTTGGTTGTTTCTTGGTGTTCCTTAGTGTTGGGTATGTCCTTTGGTGTGTTGGGTATGATCCTTTGGTTGTTTCTTGGTGTTCCTTAGTGTTGGGTATGATCCTTTGGTTGTTTCTTGGTGTTCCTTAGTGTTGGGTATGATCCTTTGGTTGTTTCTTGTGTTCCTAGTGTTGGGTATGATCCTTTGGTTGTTTCTTGGTGTTCCTTAGTGTTGGGTATGATCCTTTGGTTGTTTCTTGGTGTTCCTTAGTGTTGGGGTATGATGATCCTTTGGTTGTGTTGGTGTCCCTTAGTGTTGGGTATGATCCTTTGGTTGGTTTCTTGGTGTTCCTTAGTGTTGGGTATGATCCTTTGGTTGGGTTTCTTGGTGTTCCTTAGTGTTGGGTATGATCCTTTGGTTGTCCTTGGTGTTCCTCAGTGTTGGGTATGATCCTTTGGTTGTTCTTGGTGTCCTTAGTGTTGGTATGATCCTTTGGTTGTTTCTTGGTGTTCCTTAGTGTTGGGTATGATCCTTTGGTTGTTTCTTGTGTTCCTTAGTGTTGGGTATGATCCTTTGGTTGTTCTTGTGTTCCTTATGTTGGGTATGATCCTTTGGTTGTTTCTTGGTGTCCTTAGTGTTGGTATGATCCTTTGGTTGTTTCTTGGTGTTCCTTAGTGTTGGGTATGATCCTTTGGTTGTTTTTTTGTTCCTTAGTGTTGGGTATGATCCTTTGGTTGTTTCTTGGTGTTCCTTAGTGTTGGTATGATCCTTTGGTTGTTGGTAGTGTTGGGTATGATCCTTTGTTGTTCCTTGGTGTTCCTCAGTGTTGGGTATGATCCTTTGGTTTGTTCCTTGGTGTCCCTTAGTGTGGGTATGATCCTTTGGTTGTTCCTTGGTGTCCCTTAGTGTTGGGTATGATCCTTTGGTTGTTCCTTGTGTCCTTAGTGTTGGGTATGATCCTTTGTTGTTCCTTGGTGTCCCTTTAGATCCTTGGTGTTCCTTGGTGATCCTTAGTGTTGGGTATGATCCTTTGGTTGTTCCTTGGTGTTCCTTAGTGTTGGGTATGATCCTTTGGTTGTTCCTTGGTGTTCCTCAGTGTTGGGTATGATCCTTGGTTGTTCCTTGGTGTCCCTTAATGTGGGTATGATCCTTTGGTATGATCCTTTGGTTGTTCCTTGGTGTCCCTTAGTGTTGGGTATGATCCTTTGGTTGTTCCTTGGTGTCCTTAGTGTTGGGTATGATCCTTTATCAGCGGAGATAACCTGTTCTCATTCTGCTAAACCATAGCTGGGGTACAGGTGTTAAGCTTGTGTTAATTATTTATTCTGTAAAGATGGTGTAAAGTTCAACATGCTTTAAATACAAATAACTCCGACAAAGGTTAATAGACAAACATTTAATAACACAGCACATGGATAACAGTAGAATACAACGTTCATAATACGGTAAACAGAGTTACACAAATAAAGATAGACATTCATGAAAGATACAAAGTATAACATAAAAGAGTACAGACATGAGACTAGCGATAGTCCATGCTGTAAAGAACTTACAGTAATGTAAGGGGGGCGGAGCCCCACGAGAGGGTTAAGATAGAATCTACCCCATGTGGCTCGTAGTTGGTGAAACTATCAAGAGAGAGAGCGAAGGTTTTGAAACCGGCGCTTTTATACTGGTGCCCTAGCGGGCATCCTGGAACTAAAAGGGGCAGACAACTCCACCAGGCGAATACAAACAAACGCTACAATTCTATGTTACTGCTGCCCCTGCCCAGGATTGAACCTGTATTCTAGAGATAACTGTCACTTAGAACTGTCTTAAACTAACTCCTTTATTCACTAGGCTATGTGTCCAATTGGCTCTTCTTTGAATTAAATGATAGATAGTATTATTTGGATTATTCAGATTATTGTCCTCATCTTCATTGTTATCTGTACAACGTTTCGGGCAGTGTGCCCTCTTTATGTATTTCTTGTCTGACTAGGGAACTTTCTTGGACTAGGGAACTTTCTTTCATAATCGAGAGCCATCACAGAACTTTGAACCTAACCCTTTATTCAGTCCATGGGGGTATCCCGTTCTCATTCTGCTAACCTTAGCTGGGTTACAGGTGTTAAGCTATGTTAATTATTATTCTATGTTACTGCAGCCCCTGACCAGGATTGAACCTGTAATCTAGAGATAACTGTCACTTAGAACTGTCTTAACCTAACTGTTTTATCCACTAGGCTATGTGTCCAATTGGACAAGAAATACCTGAAGAAGGCCGGAGGGCACATTGACCAAAACGTTGTACAGATAACAATGAAGATGAGGACAATAGTCCGAATAATACTGATAAGTTTTTATTTGAGATTCAGCAACCCAATATTTCTTTGTTGTTAGAGCAGTTGATGTGCTGTAAAACAATAACCAACCAACTTCTTCTCTGAATGTTTGAGATGAGGCTTGAAGATTAGAATTATCTGCGTTATTCGGACTATTGTCCTCATCTTCATTGTTATTTGTACAACGTTTCGGCCGATATGCCCTCTGGCCTTCTTCAGGTATTTCTTGTTGGACTCGGGAACCTTCTCGGATTCGGGAGCCATCATCACGGAACTTTGAACCTAACCCTTTATTTATTCCACGGGGGTATCCTGTTCTCATTCTGCTAACCATAGCTGGGGTAGGAGTTGTGTTAATTAATTATTTTTCTAACTGCTTTCACTCAGGACTGAACTTGAGTACCAGAGATAACTGTCACTTAGAACTGTCTTAACCTAACTGCCTTATCCACTCGGCCATGTGTCCAATTGGACACCCGAGTTCAATCCTGAGTGAAAGCAGTTAGAAAAATAATTAATTAACACAACTCCTACCCCAGCTATGGTTAGCGGAATGAGAACAGAATACCCCCATGGAATAAACAAAGGGTTAGGTTCAAAGTTCCGTGATGGCTCCCGAATACGACAAGAAAGTTCCCGTCTGAGAAGGTTCCCGAGTCCGACAAGAAATACCTGAAGAAGGCCGGAGGGTATATCAGCCGAAACGTTGTACAAATAACAATGAAGATAGGGACAATAGTCCGAATTACACAGATAATACCAACCAACTTGTTGAGGAAAATATCTTCCCTTACAAACACAAAGACAGAAAAAGGATGCAGTTGGCCCTTTCTATCTGTGGATCTTGCATTTGTGGATCTGATGATCCGCTTTTTCTTTCTTTCATTAAATCCAAAAAAGGCTTGAAAAAAAAAACAAGACTTGGATTAGTTGTATGCGCCAATCGCTATGCTGAATCCATACAAGTTAAATGATGTACAGGCACGCTGTGCTATTGTCGCTTACCCAGTTTATTTTGTTCTCTTTTAGCACAAGGTCGGAAGTGTGGGTCGTCCAGTGAGAATCAACCTCACTAACAATGTCTTACCCAATCAATACCATTACTCCGAGGTGCCTGCAGGTTATTCTGAAATCATGGATTTAGCCAAATGCAAATAGAAAAATATTGAATAAAAAAATACAAAAAAAGTCAACAAAAAAATATCCGAAAAGCAAAAATGTGGATCCGTTGTGCGTGGTGCAACAATGCGGAATCCATGCAACTGAAATTGGTAGGCATATTCTGCTGGAGGCCATAACCATTTTGCTGATCTTTAATATATACATCTCTCTATGTCTCCCATTTCTCTTTTTCTCTCTCTCTCTCTCTTTCTGTTTCTCTCTCTCTTTGTTTCTCTCTCACTCTCTCTTCTCTCTCTCTCTCGTTCTTTCTCTCTCTCTGTTTCTCTCTCTTCTCTCTCTCTTCTCTTTCTTCTCTTTCTCTGTCTCTCTCTCTCTCTTTCTCTCTCTCTCTCTCTCTCTTTCTCTCTCTCTCTCTCTCTCTTTCTCGTTCTTTCTCTGTTCTCTCTCTCTCTCTCGTTCTTTCTCTCTCTCTCTCTCTCTCTCTCTCTCTCTCTCTCTCGTTCTTTCTCTGTCTCTGTCTCTGTCTCTTCTCTGTCTCTCTCTCTTCTCTGTCTCTGTCTTTCTCTCTCTCTGTCTCTGTCTTTCTCTTCTCTCTCTCTCTCTCGTTCTCTCGTTCTCTCGTTCTCTCTCTCTCTCTCTCTCTCTCTCTCTTCTCTCTCTCTCTCTCTCTCTCTCTCTCTCTCTCTCTCTCTCTCTCTCTCTCTCTCTCTCTCTCTTTCTCTCTCTCTCTCTCTCTCTCTCTCTCTCTCTCTCGTTCTTTCTCTCTCTCTCTCTCTCTCGTTCTCTCTCTCTCTCTCTCTCTCTCTCTCTCTCTCGTTCTCTCTTCTCTCTTTCTTTCTCTCTCTCTCTCTTTCTTTCTCTCTCTCGTTCTTTTTTCTCTCTCTCGTTCTTTCTCTTTCTTTTTTTCTCTCTCTCCTTTATTTCGCCCCTCTCTTTCTCTACACTCCTCTACCTCTACCCCATCTCTCTCTACCCCAACCCCATCTCTGTGTCAACCCTCTCTACCTCTGCCTCCTCTCCCCCTATCTGCACCCCCCCTCTACCTCTTTCTGTCTCCTTTCTCACTCTAACCTCCCCAAAACTTACTTGAGCTTTTTTCACCTCATATCTTATTCCTTTGTTACTTCTGGTATGTGCGCCCATTATTATTATTATTATTATAAAATTTGAAATGGATACTTAAATAAATAAACTTTGAACTTTCCCCAAAATTTTATTTAACTGCCATAATCAATTGCTTCTTATATATATTTTATTTTATTTATTTATTTTTTGCTAGATTTTAAAGAATATCTGAATTTTGAATCCATACCTCCCATATCTGTGTGGTACAAGTAAACTTAGCTAGATGGAGCTACCATTACAACTTGCCTAATATCTTACCATGTTTTTCTCTCCCCCACCTATAGATACAGTCAGTTACATGGCACGGATCAGTGCTCATTCTGTTTGCTGTTGAAGCATTTTTTTTAAAGACTGGTGAATTTGTAATTACTACACAGTTTTTAGTGCTCATTTCATGTTATGTTGGAATGATGCTGTTCCGGATAGAATTCTCAACACATAGCAGTATCAATTTTCTATTTGGAGATAATATAAAATGAACATGAAAAGCTCTCAGTGGAGAAATTACAGATTCACTAATCTTTAAAAAAAAATAACTTCAAATGCTTGGTGTACATCAGTCCAACCCTTTAGTGTAACTAATCAAGTCTGAAGAAAAAAAAATAGTTACCATTACAATTTGCCCAAGTTCACTAGCACCCCACAGGTAAAAGTTTAAAATGTGGGTGGTATTTCTGGAGCACCCTTTATTATTCTATTCTCTAAGAATAAACAAATACTCAATTAGCATTTGTTTTGTTTGTCCTACTGTTACATCTAAAATGGTTTCTTTCTTTTTTCGCTCCAAACGAGCTGAGAATAGAGACCATTAAAATTTCATTGTTATAATGTTGTTTTGTTCTTTTAAAAAACAATTATTTTTACTTCTACAATGAAAATAATTTAGAATAATCTTATTTTAGATTTGCTGTTAAAATTTTTATTTTATTTTGGTTAATGAATCCACACTTTATTAGAAATTGATAAAAGAAAGACTTATCCCCTAACTGGGTGTGACAAGACGTACTTGTCCCCAAACCTTGTTAATAGGACCCTCATACATTACCCATTCATACCTCCTCAAAAAAGAAGCAGCCCCATATTGCATACCATGCCAAAAACCCTACACAATCAAACACATTAACAGACCCTTATGGCAAGCCCCAACCCCTTTTTATCATATGTGTGCTAGAAGGCGGTGGCTGCGGGTCTACATGTCCTGGGAATGACGTTAAACTCTATCTGATGGTGAGGTTCCAGTTTTGGAGGTTTGGGAAATGTGGTGCACCCCTTCATCAGCATTGCTCCCTGGTCCACTCTGACCCGGAGTGGTAGTACCTGTTAGGGTCCTATCTATGGGTTAAATAGAAAAATGTATTTATAAAAAAATTGTATTATCTATTAAGAATTGATTTATTTCAAAACTTTATCGGCATTAAATGACCCACTGAGGTTGATATGCCGTAAAACAAAACAAACCAAACCAAACATATTAACAGAATGTTGCAACCTAAAACAAATATGAAAAAATACTACCAAACAACAAATCTAAAACAGATATTCTACCAAATAAACCCAGAAAAACTACTTGGATACATAAAAGAAGCACACATCTACAACAAAATCTAAAATCTTCCAAAATCTTCCAAAAAAAATGAAAACACAAAAATATATGTTAACAAAAACATCTAAAAGTTTCATTCACAAAAGAAAATATGTTTAAAAAAAAAAAAAACCTTTAGAAAATTAAACATTATCACCAATTAATTCATTTAAAAAATGTAGTCGGCATTAAATGACCCATTGAGGTTGATGTGCCATAAAACAAGAACAAATCAAATCAAATCAACCAAACCTTGTGTGACAAGAGGGACTTGTCCCCAAACCTTGTGTGACAAGAGAGACTTGTTTCTTTTTAAGAATAAAGCAGATGGTATGTTTATTGAATACTAGCAAATATATGAACCTTCCAGGTGCAAGTATTTAAGTTTTATTGTCATGAAATATATTAGATTAGAAAGGCTAATGAAACTAAATAAGAATGCAGATAAAAAGGTGGGTATAACCTAGAAATAGGACAACTGAAACTTACTATTCCATCACTCCCGTCTTTGATTGCTAAATATTCCTAATTTAACTATTTAGTTAAAATAGGAAGTGAAGAATAAAATTACAGTTATTTCTTCTTGTCAATGGATTTCTTTTAAGATTTATCCCAGAGATTTTTGCTCATATTCCTTAAGATAAAAGCAAA
This sequence comes from Doryteuthis pealeii, assembly GCA_023376005.1. Lineage (NCBI taxonomy): Eukaryota > Metazoa > Mollusca > Cephalopoda > Myopsida > Loliginidae > Doryteuthis > Doryteuthis pealeii. The sequence goes on along the minus strand of CM042174.1, from coordinate 48,915,330 downwards.
CAATTAGAAATCAATAATACTAAGTACATATTTATTAAAATCAAATTTTAAATATCAACATGCAAATTAGCCTTCCCATTCACACTGTAAACCGCAAGTGAGATTGGAAGCAAAAAGCCTAGGAAGACGCAACCAGAATATCCAGCTACATTTAAATCTCAAAACACCCACATCTCATCCTATACCATACTCTACAACATTATTAAAAGATCAATATTTTTAAATGACATTTTCTGTAGATAACTCAGCTAAATTTAATTTCTCTTGTGAAATTGTTGACCGTACGTATGTTTTAATCAATCTTATTTTTGAAAACTTTCTTTCTCGCATGCGTGTGGATACTATTTACTCATTTTTGTCTTTTGTTCCAACTGAACCGAATAAACTTATATTATTTAACAATTTCTAGTTTAAAAATTATTGTCCATGTTTTACTCTATTGTGTTTCTGGAATGATCACCTGTTTTTGATACAATAATCATATTCACAAAATTCTCAAAAATTTCAAATGAAACTTTTATATAAGAACAATTTAATTTCCTATGAAGAGAACAGTTTGTGGTTGCCAGACTCATTTTAATTGCATGTTATTAGTATGGAGATAAGACAAACAGTATTTATAATGTAAAACAATTTTATCAATAATTGAGGTATAAAAATAAAATCATGGAGGATGTGATGTAAATAACAAACGGAATTGTGACTTGAGTAGTAATATAATTTAGGTTACAAACACAAAATCTCCATTATAATAAAAATATCAGGCATCCTGGAAACTTTTTGATCTTAGTAAACAAAAGACTTGTAACTTGTTTTGGCTGTGGACATGCTACTTGTGTCGCGTGTCTTGGGACGGAATAACCTGGCAGAGACCATCCCTATCTAGATTGACAACTTGTTTGAATTGTCCCTATCTGAGAAGCGTAGGAAATCCTCCTCCACATCCTGTTATTGTGTATCCACTGCTAAACAAAGGACTTTCTCAATTGAGTCGATTCTTTCTGTGAAGACCTTGATGGTGCCCATCTCTCCTGTTGAGTCAGTCTACTATTGGTTTGAACAACAGCAACTGGCTAAGCACAACTGAACCAGCCAGTCAATCAGTATACTGTTGGTTTGAACAACAGCAACTGGCTAAGCACAAGTGAAGCAGTATCCAAGTCAGCTGGTATTTATGGAAATCAAGAATAGTCCATTCTTGCATTTGGGTGATTCCATTCCCTGAGTTCTGATTGGCTGCTTGGTTTCTATGATGTTGTGGAGTTTCATAAATACCCTGTCATTCTGCAGTAGGGTTTGCAGCAAGACAGGTTCGTATTCAGTTACTACTGCTTGTTGCCGTGTCTTACCAATTCGACGGTAATTGGAACTTAGCTTGATTATTCTATATCTCCCCTTCCTCCCCCATTGCATGGGTGTAGTGGCCATGTTGCAGGCACTCCTCCGTGTATTTCCATCCGAGCCCTCCCAGTCAGACATTCTAGAGTCTGACGATATAAGGGATATGGTAGAATCAACGGCCTTGATGGCAACTTTCTTATTATAGATTATTCACATTAATAATTTCTTGTGATTTTTGTAAAAAATGTAATGTGTGAAAATAAACATCTTTCTTTCTTTCTTAAAACGGTTTTAATATTTCAGGTAGACATCTACCTTTTCGTCAAACGGTTTTAAAGAATGACAGTAAGAAGAAAACAAAATCGATCCAACTCAAAATAGACTCGTCTCACTTTAATGGAGGAATTACTATTTGTTGGTTTAAAAGATAGAGAAGTAACCAAATACCAACAAAAAAGAAACCCAGTCTGTACTGTATATTTAAAATTAATAACCTTTGTTCTTCTTTAAAAATTACTTATACCTGTTAAGATATTTTAACTCTTAATATCCTGTTGAGAATTTTCTAAGTCCAGGGCATTCCTATAAGGATATATTAAAAAAATGGCTAAAAATGACCTTTGCATCTAAAGTTACCTGTTATTTCCCTTAAATCAAAGACTTCTAAATATGTTTAATATTACATTTAAACAAAGGCTATCATTTGGGGCGGATTAGGATAACGAATGTGAGTTCCGGCCAGGTGGAATGAGGTGGTATAGGACGTTAAGAGTAAACTTATTTAAATCTGAAGACTTATGAAATAGTAAAGGTGGTCACTACTAGAATAGGCTCAGTCT
>CM042174.1:48865345-48908050 GCA_023376005.1 Doryteuthis pealeii | reverse complement strand
AACAATAGTTGCTACATCTGTTTGATTGGTGTAGTTTTTTTGGCATGGTTGCAATATGGTGGCTGTTCTTATTGGGAGTATGAATGGGTAATGGTATGAGGGTCCTTATAACAAGTTTTGGGGACAGTACATACTTGTCACACCCAGTTAGGGATAAGTCTTTTCTTTTACAATTTTCTTAATAAAGTGTGGATTCATTAACCAAAATAAAAATAAAAATTTTAACAGCAAATCTAAATAAGATTATTCTAATTATTTCATGTAGAAGTAAAAATAATTTGTTTTTTTAAAAGAACAAAACAACATTATTAAACAATGAAATTTTAAGTTTCTTTTTTTTTTGGCCTCAAACGAGTCTGAGAATAGAGACCATTAAAATTTCATTGTTATAATGTTGTTTTTGTTCTTTTTAAAAAACAATTATTTTTACTTCTACAATGAAAATAATTTTAGAATACTTATTTTAGATGCTGTTAAATTTTTATTTTTTTTGGTTAATGAATCCACACTTTATTAGAATTGATATAAAAGAAAGACTTAATCCCCTAAACTGGGTGTGACAAGAGTGTACTTTGTCCCCAACCTTGTTAATAGGACCCTCATACATACCCATTCATACCTCCTCAAATAAGAAGCAGCCCCCATATTGCATACATGCCAAAAAAAAACCTACACAATCAAACAGATGTTAGCAACCTAAAAAACAAATACGAAAAAATACTACTAAACAACAAATCAAACAGTATTCTACCAAATAAACCAGAAAACTACTTGGATAATAAAAGAAGCACACATCTACAACAAAATCTAAAATCTTCAGAAAATGAAAACACAAAAATATATGTTAAAAAAAAATCATCTAAAAGATTCATTCACAAAAGAAATATTGTTTTTTAAAAAAAAAAAAACCTTTAGAAAATTAAACATTATCACCAATTAAATTCATTTCAAAAATGTAGTCGGCATTAAATGACCCATTGAGGTTGATGTGCCGTAAAACAAGAACAAATCAATCTTGTGTGACTAGAGAGACTTGTTTTTTTTTTTAAAGAATAAAGCAGATGGTACGTTTATTGAATACTAGCAAATATATGAACCTTCCAGGTGCAAGTATTTATTTAAGTTTTATTGTCATGAAATATATTAAATTAGAAAGACTAATGAAACTAAATAGGAATGCAGATAAAAAGGTGGGTATAACCATAAAATGAACAACTGAAACTTACTATTCCATCACTCCGTCTTTGATTGTAATATTCCTAATTTAACTATTTAGTTTTAAAATAGGAGTGAAGAATAAAATTACAGTTATTTCTTCTTGTCAATGGATTCTTTCAAGATTTATCCCAGAGATTTTTTGTCATATTCATTAAGATAAAACCAAACAATTAGAAATCAATATACTAAGTACATATTTTATTAAAATCAAATTTTAAATATCGACATGCAAATTAGCCTTTCCCTTCACACTGTAAACCGCAAGTTGAGATTGGAAGCAACAAGCCTAGAAGACGCAACAGAATATCCATCTACATTTAAATCTCAAAACACCCACATCTCATCCAATACCATACTCTACAATATTATTAAAAGATCAATATTTTTAAATGACTTTTTCTGTAGATAACTCCCTAAATTAATTTCTCTTTGTGAAATTGTTGACCGTACGTATGTTTTAATCAATCTTTATTTTTGAAAACTTTCTTTCTCGCATGCGTGTGGATACTTTTACTCATTTTGTCTTTGTTCCAACTGAACCGAATAAACTTATATTATTTAACAATTCTAGTTTAAAAATTATTGTCCATGTTTAGCTCTATTGTGTTTCTGGAATGATCACCTGTTTTGATACAATGATCATATTCACAAATTCTCAAAAATTTCAAATGAAACTTTTATACAAGAACAATTTAATTTCCTATGAAGAGAACAGTTTGTGGTAGCCAGACTCGTTTTAATGCATGTTATTAGTATGGAGATAAGACAAACAGTATTTATAATGTAAAACAATTTTATCAATAATTGAGGTATAAAAATAAAATCATGGAGGATGTGATGTAAATAACAAACGGAATGTTGACTTGAGTAGTAATATAATTTAGGTTACAAACACAAAATCTCCATTATAATAAAATATCAGGCATCCTGGAACTTTTTTGATCTAGTAAACAAAGACTTATCTAGTAACTTGTTTTGGCTGTGGACATTGCTACTTGTGTTGCGTGTCTTGGGACGGAATAACCTGGCAGAGACATCCCTATCTAGATTTGACAACTTATTTGAATTGTCCCTCTCTGAGAAGCGTAGGAAATCCTCCTCCACATCCTGTTATTGTGTATCCAACTGCTAAACAAAGGACTTTTCTCAATTGAGTCGATTCTTTCCGTGAAGACCTTGATGGTGCCCATCTCTCCTGTTGAGTCAGTCTACTATTGGTTTGACAACAGCAAACTGGCTAAGCACAACTGAACCTGCAGTCAGTCAGTCTACTGTTGGTTTGAACAACAGCAACTGGCTAAGCACCAACTGAACCAGCCAGTCAGTCAGTATACTGTTGGTTTGAACAACAGCAACTGGCTAAGCACAAGTGAAGCAGTATCCAAGACAGCTTGGTATTTATGGAAATCAAGAATAGTCCATTCATGCATTTGGGTGATTCCATTCCTGAGTTCTGATTGGCTGCTTGGTTTCTATGATGTTTGTGGAGTTTCATAAATACCCTGTCATTCTGCAGTAGGGTTGCAGCAAGACAGGTTCGTATTCAGTTACGACTGCTTGTTGCCGTGTCTTACCAATTCGATGGTAATTGGAACTTAGCTTGATTATTCTATATCTCCCCTTCCTCCCCCATTGCGTGGGCGTAGTGGCCATGTTGCAGGCACTCCTCGGTGTATTTCCATCTGAGCCCTCCCAGTCAGACATTCTAGAGTCTGATGATATAAGGGATATGGTAGAATCAACGGCCTTGATGGCAACATTATTATTATAGATTATTCTATATCTCCCATATCTTTTTTGTTCTGACACGCTAAGCAAGTTAATCTTGAATATTATTGCAACTTCTACCCTGTCAGCTGGGTCAGTTGAATATGCCAACTGCACTTCTGCAGAGGGGTAAAACTAACACCCCTACCCCCAATGGGGCCACCTGTTGCCAATTGTGTATGGCAATAACAGAATTGAATAGCAGAGGTGGTCACTACTATAATAGGCTCAGTCGTAATTACTGATCATCCTTCACACATTAATAATTTCTTGTGATTTTTGTAAAAAATGTAATGTGTGAAAATAAACCTCTTTCTTTCTTTCTTTCTTAAAACGGTTTTAATATTTCAGGTAGACATCTTCCTTTTTGTCAAATGGTTTTAAAGAATAGCACATAGAAGAAAACAAAATCGACCCCAACTCAAAAGAGACTCATCTCACTTTAATGAAGGAATTACTATTTGTTGGTTTAAAAAATAGAGAAATAATCAAATACCAACAAAAAAGAGACCCAGTCTCTACTGTATATTTAAAATTAATATCATTTGTTTATCTTTAAAGAATTACTTATATCTGTTAAGATATTTTAACTCTTAACATCCTGTTGAGAATTTTCTAAGTCCAGAGCATTCCTATAAGGATATATTAAAAAAATGGCTAAAAATGACCTTTGCATCTAAAGTTACCTGTTATTTCCCTTAAATCAAAGACTTCTAAATATGTTTAATATTCCATTTAAACAAAGGCTATCATTTGGGGCGGATTAGGATAACGAATGTGAGTTCCGGCCGGGTGGAATGAGGTGGTATAGGACGTTAAGAGTAAACTTATTTAAATCTGAAGACTTATGAAATATTAAAGGTGGTCACTACTAGAATAGGCTCAGTCTTAATTAGTGATCATCCTCCACACATTAATCATTTGTTGTGTTTTTTGTAAAAAAACGTAATGTGTGAAAATAGACATATTTCTTTCTTATTTCTTTCTTTCTTAATGGTGGTGGTGGTATTATTATTATTATTATTATTATTAGTAGTAGTAGTAGTAGTAGTAGTAGTAGTAATTTCAAAATGAATGAGATGAGAATTCCACTGTTAATGTATTTAATGCATACTGACTTATTAGATATGATGATTCTATTTCTCTCTCTCTCTCGGAGTGGTAGTACCTGTTAGGGTACCATCTATGGGTTAAATAGAAAAATGTGTTTTCCATTAAGAATGAATTTATTTTCAAAAACTTTGTCAGCATTAAATGACCACTGAGATTGATATGCCATAAAACAATCCTCTCCCTCTCCCTTCCCTCCCCTCCCTCCCTCCCCTCCCTCCCTCCCTCCTCTCCTCCCTCCCTCCTCCCTCTCCCTCCCCTCCTCTCCCCCATCCCTCTCTTCCATCCTCTCTTTCCATTCTCTCCCTCCATCCCTCTCCTCCATCCCTCTCTTCATTCCCTCCCTCCTTCCTCTTTTCTCTCTCTCCCTTTCCCCCTCCTTTCTCCCTCTCACTCTCTCTCTCTTCTGTCTCCCCTCTCTCCTTCTCCTTCTCTCTCTCTCCTTCTCTCTCAACTGTTGAAATACGCTTGAACCTCTGTTTTTTTTTTTTAAATTTTTATTGCTAGATAATTGTGCCTTGCGATTTCCATTTAGTTGGGGGTCCATTTTCTAAATTAAAAAACCTGAAAAAAACAAAGAAAAAGAAAAAAAAACTTTTTATTGCATTCAACTTGCTACTCTACTGTATGCGGTTCTGATTTCTTTCCCAATGAGTCACATCTTTTAATTCTGAATTGAAAAAGAAGAGTTTGGGTCGATATATAAAGATGCGCAAGTTTATCTTTTTCTTCTTTTTTGTTGTTGAAAAAAGAAAATTGTTGTTGATTGAAGTTGTTTAAAAGGATTTTTTATAGAAAGTCAAGAGAAGATTTTACAATAGCCTCTTATCTTTTTAGTGAAATACTTTACTGAATGAAAGAACTTTGAAAAAATATTAAATCTTTTAAATATTGTGTGTGGGCGTATATATATATATATATATATTATATATATATATATATATGTATATATAGTGTGTGTGTGTGTGTATAAATAAAAGGGTATGAAAACACACAATGCTGTTAAAATGAAAATATTTTATATCATTTTCATAGCTAATATTGAACAATTTTTCGATTTATAAAAATCATCTCCAGAGCTTGTTTTTAATACGAACTCATCGAGATGATGATTTTATAAATCGAAATATTGTTCAATATTAGCTATGAAAATGATATAAAATATTTTCCTTTTAACAACATTGTGTGTTTTCATATCCTTTTATCTATACTCATACCGTCGGATTCATTTCCTTACTCATAACTTATATATATATATATATATATATATATATATATATATTAATGTTTGTGTGTATTATATGTGTCTCTGTGCACATTAACTAATATATGTGTGTGTGTTATGTGCTATATATATATATATATATATATATATATATGTATATATACATATGTGTAAGTGTAATGTACACATGAATGTGTGTGTGTGTATATATATGTATATATATATACACACACAGTACACACAAGTGTATATGTCTGTGTTGTGCATATGTGTATAATCATACAAATTCTTGATAGCTTGATGAAATGCTAATTAAAATCATTCACTCCTTCCTAAATAGAAGCATCAATATCATCATGGACCACTATTAAAACTCAACAATGGGTTCATAGGTTGTCTACTCTGTGTGTATACACACACATATATATGCACACATGAGCGCACACATCCACATGGAGACACACACACACATATATATATATAATATATGTATACATATACACGCACATATATATATATACTAGAAAAGATGTGACCCGTTGGGTCACCCATTGTGCTCGGTTTAGATTGTTGGAAAAAATCACATGATAATATTATTTCACTAATTTAAAGTTTTCCCAAACTGTCCAAATAAGTTATTTAAACTGGAGTAAACATTTTCAAATGACCAAAGGAAGAACAAGAGAAGGGTCACTTGGTTAGTTAATTTGTAATTAAAGGTAAGTAGGATTTTAATCATGGATATCCATGACAATCTCTAGCCAACCCTACCCTATCAATCATTGTTCTCAAGAGGTCCTCTTCACAGCATCCAATATCTGCACAGAGTTGGTCAATGTACATCTTTGCTCAACGGTCCACACTGGGGTGCTGTCTGCTGGTTTCCATACAAAAACATCATGAGTTTGTCCTTGATACTCCAGCAGTGTCCAGCATTTTACTCAGATTGTTTGTGTGATAAGTGGCAAGTGGCCATACAGCTGCTTTCTCATGGGGTTTGCTTCCACAACTTTTTTGAAATTACATACTGCATTCTTGTGCTTCTCATGTAGCTTATTCTCTAGGTGCTATGTTTAGTGTCCAAGTGGTGCAGTTGTACAGTAGCAATGATACAGCTATGGTTGTGAAGAATTGTTGCTTTAACTTGTCAATGAGATCAGATTTCTATATGACTGATAGTCCATGGAAGACCATGCCTTTCACTATGCATTGATTAACATGGCTTTCTTTAGATAAGATATTACTACCTAGCTACGTTAATTGTAACACCAATTTCCAGGGTTTATCATCGAACGTGGAGATGCCTCCTTAATTTTAAAAACACATGAACTTGGTTTTATCAGAGTTCACATAGAGGGTGATGTTCCATGCTGCATATAAAATATATGTATACATATATAGACACACGCACATATATATATATATAAATATATGTATACATATATAGACACACGCACATATATATATATATAAAATATATGTATACATATAAGACGCACATATATATATATATAAAATATATGTATACATATAGACACACGCACATATATATATATATATATATATATATATATATATATATATATACATATATATATATATATATATTATATATATACATATATAGACACATATATATATATATATATAATATATATATATATATACTATATATATATATATATATATATATATATATATATTATACATATATAGACACATGCACATATATATATATATATATATATATATATATATAAAATATATGTTATACTATATAGACACATGACACATATATATATATATATATATATATATATATAAAAATATATGTATACATATATAACACATGCACATATTATATATATATATATATAATATATATATATATATATGTATACATATATAGACATATATATACATATATATATATATATATATATATATATATATATATAATACAAACACACACACATATATAGTGTATACATATATATGTATATGTGTATATATATATATATATATATATACACACACACACACACATATATGTATACATATATATATATATATACACACATACATATACAAATGAGAAAAGTTTTTGCATTTTTATCCATCTTTACAATTGCTTAAGTAATTTTAAAGATTTTTTAAAAAGTTATTCATAAAAAAAAAAATTGTATGATAGGTAATTTTTTAAAAAAATATTCTTCTTTTCTCGTTTCTTTCTCCAAGTTTTAAGAGTTTTGGCTAAAAACCTAAATGGTAGATTGTAAAAAAAAAAAGAAAATCATTTACTAGCATCTAAATGGGAGAATGGGCTGCTTTTTTCATTCTTTTTTTCTTTCTTTTCAACAGCATTTTTATCCCTCATATCAAGATAAAAGCTTCAGCAAAATTTATGAATATTCCACCCTGACTATATCATAAACTCTACAAATTTCCTAATACCTATGATCTTCACACCTTAATGACTAGATTATTAACCACCAACGTAACACCTGCCAATAAACTCACCGCCAATTATGGCCAATTTGGCAGAAAAGTTGGTCAAAGATGCAAAAATAATGGAAATTAGGTGGAATTGTTTGGAATAGACCAAAACCATTTTTTTTTTTTAACTCAAGGTGATTTTTTTTTTTCTGCGCAAGGCATTGCCCTTGTCTCAAAAATTCTTCTTATTTACTACGTTTAGCATAGATGTAGTGAAAGACTGCTAGTATGGGAGCCCTGTCTACCACAGTTTTAGAATACAGTGACTGGACTGAGGGGTACGACCTCCTTCCAATCGAGCCACCTGTTGGCTGTGGGTGGTGACCTGTGATGCTTAAGGATGGAATCCTGGTGGATGAGAAGTCTCTGACATAAAACACTCCACTTAGGCTCTTACTTAGGTTAGATAGGTGGTCAGAGAGGCCCCCAATAAATCAATCGGCTGGTCACGTCAAATCCTATATGATTGTCCCAACCCTATTGCCCTTATGGCAAGCCCCAACCCTTTTTATCATATGGGTGCTAGAAGATGGTGGCTGAGGGTCTTTATGTCCGGTGAATGACATTAAACTCGATCTGATGGTGAGGTTCCAGTTTTGGAAGTCTGGGGAATGTGGAGCACCCCTTCATCACCATTGCTCCATGGTCCACTCTGACCTGGAGTGGTAGTACCTGTTAGGGTCCCATCTATTGGTTAAATAGAAAAACGTGTTTATAAAAAAATTGTATTATCCATTAAGAATTAATTTATTTCAAAACTTTATCAGCATTAAATGACCTACTGAGGTTCATATGCCGTAAAACAAACAAACCAAACTTTTCCACTATTAATATTACTATTTTATATATATATGTGTATATTAATAATGGAGATTCACTTCCGGTTTTGTAACAAAAATTACGTCACATTACTCAAAATTTGAACATGCAGCATTAGACAGTCCTCATTGTTTTTTAAAACAAGTTTTAATAAATACATGACTGGTATTATATATCTATATATAGTTTGTTTTATTTTAATACATATTTAAAGTTTACATTTCAAATTGTTTTATTTTTTAATTCTTTAATGAATTTGATGATTTTAGGGTACAAACTCGGTGGCATTGAATTTTTTACTCCCACCCCTCAGGCAATATGTTTCAAAAATCTATTTTTACATCGCCCGGAGGGTGTTTTTTATTTTGTACTAGTATAGTTAAGAAAAAATAACAAAATCAAGTCAAATTGACTTAAAAACCATCAATAGAGGTTAGCATCACAAACTTTTTGTTTGTTTCGTATGAATCAATGTTACTATTTTAAGCCCTGTTAATAGTTTTACTAAAATCCAAAACGTTTTAGCGTCAGCTATCTGTAAGTCAATCTTTGACTTCATTTTGTTGTTTTTTCTAAACTGTATAATTCTTTACACTGTTGGATTTCATATCCATTTTTCTTCTCATATATATATATATTATATGATAAAGGAATGACTTACCTGTGAAAATATTGGGTTGGTCTCAATGTTTGGTTGGTACAAGTTTTACCTGGATAAGTCAGCATTGTAACAAATATAAAGTGCTCAATACATAAGTAGAGCAGATTTATTATTATAGTGTGTACAGAAATAGCTACAACATGAACTCCTGCAGTTAGCTGTAATTAATTAATATCTTGATTAATTCAGTGGATTTAACCTGAAGATCCTTATGGTGAAACTCAGTAGGTTATTTCTGTACACATATAATATATATATTATTATATATATATATATATATATATATATATATATATATATAACCTCACACTATTATTCACACTAAAATATATATATTATTACACTAAATTATAATCTCACAGAATTAATATATATATATTTTATATATATTACCTCACACTATAAATATAATATATATATTATATAACCTCACACTATTATTATATATTTATAATATGAAATTGAATGTTGAAAAAACACTGTCGGATTAAGTTCATTTTTATTTCACTACTTGTCTATGAAAAAAATAATATATATATTAGATATAACCTCACACTATTATATTATACTATATATATTATATATATATATATTATTATACCTCACATATTATTATATATATTATAATATATATATTATTATATATAACCTCACACTATTATTATATATATTATAATATATATATTACTATATATAACCTCACACTATTAAATATATATATATTATTTACACTAAATATATAACCTCACACTATTATTTACACTAAATCTCTCAGCATAGAGATCTTCAGCTTGGACCATGACCTTCCATCCTTGCCCCATAGGAAGCTTCAGGTGGTATTCAGACTAATCCCCTTTGTGTTCACCCTCATTATCTCAACCTCCACCCCCCCACAGAACATTACTATGCTGGATCTCATTCTATTTGGCCCCATGCCAGAACCTAACTAGAGTGAGTCAAAAGTTTTGCAATATTTTGGTATGGACTAACTCCAACGAGAAAGACAAAATTGTTTCTATACAGAAATAAGTAGTCATACTGGCTGGAACTTTAGAATACACTGACTGCACCTCAGCAGAGGGGTAAGTCCCTCCCCCAATAGGACCACCTATTGGCCATGGCTGGCGACCTATGATGCTTAATGACCTCCTCCCAATAGATCCACCTGTTGGCTGTGGGTGGTGAAAAAATTGTTTCTATACAAAAATAAGTAGTCATACTGGCTGGAGCTTTATAATACCTCGACTGCACCTCAGCAGAGGGGTAAGTCCCTCCACCAATAGGACCACCTATTGGCTATGGCTGGCGACCTATGATGCTTAAGGGCAGAATCCTGGTTGTTGGGCAGTTCATGACATGCAACACTCCACTTTGGCCCTTACTTAGGCTAGATGGATGGTTGGAGAGGCTTCTTCCAATAAGCCCTAGCATCTATATGATTGTCCCAATCCTATTGCTTTATGGCAACCCCCAACCCCTTTTTATCATATGGGTGCTAGAAGGCGGTGGCTGCAGGTCTACATGTCCTGGGAATGACGTTAAACTCTATCTGATGGTGAGGTTCCAGTTTTGGAGATTTGGGGAATGTGGAGCACCCCTTAATCACCATTGCTCCCTGGTCCACTCTGACCCAGAGTGGTAGTACCTGTTAGGGTCCATCTATGGGTTAAATAGAAAAACATGAGTTTATAAAAAAATTGTATTATCCATTAGAATTGATTTATTTCAAAACTTTATCGGCATTAAATGACCCACTGAGGTTGATATGCCGTAGAACAAAACAAACCAAACCAATCCTATTGCCTTTATGGCAACCCCCAATCCTTTTTATCATATATGTGCTAGAAGGCAGTGGCTGAGGGTCTTTGTGTCCTAGGTATGACATTAAACTGCATCTAGTTGGGAAGTTCCAATACTGGAACTCAGGGGAATGTGGAGTACCCATTTATTGCTATTACTCCCAGGTCCACCCTGACTCAGAAAAATGAGTTTTAAAAGATGTGTTTAAAAAAATTGACTTAAAAAAACGAATTTTCAATATCCATCAAGAATGAATAAAACAAAATGTCTTTGGCATATAGTAACCCAACAAGGGTTGACATGCCGTAAAATCCAACAAAATAACTAACCGAGCGATGACCTATAGGGATGGACGACATGAAAGAGCCAGGGGAATCCATGCTGTCAGCCCAATTTGATGATATATAATGTTTATATACTAACAAAATATGTGCCCTCTGTGTGTAAGTAATTAAGTTTTAATGTCATGAAATATACTTACTGTATTTGACGGCAGATAAGACACACTCCCATTTCAGCAGGTCAGATTCAGGAAAAAAAGGTTTTTAGTGTATTTAAGCATATATTATTGAAAACAGTCTAGCTGTACATTACACAAGAAGAAACATAGCTGTATAAAAGCAATTTGGCAGTACAGGCAAGCAATAAGCAGTTTAGGGTAGGTAAAAGTACTGAGCATAAGCTGGGTTAGTGAGCATCATAGAGAAGATCAGCCTAAGCCTACGGCAGGTCTCAAACTTCACCTACGAAGTATAAGACACAGGGCAATTTTTTGAGCCAAAATTTTGAAAAAAGTGTGTCCTATATCGGCCGTCAAATATGGTAATTAAAAAGACTAATGAAATTAAATAAAAATGCTTATATAAGGATTATACTGAGTAACACCAAGTAATTATTTATTAAACCCTGTTTTGTTAAAACCAGTATGTAAATTGACCACACCATATATTATGTAGACCTTTATTTCTTATTGATGTATAAGATACATTGCAGGATTTTAAATGCACTAATAACATGGGCAGTTTTGAAGCAAATTTAACCCAGATTTTCATAGACATTATACAATGCATTCCATGTATCAATGATTTTTACTTAATTAAATACACATTTATAAACTTACGCAATTCCTGAGTGTATTGTGTTGTAAGTAGTGACATAGTTTTGATTACAGGCAGACACTTAATCTCCATTATAAGTTTTTTTTTCATTCTCACAAAATTCCTTCTCCATGTATAGGACAGCTTTGTTTTTATCTTTTTAAATTAAAAGAAAAAAAATTTGTATTTTCCTAAAGACCTTGATCTTCAAAACTGTAGAGATTTGGTCCAGGACCTCCCATGGATACGAAGCCCTGTATGTAAAATGACCTTGGATTTGCATAATCCGTTAAGCCATTTATTGATGACCACAGCTGGCTAATCCGTCCGCCTTCCATTTGCCATCTTTGTTGGCCTTGACCGTCATAAAATATATTGTCACTGGAGCATCATTTACACAGCATGTTTAAACTTGTTCAGGTTCAATAAAATTGACATTCTTCAATCGGCATCATCAATGAAACTAAACTCTGCAGCAGAAATCTCGTCAAGCGAATAAAAATCTAGGTTGTCCCCCTTGTAAGATACTCTGGTCAATTCTTAAAATGGTTAAGAGAGGAACACCGACATATTGACCAAAGGACAAGGAAACTTATTATTGAAGTCAGTCAGTTAGACAGTCAACAATTGGTTTGACTGGCCAAGCCTAACATGAAGTTACTAGTTTCTAATGAACCCACTATAACAGCTTAAACTATTCCTGCCACTGCTGCCAGGAAGAGTCCATTAAGCTGAGGAGGTGTTTGACTGTTCTACTGTCCAATAGTTAACAATCTGTAACAGTCATTTCCAGACTGCAGGTTCAATCCTGGCTAAGGGTGAAAGTAACACAGAATAAAATTATCAGTATTCTACACTTATGACAATTCACAAGGTATTACACCCGAGAGACAACACAGATTATAAGTGTCAAGAAGAAAAGGAGAAAGAGGTCTCGCCAGCTTTGAAGACTGTGTATATGCGACAATTCGAACACTCGAAGAATACACTAAAAAGAGCAAAGAAAGACTAATTGCAGCAGCCAGAAAACAAAACAACTGCAACATATGGACGAGGACAAATATAACAAAAACAAGAAAACAGATATAGGAAGAAAAAAACTATATGGATACTTCAAGCGACAAACTGGAAAGATCGCATAGACATTGCTAAGAAGTGGAAACCCAGAAACTAAATCTCTTATAAACACAGCACAAGACAATTGTAACGTTGTCCCTTTTTTGCACTAAAACGATATCTGTAACGTTGTCGTATATCTGGTCACAGTACCCAAAACGATATACATAACGGGACGGTGGTGGTGGCAGCGATATATTCACGGTACTAAAAATGACTTGTTGATAAAAATTACAACGCAAGAAATATGTAGTCACAACTGCTAGCCTTTATTATCGTGCTCGCCTCGTGTGCTCTATCGGAGAGGAGGAAAGGCAGAGAGAACACTACTTGATTACTGTGACCCCATCCTAGGCACCAAAGGCCCGTCCGTTCCCCTAGGCGTCCAAAAGCAAAAAGAGACTCGTCCTTTTCTTCGTTGTTCTACATCACCACGTGACTTCCAGTCAACACCCGAAACTTCCAGTTGACACTCAATTCTCCGTTCAGGGTCACGCTACGGACAAACCATCATTCATCCTGTTTTGCTCATCACTATTTTTTAAACCTTTATCATCTCTCACTTATTTCCTTCTTCCTCCTTTTCTAATATAGTAGTTCTAGCTCACAAAAGTCAGGATAATATCCCCATCTTGCTACACAATGTCATATGAACAAACAATATAAAAGCAAAAATAGATGTATAAGCAATACAACACTATTGCAGTTGGAGTCCAACTAGCGTCCATTTGATAGACAAGAAGAATTATTATTGTTCCAAACCCTTTGGCCTTACAGCAAACCAGCCAAACTTTTTTTTATCATATTTGAGCTAGAAGGCGGTGGCTGAGGGTCTTAGTGTCTTGGGTATTGCATTAAACTCTATATAATGGTGAAGTTCCAATTTTGGAGCCCTGGGGAGTGCAGAGTACCTCTTCATCACCATTACTCCAGTAGGCTATGTGTCCAATTGGATATGTGTCCAAGATAACCCAATAAAGGTTGACATGCCATAAAAACCAACCAGCTCTTTATCAAAATGAATCCTTTTGTCAATATTTTGCTCTTAAAATATCTCTTCTAGATTAAGACAAAAATGTTGTTTCCCGACATCAACCAAAAAGAAATCACCCAGTTTAATTAAGATAACCCAATAAAGGTTGACATGCCATAAAAACCAGCCAACCAATCAAACCAGCTCTTTATCAAAATGAATCCTTTTGTTAGAATAAAGTCAATATTTTGCTCTTCAAGTATCTCATCCAGATTAAGACAAAAATGTTGTTTCCCCGACATCAACCAAGAAGAAGAAGAAATCTCCCAGTTTAATTAAATCCCTAAATAACTTCTTGAGTCGACCTCTCTCTTCACATGACTGACAACCTGGAGTGCTGTTTGCACACACAAGATCAAATTTGACAGATTTTGGGGGTGGGTGGATGGAGGACATGGGAACCGTCTCCTTTTGGAATGTTTGTCGACGGCTTTGAAGGATGAGGAATTCAATTTTGATTCTCACCAGACAGTCCATGTACAAAGTGGAATCCTGCTTCAGGCAGCAGATTCTGACACCAAATGCAGCTACACATGTACACATGCACACACACACAATCATGTTGTTTTGGCTTATTCCATAATTGTGTCTGTTACAGGTTCACCGTAAAGTTTTTGTTGTTGTATGTAGGGCTGCGGTATCTGTTTACAGGGCTTGTGGAATCGGAACACAAAATCTTTGACTTAAAAATATTGTCAAAGATAGATATATAAAAAGTGCTCCATACACTAAGTAGAGCAAAATTATAAGGACCTAAGGAGTCAGAAATGTACTTTAGTTTCACCTAAGTTGTTGTTGTTTTATTTTGGGCTAAGGCATCTGTTTACAGGGCTTGTGTAGTCAGAACACAAAATCTTTGACTCTATTCATCAAAATTAAATATGTAAAAAGTGCTCAATACATTAAGTAGAGCAAAATTAGAAGAATGTAAGGAGTCAGAAACTACCTACTTTGGTTTCACCTAACAGCTCATCAGGATAGTTTTGAATGGGGGATTTGGTGCAAACAAACAACTTATTGTTAAAAGTGGTCACAAATATATAGTGATGAGTCAGAAACTACCTACCTAGATTTCACTGAACAGCTCATCAATCAGAATTATCCTGATGAGCTGTTAAGTAAAACCTAGGTAGGTAGTTTCTGACATCCCACATCTTTGTATGTATGTATGTGTGTGTGTATGTATGTGTATGTGTATATATATATATATATATATATACACACACACACAATTGTGAATTACAGAAGATATTTTGGTGATTTTGATCATCCAAATCTCCTGCCCCAATTTACGCTATGTTTTAGCGAGCCAGCATCAGATAAATTTCTAGCCCAACTTTTGTTCCGAGTCGTATTTTTGTCACTTTTATTTTTGTATTATTCATTGCAAAGACAACGGATTTATATTTAATGAAATTGCAAATCATTGTTTCTGGTTTAAAAAGCTATTCTTGATTTTTGTTGCGTTTCATGAAAATTCCACAGGTCCAGCGGACCTTGACACCAATAGGCACCCCAGCCAAAAAAGGAACTGAGTTTTGCTTTTCACCGGTTGTTAGTAAACAACAACGGCCAGCTGATAAAAACCAGTAACATTTTAATACTAATATAGTTTTTGATTTTAATTTTTAAAAATTAGTTATTTCATATTGTTGTTGTTAACATATGTGAAAAATTAATTTTGCACTAAAGATAAACTAATATTGTTATTTTTTAAAAATAAAACTTAAAATGAAAGACATGTTTATTTATTTTCCATGTGCCTCTACGGAGAGTTAATATTAAAAAGTATTTATTTAAAAAAAGATTTTGCTAGGGTTAGCAGTTATTATTATAACCTTATAATATACTTTTTATAGCTTTAATCATTCCCGTGTTAAACGTGTCTAACATTAAAAGTTTTATAATTAAAAAAGAATTGCTATTGAATTAAAAACAACAACATGAAATAAGTAAAAAAAAAAAAAAAAAAAGTGTCTTTAATATAAAAACGTGTCTTTCGTTTATAGTTTTATAATTTTAAAAAAGTGCATCTAAAAATTGTCTGTTAACGGATTTTGACAGTGAAAAGCAAAACATGTCCTTTTGAATCTAGGTCACAACTGGGGTGCTTAATTGTGTCTTGGTTCGGTCCAGCTAGTTATAATTATTATTCAAGATGTACTTTGACAACTGAATATTGTTTTATCAATCAACCATTTTTTTATTCTGTTAATGAAGCCTCAGATCTATGCTATTTCTTCCGACCTTAAAATGACACCACTATTGTATCTTTATTGATTCCTTCGAGATACTATTTTTGAATCACTGTGTACCTGAAACCGTCTCTTCTAGGCTGAAACATATATTTTATAACAAAGTGTATTACTCTTCTTTTTTTTTTTTTTTTACATCTTTTCACAGCTTTTCTCTTTTTGCTCTTCTTAGTATCGGTGTCATTTAAATGATGACATACTTACCTGTTAGTCTCACCTGAATCTTTTGATCTGTGTCTATTTGTCATGTACCTCCAGACTCACAGCTATAGGTAAATAGTAGGGCAGACTGGGTTCTTTAGCCTTGGTTATGCAACCAGTCCAGTCTCACTTTTTTTCACCACTGTCTTGGAACTGTCACAAAAAAAAAACAATTTTAACCCCCCCCCTTTTTTAAATGATGACATACTACTCTTTCATCTCACCTGTTCATCTCACCTGGTCCAAAATCCAAATGTCACACCCCATCACTCACACCCATCCTTATACACTACGACCTGAATGTGACCCTCATGCAATCGGCACACCACTTTCTTGATTCAATATAACACTTGACATAGACTTTTATTCAAGTAAATGGTTATTCAAGTAAATTATTTGTTTATTGTTTTACACGATGCGTTATGGTTTTGAATAATGAATCTATATATGATTTTCCCAACCCTATTGCCCTTATGGCAAGCCCCAACCCCTTTTTATCATATGGGTGCTAGAAGGCGGTGGCTGCGGGTCTACATGTCCTGGGAATGACGTTAAACTCCCTGATGGTGAGGTTCCAGTTTTGGAGGTTTGGGAAATGTGGAGCACCCCTTCATCACCATTGCTCCCTGGTCCACTCTGACCCGGAGTGGTAGTACCTGTTAGGGTCCCATCTATGGGTTAAATAGAAAAATGTATTTATAAAAAAATTGTATTATCCATTAAGAATTGATTTATTTCAAAACTTTATCGGCATTAAATGACCCACAGAGGTTGATATGCCGTAAAACAAAACAAACCAAACAAACAGAATCTATATATTAATATTCTTGTTCCTTAATCTTCTGACTGTTATCATCCTGCAACCCCCTTTGGATAAAAATGAGACCGTTCAAATTACAATAGATATATAATAATTAGACAATGACTTTGTATATGATCATAGGAACTCCAGATTTTTAATATACATACATGCAATACATTATAAATTAATACTCTTGTTCCTTAATCTTCCAACAATTATCATGCTGCAACAACCTCTGGTTAAAAATGAGACTGTACAAAATCATCACCTTTTGATCTGTGTCCATTTGTCTCAGGCCTCCAGACTCACAGCTATGGGTAAATAGTAGGGCAGACTGGATTCTTTAGCCTTGGTTACGCAACCAGTCCAGACTCACTTTTTTCACCACTGTCCTGGAAGTGTCACAAAAAAAAAAATTTTAAACACCTCCCTTTTTTTTTTTACTTCATGAAGCGGAAAGCGTGACTCCATCTAGTTTTTACCTGAATCAGACACACGGTTGGTTGGTTTGCTTTGCAGCAGTTGAGGAAGCTTGCTTTAAATACGTTTAAAAATAAAACAATAATATTAGAAATCAATCACACCAAATAATTATTTATTAAACACAGTTTTATTAAAACTGGTATGCAAATTATTTACATCATATTCTATGCAAACATTTATTTCTTAAGGATATATAACACACATTGCAGGATTTTGAATAAATTAATTGGACTGTTTTCAATCTCAGAGACCTTAATAGAGATATTGTTAATATAATAAGATTGTTAATAAATAAGATTCTAATTAGGATTAAATAATGATTATTTCATAACCATTGAGAATTTAATGTAAATAACTAAAGGGAATTGTGATGTTGGTAGTAATGTAGTTTCAGTTGCAGACGGACTGACACATAATCTCCATTTTAATATGATTAGAGAGGAAATTTGAAGTGATATAATTGTGTACAAATAGAAGCAAAAAATTAATTGAATGTTACCCATTATTTTTCCTCACACATGCATATATTATATATATATATATATATATATATATAGGTATATATATATATATATATAGGTATATGTAAAAACAAAATTTTTTTTTGCGATGAAACAAGAAAATACAGTGCTCAATCACAGTTTGTAAGAGCTAATATTTATTTATTTTACAATGTTTTCATAGATCAATGTTCATTATCAGCGACCGCAGTTTCATGCTAAAAGCAATCATCAGGCTGAGGAGCAAGATCCTATGGTGTTTGTTGGAGTTCTTTACTCAATGTCACATTTAGGATTCCTAAATGTGACATTGAGTAAAGAACTCCAACAAACACCATAGGATCTTGCTCCTCAGCCTGATGATTGCTTTTAGCATGAAACCGCGGTCGCTGATAATGAACATTGATCTATGAAAACATTGTAAAATAAATAAATATTAGCTCTTACAAACTGTGATTGAGCACTGTATTTTCTTTGTTTCATCGCAAAAAAATTTTTGTTTTTACATATACCTATATATATATATATATATATATATATATATATATATATATATATATATATATATGTGTGTGTGTAAAGGAATGATTTACTGTTAAAAAATATTGGGTTGGTCTCAATATTTGGTTGGTATAAGTATTACTCAGATAAGTCAGTGTTATAACAAATATAAAGTGTTCAATACATAAGTACAGCGGATTTAGTATTATATTGTGTACGGAAATAACCTGAAGATCCTTATGGTGAAACTCGAGTAGGTTATTTTTGTACACACTTTAATACTATATATATATATGTGAAGAAAAGGAAGTGAATCCGACGGTATGTAGTATATTAAGAAAGATTGAAAAAAACACAGGTTTAAATGAGTTAAGTGGTGAGTTTATTGGCTGATACTGCAGTGTTTCGATCTATTAATTAGATCATCTCCGGGGCATTTGTTGGTATATGGAAGGTAATAAGAAATTTTTTATCACAGAATAACGAAAAAAGCGAGTGATAGTCCTTGTTTGTCAGTCTGTTTAAAATTTGAAGTTTGAAAAAAGAAGACTGTTTGAAATATGACGTCAAATATATATATATATATATATATATATAATATATATATATATAAAAGTGTTTTATAATTTGCTTGAAGCATTGTTTTTATATTGGTTTGGTGGTTGGTTTTGAAGGTTAACACAATGCAGGTGTAAAGAAATATATATATATATATATATATATATATATATATATATATAAAATGGACTCTCTCGTTGATTTTCGACGCATGAGTGTTCATCCAGTGAACAACCAACACAGTGATTTGTTTATAGTGGTGAAGGCTTGTGTAGGACCATTCCACAATTTTTGGCACAGTCGATAGGAAAGAATTGGTGCATCAAGGGATGCCATGAACCCAATCAACGACTGACCTCAGGAATTTTGAATTCAGAGTTATCCCTCTCCTAGACTGGTTACCTACCCAAGGCTGAAGAGCCCAGTCTGTCCTACTATTTAACCCATAGCTGGAGGGAGAATATATGGATTCATACCTTTCCCAAGGGTATTAGCGCTATGTGAAAATGCCAATTTCTTATATATATATAAATAAATAAATAAAAGGTTTAGCTTTCTTTTTTTTTTTTTTTTTTTTTTTTTATTGGAACAATTATTGCCACCATTTGGTTTCTTGCTCTATGACAGTCTTCAGGCAATCAAATTGTCTTTGAAAATGATATAAAGCTTTTATTTATTTATGAGAATTTTGAATTCAGAGTTATCCCTCTCCTAGACTGGTTACCTACCCAAGGTTAAAGAGCCCAGTCTTCCCTACTATTTAACCCATAGCTGGAGGGAGAAGATATGGATTCATATATATATATATATATATATGTATATGTGTGTGTGTGTATTTCTATTATAATGTGAAACTGGAAACTCACTACATACCAGCAGTCGAAGAATTGCCTACTAGCACTGGTATGCATACCACCACTTTGAGTATCACTGGTCTATAGAATTTACCAAGAGAAATGCCTCTGATCAATCGGCTGGTCACGTCAAGCCCTAGCACCTATATGATTTTCCCAACACTATTGCCCTTATGGCAAGCCCCAACCCCTTTTTATCATATGGGTGCTAGAAGGCGGTGACTGAGGGTCTATGTGTCCTGGGAATGACGTTAAACTCTATCTGATGCTGAGGTTCCAGTTTTGGAGGTTTGGGGAATGTGAAACACCCTTTCATCATCATTGCTCCCTGGTCCACTCTGACCCGGAGTGGTAGTACCTGTTAGGGTCCCATCTATGAGTTAAATAGAAAAATGTATTTATAAAAAAAAAATGTATTATCCATTAAAAATTGATTTATTTCAAAACTTTATCGGCATTAAATGACCCACTGAGGTTGATATGCCGTAAAACAAAACAAACCAAACCAAACTACATACCAGCAGTCGAAGAATTGCCTACTAGCACTGGTATGCATACCACCACTTAGAGTATCACTGGTCTATAGAATTTACCAAGAGAAATGACCATACGGATGATGATAAGCGAAGGTCAAGGTAATCTATGTTGTCAATACGCCTGGATGATGATGATGAATGATAAGCGAAGGTCAAGGTAATCTATGTTGTCAACACGCCTGGATGATGATGATGATGATGATGATAAGCGAAGGTCAAGGTAATCTATGTTGTCAACACGCCTGGATGATGATGATGATGATGATAAGCGAAGGTCAAGGTAATCTATGTTGTCAATACGCCTGGACGATGATGATGAGAGAATAGTCCAATTACCCATATTCACTAAGATCTAGAATGTTCAGCCCATGGGGAGAAGGACAGGCTCTGAAGGTGGGGGTAGCAAATAGGCAGGCAGTATTCACAAGAGAGTGTGTGTGTGGGGAGGAGAGAGAAAACATTCAAGGCCAGCCATATTTATCTCGGTTATTTCAGTTAGGTTTGATTTAAGTAGGGTGGATCTTCAGATAATAGAAATTCTTGGGGACATTTCACATCCGACGTAGGGGCTCTAAGCGATTTTCGGAAACTGGCTGGATCCGGATCCTGATTGCATAATCCCCCCCCCCGCGAAATCCAATACGATCCGAACATTAAAAGCAATTCTTTGACGACTGAATCCAATTTTCAGACAATTTTCTCCATCCTCCTTTCGATCGGTGTAAATGTTGTGGTAGGAATAAAAAGGCGAAACCTATTTTGCTGTTTTTATCAAGTTTATCAGTTTTTGCTGAGGTGGAGCGCTATGCCTACTGTCAGCTTTCCTCTTTACTGCTCAGATCAGATTAACCAATTTGTGCTACTCGTGTTGAGTGGCAGGGACCAGTATTGAACCTGGAATCTTGCGATTCTACCAACTGAGCTAAACCTTCTCCATCCTCCTTTCGATCGGTGTAAATGTTGTGGTAGGAATAAAAAGGCGAAACCTATTTTGCTGTTATTTATCAAGTTTATCAGTTTTTGCTGAGGCGGAGCGCTATGCCTACTGTCAGCTTTCCTCTTTACTGCTCAGATCAGATTAACCAATTTGTGCTACTCGTGTTGAGTTGGCAGGGACCAGTATTGAACCTGGAATCTTGCGATTCTACCAACTGAGCTAAACCTTCGCCCCTTAGAGAAAAAGATAGATGGGAGCTAGACAAGGATCCTGCACACTGTCTTGAATGAAAAAGAAAAAAAGGTTGTATGGCCATTTGCTCCCTTGAAGAATAATCAAAGTTCCAATTACCATCGAATTGGGAAGACATGGCAACAAACAGTTGTAACCCAATACAAACCCGAATAGTCGCAAAGTCTACTGCAGAATGACAGGGTATTTATAAAACTACACAATATCATTCAAATCAAGCAGCCAATCAGAACTCAAGGAATGGAATCACCCAATCACCCAAATTCATGAATGGATCATTCTTGATTTCTATAAATACCAACTGTCTTGGACACTGCTTCAGTTATACTTAGCTAGCTGCTGTTATTCAAACTAACAGTAGACTAACTGATTTCAATAACACAAACCTCAGAATAAGACATGCTAGACTCTGTTGAAGAAGCAAGAACAAACTCATAAGTGATGTTTTCTTGTGGACACCTACTCATGGACACACCAGTGTAGGCTGACTAGTAAAGACTTAAATCATTCAGGATGGTGTGGATTCTGGACGTTGTGCAGAGGACCTACCTGGAGTGAGATAGTCGTGAATATCAATGCTGTTAGAACAATCTGATATTTTCTATTTTTAATTTTTTTAATTAACCTGTTTTTATTTGTTTGTGCACAGGTATATTTCACATCAACTGATATTTTAACTTCTATGCTGATGTGGAATAAGCCAATTAAAATCATTAGGATTTTTAAAAACGTATTTTGAGAGAAAGTCTTTATTCGCATGATGGAACTGTTGATGAGTGATGAGCAAGAGTCATCCCGTCTTCTGTCTTTCTTTTCCGTCTAAACTATTTGTGACTAATGGTCACTGGTGAAAATAAATTTTTATACTGACAGATAAGTAAAACAATTTTTGTTTCATTCTTTTTAACAAGGGTTACCACAGGAAATAAATGATGGAACATTTGATGAGCAATAGTCGTCCCGTCTTCTTTCTTTTCCGTCTTTACTATTTGTGTAAACAACAGCTCTCTCTCTCTCTTTGCTTTGGTGACTAATGGTCACTGGTGAAAATGAATTTTTATACTGACAGATAAGTAAAACAATTTGCGTTCGATTCTTTTTAACAAGGGTTACCACAGGAAATTAATGATGGAACATTTGATGAGCAATAGTCGTCCCGTCTTCTTTCTTTTCCGTCTTTACTATTTGTGTAAACAACAGCTCTCTCTCTCTCACTTTGCTTTGGTGACTAATCATCACTGGTGAAAATAAATTTTGATGCGGACAGATGAGTAAAACAATTTGCATTCGATTCTTTTAACACGGGTTATCACAGGAAATAAATGATGAAACTGTTGATGAGTGCTGAGCAATAGTCCTCCAGTCTTCTGTCTTTAATATTTCTGTAAACAACTCTCTCTCTCTCTCTTTCTCTCTCTCTCTTTCTCTTTCTCGACTAATGCTGTAGATGGTCAAAGATGAAAATAATTTTTTATACGGATGGATGAGTAAAATGATTTGTGTTTGATTCTTTTTAATGCGGATTACCACAGGAAATGAGAAAAGATATACTAAGTGTAATGCTACAACACCTAAGGTTACCGTAACACAAAAGTTTGATAGACTTTCTTGTTTTTTTTTCTTTCTAATGAATATTTGTAAAAAATAATTTTTAACATTTTGTAATTTTGAAATGTAAAAAGCATCTTTATTGTCTTTATTTTGACTGATTTGGTCGTCATGTCTTCTCTCTTTCTTTTCTGTTTTGACTATTTGTTTAAACAACAGCTCCCTCTTTCTCATAGCAACTACTGCAGATGAAAATAATTTTTTATACTGATGGATGAGTAAAGTGATTTGCGTTCAATTCTTTTTAATGCGGGTTACCACAGCATATGAGAAAAGACATACTAAGGGTACTCTTAAGGCTTGTAATGTTACCTACAACCCCTAAGAGTACCGTGATGTCACAGTTGTCCCATTTGATGAACTAATTCTTCTTTTTTTTCTAATGAATATTAGTGAAAAAAATGTTTAACTTTTTGTAATTTTGTGATGTAAAAAGCATCTTTATTGACTTCATTTTGACTGATTTGGTCTCTGACCTTCCCCAGGTGTTTGTCACTTTTTTTTCTTTCTAATGAATATTGGTTATGTTTTCCTTATTAAAATTAAATCAATATTTTACTGATGTTTTTTTTTCTTTCTATTACAGGTAAGAATTCTACAAAATAATTTTACAGAAAAAGTAAGACCCTTGCAAAACTGTAAGTAGTTTTTCAGGTACCTCTCAATCCTCAGTGTGGACAGGGTTGCTCCCTGGTTTACAGTACGGTTATATCCCTTTCTTATTGTAGAAGTTATCCCCCTTGATATTGTAGAAGCAATACAATACTCACTTGCGCAGAAAACCAACAGCCAATCAGAATCCAGGGAATGAGCTTGGCCAAAGTACATAGTGGGACAGCCCAAACCTGTATATAAACCACCAACTAACACTCTGATGGTCAGATCAGATTAAACTTGCAATACAGCTGAATACAAAATAGCCCAATACAAAATTCTACACTTCTATTTATTGATTTTTATACTGAAATCAGTTTAATAATTATGGTTTCCAATCATATATATATTTACCAACCCCTCCACACCAGCAGGATGTGACACAAGGTCAATTTATTAAGCAGAGTTTAACAGGTTTGAATTCAGTTTTCCTTCTCCTAGACTGGTTACCTAGCCAAGGTTAAAGAGCTTAGTCTGCCCTGCTATTTACCCATAGCTGGAGGGAGAATTGGATTCATACCTTTCCCAAGGGTATTAGCACTGTGTGAAATTCAAACAGCTTTGTCAAGGAATTGAACTAGGGTGGACGAGTCCATTCATATATGAAAGAAAAACCTATCTTCACACTCATTTTAAACTGTTAAATACATTATTACTTAGTTGCAATATAAATGTATTAAAAAAAGTTTAGTGATTTTAAACAGGTAAACACTTCATACTTAGATGCCATATTAATGTTTTAAGAGCCAATGTATCAAAATTCATAATCATTTAGACAGGTAAATTCTTCATACTTAGTTGCAATATCAATACTATATCTTCTTATAATGGAGATTGTGCGTTTTTCTGTCTGTAGCCGAAACTATATTACTATTCAAGTCACAATTCCCTTAGTTATTGACATCACATTCTCTATGATTTTATTTTTATTTAAACCTCAATTATTAATAAAATTATTTTACATTATTAATACTGTTAACCATGTCTACATACTGACAACATGCAATTATATTTATATATACAACGAAATAGCGGTTTACAGTGTGAACGGGAAGGCTAATTTGCATATTAATATTAAAAAATCGAATTTAATAAATATGTGCTTAGTATTATTGATTTCTAATTGTTTGGTTTTATTTTAATGAATATAAGCAAAAATCTCTTCAATGAATCTTAAATAAGATCCATTAACAAGAAGAAATAACTGTCATTTTATTCTTTACTTCCTCTTTTAACTAAATACTTAAATTAGAAAAAATAACCATGAAAGACGAGAGTGATGGAAGAGTAAGTTTCAGTTGTTCCATTTTTTATTATACTGTTTCAAATCTTTTTATCTGCATTCTTATTTAGTTTCATTTGCCTTTCTAATTTAATACAATATTTTATTACATTAAAACTTAAATACCTGCACCCGGAGGGTGCATATATTTGCTAGTATAATATATATATATATATATATATATATATATATATACTGTAGTGTGAGATGGTCACTGTTTCAGCTTTTGCTGGAATGGTGTACCAAAGGCAGTATTATAGGTAGAGTGCTCAATATAAAATAGAGCTGTTATATAATATAATAAGATAAAAATATAAAGGTTTTACATATCTGTTTATTGGGTGACAAAGGAACATCACAACTCTATTGGTTTCATGCGATGCATCATCAGGTGAAGATGTTTCAAATGCAAGGAAAATCAAAAAAAATTATGAAAAAATTCAATAGACACGGGATGCGTATGATTGGATAAAATGATGTGTGTATGTATGTGATTCACCTTCACATACATACACACATCATTTTATCCAATCATACGCATCCCGTGTCTATTGAATTTTTTGAAATTTTTTGTAATTTTTTCGATTTTCCTTGCATTTGAAACATCTTCACCTGATGATTGCATCGCATGAAACCAATATGGTTGTGATTGTTCCTTTGTCACCTAATAAATAGAGATGTAAAACCTTTATATATTTATCTTATTATATATATATATATATATATATATATACACACACACACGTATACACAACACACACTGTATTGTATAGTATATATATATATATATATATATATATATATATATATAAACTGGTATTTACTGAGTTTAGTGTGTCAACTTCATTAGTTTAGGATATCTAACAAAGATCACGGTCACTATAGTAGTAATAATCAAGAGAGACTTGCTCGTTAATCATAACACTTCAGCCATTTCAGGTGACCAACATTTTTTCCCTCTGAAAGACCTTTTGGTGTTGATTGGCCAAATTTTGTCTAAACAGCAATAAACACAGAATTGAGGTCACGTCCATCATTTTTCTACTTGACCAGACATTTTTCTCTGACCGGCTTAGTGGCAAATGTCAGGGATCTTGATAGTTGCTTATTTGATTGGTGAGTGGATGGAGGGTGACGCGGTCTTCGTTTTTTATTTATTTATTTTTTATCAGTGAAGATAAAAAGCAAAAAGTATTGTTGGATTTAACAGTAGAAGGTTTGTGAAATAGGAGGGCGAGTCAAAAGTTTTGCAATATTTTACTAACATGATATTACCTTTGAGATTTAGAAACATCAATGCTATTCTACATATGTGATCATGCTGTATTTTTTAAGTAATATATATATATAAAATAAAGATAATCTAATGAGTCAGACGAACCTACTATTAGTTTCGCATAAAGCTCTTCAGGGCTAAAATCCGAGTCAGATTTTTATGTTTTACATAAAATTATTGGCTCTACTTAGGTATCGAGCACTTTTTACTTATTAGCTTTCTCCTAACGGTTATATTAATATATATATATATATCTTATATACATATATATACATATAAATTGTTTTTTCTTTTGGCCAAATACTGTACCAATAGATTATTTTTTGTTGGTACGATTATCTTGGTCTTTTCTTTTTTCAAAAATGTTTTCTTCCTGGTTGATGTTTGGTAGTATATTTTTACATCAAACTTTCTGCTGGGTTTTTTCTCTTCGCAAGGATCTACCAACACGCTTGGTATATTATATTATATTATATATATATATATATATATATATATATATATAAAAAATGTATTTATTAAAAAAATTGAGTATCCATTAAGAATGACTTCATTTCAAAACTTTATCGGCATTAAATGACCCACTGAGGTTGATCTGCCGTAAAACCAAACCAAACCAACCTAACGTATTTAACCTGTCAGTTATACTGTCTTCATTCTTTGCATCAATAGCCTATAAAACAATCTGAATTGAATAGTGATAGTCGTCTGGGTGAATAGAGTATGGAAACAAGACCGTTCTTTGAATATTCCAATTCTTCCACTCACTCCATACCTTCCTTTGTGTTTTGCAGCAACTGTGATTAGAAAAATAAAACGGTATTCTGCCAAGGGTCTTCGGAATAAATCCTGGCATTCCTTCTGTCGGTAACTCTGCAGAATAGAAGCCAGAGAATGGCATTGTCAGTTTACCATTTTAATGCCAGTCATAACTGCCAATTTTTTCTTCCACAGGTGCTGGTTCTCTTCACCGCTAAACTATTGTCTTCTATTCCATATTTTTTTCTTTGACATTTTATTCTTTCGAGTCCAATTCCTCGACCGTCACTCGTCTTTAATTCTAGAGGCTGTTGATTTTCCGTCTCTCCCATCAGTCGTAGTTGATGACTGGTTTGGCTTCTCAAGCGCTGCATCTTTGAAAAGACTTTTAAGATCATCTGGCATTGCCCGGGACAGCTCAGTTTATTTGTTTATGTAGCGAAAGTGGGTGCAAAATGAATAGAGGGCTCAAAGGAAAAGAAAATATATGGATTGGCTTTTTGTTGGTATCAGCTAAACAGTGAGGGAGTCTATCCCCTTTTTGCTTCTGCTATATATATATATATATAAAGTCATTGGGGTGGCGTAAAGTCAGTATCAGCCAGACAGCTAGGTTGTTTATCCTTTTTTCACTAGTGCTCCACCAAGGAGGTTGTTTTGGCATCTGATGTGAAGTGCCACACCTACCACCAGCTCCTTTACTGCACAGATCCCTGTGCTACTCATATGCTGAATTGGCAAGAGCCGATATTGAACCTGGAGCCTTGTAGTTCCAAGTCAGACTCTCTACCAATGTGTGTGTGTGTGTATATGTGTGTGTATATATATATATATATATATATATATATATTTATTAGTCATGAGTTTATTTTTAAGAAATTATTTAAAAAAACAAATATCAAGCTCTCAAATTGGACCTGAACTGTCTAACATTTTACCATTGGAAGAAAGGACAAGCTTAGAATCATCCTAATGCCAACTCATCTGGTAACTCACCTACGTTTTATATATATATATATATATATATATATATATATATCTTGTTGAGTATATAATATATATATATATATGTATACACACACTCAACAAGATATTTTTTTTGTGTGTGGGAGGTGGGGGTGGGGTCTTATCTCTCTGCAGATGAGGGGGTCAGCATCTTCTAATCCCTGCCGGCAGGGCTAAGCAAAAGTAGTTATGTAATTTTGAATTTTTTCAAAATGTTTTAATGATGAAATTTGAGGCCCCAATTATCTTGATGGAGAATAGAAAGAAAAAAAATAAGTTCAACTTTTTTTTTTTTTAAATTTTCATCAGATAAAGATTAAACTTGGAATAATGTCATAGCTGTGAGTTGTTTTTATATATATATATATATATATATATATATATATATATATATAAACTTAAAATAAAACCTTTCAGAAAGGCATGGATCCACTTCCCCTGCGTCATATATATATATATATATATATATATATATATATATATATATATATATAATGAACACACACGTGTGATCGTCTGCAATTAATCGGTACCTCGATTAATTCAGTGGATTTAACCCTGAAGATCCTTATGGTGAATCTCGAGTAGGTTTCTATTGTATCCATTTTTATATATATATATATATATATATATATATATATAACAAATAATTTGCACACAATTATATGGTTTCAAGTTGTCGTATCTAATGCAAATAATTTGCACACAATTATTTGGTTTCAATTATTCCTATAATACAAATAATTTACACATTGTTTCAAGTATTCCAATCTTATACAAATAATTTGGATATATGATTTCAAGTATTCTTAATACAAATAATTTACACACATGGTTTTAAGTATTCTTATCTAATATTGATAATTTGCACAGTTATATGGTATAAAGTGTTCCTATATAATACAAATAATTTACACACATGGTTTTAAGTATTCTTATCTAATATTGATAATTTGCACAGTCATATGGTATAAAGTGTTCCTATATATACAAATAATTTACACACATGGTTTTAAGTATTCTTATCTAATATTGATAATTTGCACAGTTATATGGTATAAAGTGTTCCTATATAATATTTACACATTTGCACAGTTATATGGTATAAAGTGTTCCTATTAATACAAATAATTTACACACATGGTTTTAAGTATTCTTATCTAATATTGATAATTTGCACAGTCATATGGTATAAAGTGTTCCTATATAATACAAATAATTTACACACATGGTTTTAAGTATTCTTATCTAATATTGATAATTTGCACAGTCATATGGTATAAAGTGTTCCTATATAATACAAATAATTTACACACATGGTTTTAAGTATTCTTATCTAATATTGATAATTTGCACAGTTATATGGTATAAAGTGTTCCTATATAATACAAATAATTTACACACATGGTTTTAAGTATTCTTATCTAATATTGATAATTTGCACAGTCATATGGTATAAAGTGTTCCTATATAATACAAATAATTTACACACATGGTTTTAAGTATTCTTATCTAATATTGATAATTTGCACAGTTATATGGTATAAGTGTTCCTATATAATACAAATAATTTACACACATGGTTTTAAGTATTCTTATCTAATATTGATAATTTGCACAGTCATATGGTATAAAGTGTTCCTATATAATACAAATAATTTACACACATGGTTTTAAGTATTCTTATCTAATATTGATAATTTGCACAGTCATATGGTATAAAGTGTTCCTATATAATACAAATAATTTACACACATGGTTTTAAGTATTCTTATCTAATATTGATAATTTGCACAGTTATATGGTATAAAGTGTTCCTATATAATACAAATAATTTACACACATGGTTTTAAGTATTCTTATCTAATATTGATAATTTGCACAGTTATATGGTATAAAGTGTTCCTATATAATACAAATAATTTACACACATGGTTTTAAGTATTCTTATCTAATATTGATAATTTGCACAGTTATATGGTATAAAGTGTTCCTATATATACAAATAATTTACACATGGTTTTTAAGTATTCTTATCTAATATTGATATTTGCACAGTTATATGGTATAAAGTGTTCCTATATAATCTTATATAATGGAGATTGTGTGTTTTTCTGTCTGTAACCGAAACTATATTACTACTCAAGACACAATTCCCTTCGTTATTGACATCATATTCTCCATGATTTTATTTATATTTAAACCTCAATTATTAATAAAATTGCTTCACCTTTTTATTAGTGTTGTCCATATCTACATACAAATAACATGCAATTGTATTTATATATACAAAAAATAGCAGTTTACAGTGTGAATGGGAAGGCTAATTTGCATATTGATATTAAAAATGTGATTTTATTAAATATGTGCTTAGTATTATTGATTTCTAATTGTTTGGTTTTATTTTAATGAATATAAGCAAAAATCTCTTCAATGAATCTTAAATGAAATCCATTAACAAGAAAAAATAACTGTCATTTTATTCTTTATTTCCTAATTTAACTAAATAGTTAAATAAGTAAAATTCAGCAATGAAAGACGGGAGTGATGGAAGAGTAAGTTTCATTTCTATTTTTCTATTATACCCCCACTCTGTTACATATCTTTTTATCTGCCTTCTTATTAGACTTTCTAATTTAATACAATATTTCATTACATTAAAACTTAAATACTTGCACCCGGAGGGTGCATATATTTGCTAGTACAAATAATTTACACAGTCATATGCTTTCCCATATTCTTCTCACTGTAAGCAGACTAGTGTTGATTGTATAACTGTGAGTCCAACTTTAAAGTTTGTTTTGGTTTTAGTTTTACCAAATAAAATTCAAGGAGTGTCTTTGATTCTTGGAAAAATAGTAGGATTGGTATGGAACTGCTTATTCTTTTCTCTTTTTTATCTGGGATTGAAGAATTCATTATCTCTAAAAGACGATCTTGTAAGAAGAATTCAAAAAGTTATATACAAAAACAACATGAATATTTTTTATATTTTTTAATCTTTTAAAAATAAGTTTTATGTGATGATTTATTTTAATTTCATTTGTTCCATAAAACAAATTAATAACAGAATTGTATTATTTAGATTTTAGGACTGTTGTCCTCATCTTTGTTGTTATATACACAACATTTTTGGCTTATGTACCTTCCAGCCTTCTTCAGGTGTTTCTTGTTATTTTTTAGATGAGTCTTGATAATTTGGATTATTTGGATT
Source organism: Doryteuthis pealeii (assembly GCA_023376005.1). Classification (NCBI taxonomy): domain Eukaryota; kingdom Metazoa; phylum Mollusca; class Cephalopoda; order Myopsida; family Loliginidae; genus Doryteuthis; species Doryteuthis pealeii. The sequence goes on along the minus strand of CM042174.1, from coordinate 48,876,031 downwards.
TTTCGGACTGTTGTCCTCATCTTTATTGTTATATGCACAACATTTTGGCTTATGTGCCCTCCGTCCTTCTTCAGGTGTTTCTTGTAGAAGCCGGGAACCTTCTCAGACTCTGGAATCTTCTTTCTGTCGTCTTGCGCTTTAGAAAACACTGACTGCATTCCTGCAGAGGAGTAAGACTCCCCCAATGGGGCCACCTGGGGGTAGCAGCCTGTGATGTTTAAGAATGGAATTCAGGTAGCTGAGCAGTCCATGACATGAAACGCTCTACTTTGGTCCTAGATGAGTGGTCAATGAATCGGCTGGTGACGTCAAGCCCTAGCACCTATATGATTACCCGGCTGGTGATGTCAAGCCCCAAACCTTTTTATAATATGGGTGTTAGAAAGCAGTGGCTGAGGGTCTTCAGGTCCTGGTAATGACGGTAAACTGTATCTGATGGTGAGGTTCCAGTTTTGGAGGTTTGGGGAATGTGGAGCACCCCTTCATCACCATTGCTCCCAGGTTCACCCTGACCCGGAGTGGTAGTACCTGTTAGGGTCCCATCTATGGGTTAAATAGAAAAACATGAGTTTATAAACAAAAAATGAGTATCCATTAAGAATAAATTTATTTCAAAACTTTGTCAGCATTAAATGACACACTGAGGTTGATATGCCGTAAAACAAACTAAACCAAGATATGGGGAGATAGTGAAAATGGAAGATGTCTAAGGAGGCATAACAAACACATAATTTGTATTAGTTTGAATATTTGGACTATTTATGTTCATTGTTATTTACATATATAACAATAAAGATGAGGCCAATAGTCCGAATGATGAAAATAATACAAATTATCAAGCCTCATCTCATAAATTCAAAGAAACATAATAATAATAATAAAAATGGATACATTGTACTAAAATTCTCTTGATGTTTGTATATTTTATGTAACTGTTATCCAACAAAAGATGGCACACTGTAGCATGATTTTTGATAGAGCAATACACTTAAATTGCTTTGAATTAGAGATTTTTTTTCTTTTTTAAGGTTGGATGTTAGAGGATAGTAAAAAGGGGAGATGTCCAAGGGGACATAACAAACAAATAATAATAAATAGTCACTATTTCCCTCCCTCCATTTATTTAAAAAATACCTCCAAATAATTACTACAGAATGCTATAAAGATTAAAAAAAAAGAATTCTGAAAATTCAAGTTGATTAATATCTTTTTAAAGTTGATGTTGGAATACAGTAAAAAGGAAGGATGCCCTAGGAGACATAGCAATTCATAATTTTTTTAAAGATTGATGTCAGAAAGATGGTAAAAAGGAAGAGATGCCTTAGGAGACATAACAAATCATGATAATTTTTAAAGGTTGATGTCATAAGATCGTAAAAAGTGTAAGATGCCCAAGGAGACATAACAAACAAATAATATTAACAATTGCACAAAATAATAATGAAGTTGATAAAACCAAACGATTAATACTACTCAAATATTGATCACTTTATATTATTATTAATATTATCATCATCATTATTATTATTATTATTATTATTATTATTATTAGTAGTAGTAGTAGTAGTAGTAGTAGTAGTTCTGTTGCAAAGATTTCTTCTTTTTTTTTTAAATCTGTTTTCTTCCTTTTGTTTCTCCTTTTTTTTCCTTTTATCTTTTCTTTTCTTTTTTTTTCCATTTTTTGTTGATGTGAGAAGAAGGGGAGATGCCCAAGGAGACATAACAAATAATAATTGCACAAAATAATTCTGATATTTAAGTTCTATAATCTTGTTGATGAAACTCAAATAGATCACTTTATGTTATTATTATTTTATTATCATTATTATTATTACTAGCAAATATTGCACCCTCCGGGTGCAAGTTTTTTAATGTAAAATATTGTATCAAATTAGAAATGCTATGCTAAAAGATAAAATATTTGAAACAGAGGAGGGTATAATAAAAAAAAAATGAACAACTGAAACTTACTCTTCCCTCACTCCCGTCTTTCATTGCTAAATTTTCCTAATTTAACTTTAGTTTAGTAAAGAATTTCTGTTATTTTTTCTTTTAGATTTATCCAGAGATTTAGTCATTGATAAAACCAAACAAAATACTCATATTTATTAAAATCAATATGCAAATTAGCCTTTCCATTCACACTGTAAACTGCTATTTTGTTGTATATATAAATACTTAGGTTTAAATAAATATCCTGTAGAAGGTGACGTAAATAACTAAGGGAATTGTTACTTGAATAGTAATATAGTTTCGGTTACACACAATCTCCATTATAATAAGATTAGTAGTAGTAGTAGTAGTAGTTGTTGTAGTAGTTCTGTAAAAAGATTTCTTTCTTTTTTTTTCTTTTTTTTCTTTCCTTTTTTTTTTCTTTCTTTCTGAACCCATGAAAAAACAACTGACATTGTTTTTAAAAGAAAACTTTTTTTGGTGAGAAGAAAGTAAAAATGGGAGATGCCCTAGGAGACGTAACAAATAAGAGTGATACCAATCCACAAAACAGTACTGAGAATAAAGTATTATCTTGTAGATAAAACCAAAGGATTAATACTACTCTAATACTGATCACTTTAAACTATTATTAGTTGTAGTTGTAATAGTTCTGTGCAAAGATTTTTTCCTTTTTTTTTTTTTTTTTTTTTTTTCCTTCTATTTTTATTTAAAACAAATATTTTTTCTCTTTTTTCTGAACCCATAAAAAAACAAGTGACATTGTTTTTAAATCATACCAAGAAAAAAACTCGGTTACCATACAATGTTTGTTTGTTTTTTTAAATTTTGTTTTTATTTTTATAGTTCAGTTTTTTATCAATATCGTACAAGAATCGATTTTTTTTTAAAAAGGAAGTGTGCATAGTTGCGTGACCGCATTTAATGTCATTAATGGTTCTGTTGAAAAGACAATTTTAACTAAACACAAATTGAACATTTTCCCCCGAAACTAGAAGTGCATTTTTATCTTTTTTTTAAAATTTTTTGTTTATTTATCTTTTTTATCCATGTTAAATTTAGAATTTAAGTTCGCTAAAAAAAATTGATATAAGATAGTAAAAAGAGGAGATGCCCTAGGAGATATAACAAACAAATAATAATGGTATAATCATTTCCAGAGGAAATTGTTATGGATTAGCCCAGTGTTGGGGGGGGGGAGAGAAATGGAATATATTCAGAATTTATACTTAGATACCCTCACACACCCCCCACACACTGTTCATGTTTAATAAAAATTCAATATGTACTCAATGCCTGAAATTTCATTGTTGGCCTGAAGGCTTAATTAAGAGCTCTCCGCAGGACCTGTGTGTCTTGTCCATCTTACTCGGATGGTTTGGGTGATATGTGGCAGGTGGCCGTACAACTGTTTTCTCATGGGGTGTTCTTTCCACAATTTGTTTAAGACTGCACGCAGCATTCTTGTGCCGCTCCCATCTAGTTTCTTTCTTTATATACTTTTATATATATATATATATATATATAAAAGTATATGAAGAAATTTTATTACCCCACAGCTGAGAGTAAAAGGACAATAAAAAAATATAAATAAATTTAAAAAAAGAATTTTTTTCAAATGCCTTAAAAGTAATAAAGAATTCATCATTCGCATCTGATGATTTGGGAGAGTTAGACACTTTGTCTAAGCTTCCTGAAATAGACTATAATGCAAGAATTCTAAGTCTTTTGTTATATTTTTACTTATAAATTTGCTCTGTGACTCTAACTTATTGTTATAAGAGCACACATTGAGCTCTGTAAACTGCGACAGGTTTTAAAAAAAAACTCCTATGTCGTAAGGAAGATTTCTTCTCTGGACTTTTGGATTATATATATATATATATATATATATATATATATATATATATCACTACTGCAAACGCTCGCTCGGACCACTACCATTCCTACAACCTCCTACTACCTATGGTTATTACCTCCCACTTCTAATTTCTTGCTACTACTCGTTCTCGTTAAAAACGAGACACAAAATTATACCATCATTTCCTACCTGAGGATGGCAAATTGTATTGCCGAAAGCGCTCGTTTTAAAACCTTTGGTTGACTGTTACACCAGTTACACCCCGACACCAGAAGGATGGCCTGAAAATTGGAACGGATCAACCAAAGACAGGAATTGTCTGTACAGTTCAACAAAACTTGTATAAAAGAAAAAATGCTGCCAAAATACACTTTTATATATATATATATATATATATATATATTAAAGATTTAATCAGTTTACCTAATTGCTGCCCAATAGGTCGGCTTTTAAGCTAGTAAAGAATAAACTATTAAAAAGATAAAAATCATGGCATGGCATGACCACTATATATCACTCAATGTGTCATGAAATCACATTTGTAATCCAGATAAGCCTAAGGAAATCCGTGATCCTTTCTTAAGACATTTTTCCTTGATCCAATCTTCATTCGACTGCAACCCGTGAAGAATCCTTTCGACCTTCAATTCTTACCCGTAAAGATTTTCGTGAGTCGGTTTTCACGTCTCTTCAAATGATAATTTTTCTGTTTTGCCTTTGGTAGTGTTTTTTAAATTGGATAAAAAAAAAATCCATATTGAACTCTGCTATCTTCATCTTCATCTTCAAGTCTGGAACTCTTTCGGATCAGATCTGATGTTCCTGTTTTTATAGACAGTTTTCTTTACTTATTCTACTTAAAATGTTATATCAGTTTTAACTTTACCATTTCCACCATTGCTATGATCTTTATCACCTATATGAAGGATAAGCAGGATTACCTGGTGTTGCCTGGGTTAGCCTAATGTAAGGAACTATTATGTTGCTGAAATGCTTTAGCATTTACCATTATTAATGCAATCTTTATCACGTTGTACATATATACATATATATATATATATATATATATATATGATAAGTTGTAAACAAGGTATGTTTGGAATGGCTTTTTTGCCGACAATTTTTGGGAGAATATGTGCTTAATTAGAGTCGTACCTAATTTTGAAAATTAATTAATTAATAATGAATTAGGCGGGAATGCCTATTTAAATGTATGGCTAAACAAATCGAGAAAAATCAATCTCTGTATGTATCACGCACAGGGCGGCCTTCCTATCTATAGCTCTGCTGATGAGGCCTAATAGGCCGAAATGTACATACAGAGATTGATTTTTCTCGATTTGTTTAGCCATACATTTAAATAGGCATTCCCGCCTAATTCATTATTAATTGATTAATTTTCAAAATTAGGTACGACTCTAATTAAGCACATATTCTCCAAAAATTGTCGGCAAAAAGCCATTCCAAACATACCGTGTTTACAACTTATCATATCGTCGTGTAATAAAAGTCACTAGAAGAGGAATATTAACCTACTCTAAACAAATCGTAAAATCTAAGAAGTCCGTTTGGTGTAGAGGTTATGGATCGGCCTGTCAGCTTGGCAGTCCGGTTTCAAATCACGCACAGGCAGCCTTCCTATCTATAGCTCTGCTGATGAGGTCTAATAGGCCGAAATGTACATACAGAGATTGATTTTTCTCGATTTGTTTAGCCATACATTTAAATAGGCATTCCCGCCTAATTCATTATTAATTAATTAATTTTCAAAATTAGGTACGACTCTAATTAAGCACATATTCTCCCAAAATATATATATATATATATAACTCTGTTTTTTGTTGGCTTGTTTACTTCCCATGCTTCATGATGTCCCAAAAAACATTCATAAGAACAAAGTTGATACACAATATTCATATATATATATATATATATATATATATATATATATATATATATATATATATATGTATGTATGTATGTTTTGGAGGATATGTGCTTAATTGAAGTCATACCTAATTTTGAAAATTAATTAGTTAATAATTCATGAATTTAGGCAGGCATATATGTTCAAATGTAAGGCTAAACAAATCGAGAAAATGTCAATCCGTGTATGTACATTTCGACCTATTAGGTCTCATCAGCAAGATTATAGACCTAATAGGTTGAAATGTACATACAGGGATTGACATTTTCTCGATTTGTTTAGCCTTAAATTTGAACATATATGCCTGCCTAAATTCATGAATTATTAACTAATTAATTTTCAAAATTAGGTATGACTTCAATTAAGCACATATCCTCCAAAAATTGTCGGCTAAAAGGCCATATCAAAAATAAACACATTGTTTGTTTACTTACTTTCATATATATATATATATATATATATATATATATATATATATATATATATATGTGTGTGTGTGTGTGTGTGTGTGTGTGTGTGTGTATAATTAATGAAGATCAAGAATATGTGGATAAATAGAAGAGACTGGGGTTTTTAACCTTGGTATGGTAACCAGTCTATGAGAAAGAAAACTCTGATTTAAACCTGTTAAACTCTGCTAAAAAATTGACCTTGTGTCACGTCTTACTCGTGTGGAGGAGTTGGTAAATATACTTATAAATAATTTTATGAAAAAATCAACAAAAGCAGACACATACCAAAAGCAGAGGCTTACAGACTTTTGTTTTCATTAATAATTTCTTTTTCTTTAAACCAACGAAGGCCCTGATAAAGGTTTGTTAAACAAACCGAAACACTGCAGTGTCGGCTTATTAAACATCAATCGTTAATGAAACTTTATTTTTTCAATTTTTTCATTACATATTGTCTGATTTACTTACATTTTTTCTTTATATCATGTCGCACTATCAGCTCAGATATCCATGACAATCTCCAACTGTCCCTATCACTCATGATTCTTGGGAGGTCCTGTATGCAGCATCCAGTATCTGCACAGAGCTGATCAATGTACGTCTTTACTGGTCGGCCCACACTGGCGTTCCCATGTGCTGGCTTCAACAGGAGGATGTTGCTTATGAGTTTGTCCTTGCTTCTCCAGCAGTGTCCTGTGTGTCTTGTCCATCTTACTCGGATGGTTTGGGTGATATGTGGCAGGTGGCCATACAGCTGTTTTCTCGTGGGGTGTTGTTTTGATGATTTGTCTAAGACTGCAAGCAGCATTCTTGTGCCGCTCCCATCTAGTTTCTTTCTTCATATACTTTATATGTATATACATATACATATATATATATATCTTATTATAATGGAGATTGTGTGTTTTTCTGTCTGTAACCGAAACTATATTCCTACTCAAGTCACAATTCTCTTAGTTATTGACATCACATTCTCCATGATTTTATTTTTATTTAAACCTCAATTATTAATAAAATTGTTTTACATTATTAATACTGTTAACTATGTCTACATAGTGACAACATGCAATTATATTTATATATACAACAAAATAGCGGTTTACAGTGTGAACGGGAAGGCTAATTTGCATATTAATATTAAAAAATCGAATTTAATAAATATGTGCTTAGTATTATTGATTTCTAACTGTTTGGTTTTATTTTAATGAATATAAGCAAAAATCTCTTCAATGAATCTTAAATGAAATCCATTAACAAGATAAAATAATATCATTTTATTCTTTACTTCCTCTTATAACTAAATACTTAAATTAGAAAAAATAACAATGAAAGACGAGAGTGATGGAAGAGTAAGTTTCAGTTGTTCCATTTTTTATTATACTCCCTCTGTTTCAAATCTTTTATTATACTCCCTCTGTTTCAAATCTTTTATTATACTCCCTCTGTTTCAAATCTTTTTATCTGTATTCTTATTTAGTTTCATTAGCCTTTCTAATTTAATGCAATATTTTATTACATTAAAACTTAAATACTTGCACCCGGAGGGTGCATATATTTGCTAGTATATATATATATATATATTAAAGACTAATTGTGTTACCAGGTAAAATATGAGGGGTTTTATTTATTTATTTATTATTATTTTTTTTCTTTTTTTTTTCTTTTTTTCCCAAGATCTAATCAGTTTTTTGGTTTGCGCTAGTAATCACTTCAAACACCCACGAGACAAAATTTAATTGTCGGAGGTTTTCAAAATCTGTTTTTGTCAAAGAAAAGAAAATTCATTTACAATCCAAAGAATTTCATTGCCTGATTTTTACGCATTAACCATTTCTAGACGATGACGTTATGGAGTGACTCTTTTTTTCTTTTTCTTTTTTTTTTTTATATATACTATTAAGTATGTATGGGGTAAATGCATTGCTAAGGATTTTACTATAGAAATGCATTGAAAATCAGGAAGAAAGGGATTGTCAGTGGTCAGGAATTAATGGAAATATTACTATAGAATAGGACTATTATGTGTATAAAAATGTATTGCTAAGGATTTTACTATAGAAATGCATTGAAAATTGTTAGGTCACCTAACGAAAATAGACTTGAACTAAAATAGAGTTGCTCCCCTTTTGTTTTGTTTACATTTAAATGTAGAATGCTAGCGTTCACACAGTTTCAGTTGAGGATCGTCTGCAAGTTAGAAGCAATTTCTACTCAGTGTTTTCAATAAATCCTTCTTTATTAATTTCCAAATAACCTTGCCTTGTATTGATCATTCCATATTTCCATACAATTTCTTCTGTACACATCAAAGACATAACAAAGATCATGAAAAAAGGGATTGTCAATGGTCAGGAATTTATGCAAATATTTCTATAAGCGATGTTCTCCTGTGGAAGCCAACACATGGACATGCTAGTGTGGGTCGCCCAGCAAGGACCTACATTGGCCTATTATGCAAAGATGCTGGTTGCTGCACAGAAAACCTCCCAGAGGCAATGAATGATGGAGAAGGTTGGCGAGAGATTGTCATGGATATCTGTGCTGCTTGTGCGATATAATGATTACTATAGAAAAGAACTATTATGTGTATAAGATAAATGTATTGCTAAGGATTTTACTATAGAAATGCATTGAAAATCAGGAAGTAAGGGATTGTCAATGGTCAGGAATTTATACAAATATTACTATAGAATAGGACTATTATGTGTATAAAATCAGGAAGAAAGGGATTGTCAGTGGTCAAGAATTAATGCAAATATTACTATAGCATAGGACTATTATGTGTATAAGATAAATGTATTGCTAAGGATTTTACTATAGAAATGCATTGAAAATCAGGAAGTAAGGGATTGTCAATGGTCAGGAATTAATGCAAATATTACTATAGAATAAGACTATTATGTGTATAAAATAAGTGTATTGCTAAGGATTTTACTATAGAAATTCATTGAAGATAAAGAAAAAAAAAGGTATTTTCAGGGTTCAAGAATAGAATGGAAAATTACAAACTGAATAGTTATAAGTAGTACCTGTTAGGGTACCATGTATGGGTTAAATAAAACAAAACGAGTTCTAAAAGAATTGAATATCCATCAAGAATAAATAAAACAAAACTTTAATGGCATAAGTAAAAAGTAAGTAAAGTCATCAGGGTGGCCTACAGTTGGTATCAGCCAGACAGCAAGGGAGGCTATCCTTTTTTCACTAGTGCCAGACCAAGGAGATTGTTTTGTTCTCTGAGGTGGAGCACCACACCTACCATCAACTCCTTACTTTACCACACAGATCCCTGTGATACTCATGCTGAAAGGATGGAGTCTTTGTGGATGAGCAGTCCATGACATGCAACACTCCACTTAGAACCTTACTTAGGCTAGACGGGCAGTCGGAAAGGCCACCTCCGAACAATCAGCTGGCCACGTCAAGCCCTAGCACCTATATGATTTTCCCAACCTTATTGCCCTTATGGCAAGCCCCAATCCCTTTTTATCATATGGGTGCTAGAAGGCGGTGGCTGCGGATCTACATGTCCTGGGAATGACGTTAAACTCTCTGATGGTGAGGTTCCAGTTTTGGAGGTTTGGGGAATGTGGAGCACCCCTTCATCACCATTGCTCCCTGATTCACTCTGACCCGGAGTGGTAGTACCTGTTAGGGTCCCATCTATGGGTTAAATAGAAAACATGAGTTTATAAACAAAATTGTATTATCCATTAAAAATGAAATTATTTCAAAACTTTGTCAGCATTAAACATTTTTGAACACCAAATTACCAATAGAAATATTCAGCATAAGATAACTCAAGGGGTTGACATGCCGTAAAACTCAACCAACCAAACCAAACTAATCATATGCTAAGTTGGCGTGGCCGGGTATTGAACCAGGGACCTTGTGGTTCCTACTCGGACGCTCTACCAACTGATCTAAACTGGCCTTAAAATAACCCAACAACAGTTGAAATGCCATAAAAACCAACCAACTAACCAGCTTTAATACTCATTGTGGCCAAAATTAACAATTTAATGAAAATCTGATTCTTTTGTCCGTCTAATCAAAAGTGCCATCAATGGACTCATCCAATCCTGAAAGCAACAACGAAAAAAAAAACATGACAAAAGGAGCTGACAAAAGGACAGTTTTTAATCTTGTTTTCCCCATTGATAGGCCTGACACAAGACATATTGTCAGGTTTGAGCTGAAAACATAACCCCCACCCCCCACCCCACCCCCAAAAAAATGCACAAAGTAATTTGTGAGAGATTACGTTGAATTTACGATGGAACTATTTTGCTACAGACCAATAAAAATGTCAATGCTAAACTATTTCTGATATATGAAATGGGGGGGGGGGTGTATGTTCGGTTATGATGTCTGGTTAGCACTAATACCCTTGGGAAAGGTATGCATCCACCTACTGGTAAATAGGAGGTTAGACTAAAAAATTCTATGAAAAATCAATTGAGTCAAATTTTAATAAAAATTTTTGATAATTA
>CM042174.1:48852845-48860345 GCA_023376005.1 Doryteuthis pealeii | reverse complement strand
AATAAATAAAGGGTTAGGTTCAAAGTTCCGTGATGGCTCCCGAATACAAGAAAGTTCCCGAGTTCGAAAAGAAGGTTCCCGAGTCCGACAAGAAATACCTGAAGAAGGCCGGAGGGTATATCGGCCAAAACGTTGTACAAATAACAATGAAGACGGGGACAATAGTCCGAATAACGCTAAAAATACAAATCTCCTATATGTATATATGTATATGTTGAAAAAAATGAATAAAGGAAAGAAAGTATAGAATGGATAATATAGGATGTTTTAATCAATTTTACTTACACGTGTTTCGGTCAGGAGTTTATAGTATGTGGCCTAACATCAAAAGCATATTATAAGGTTATGATAATAACTGCCTACCCTAACCCTATTTCAGAATTTTAGAATATTTTCGAATTCAATAGATCCGATTCATGTAAATTATGCATAAATTATTTTTTAATTATTCTTAATTACTATATACAGCTTATGACTGAATTGCATTTCTTTAAATTGAATATATGTGAAAAATAATTAGTTTCAATAAATTGCCTACTACTTATATCTATAAATATACTCTTACTAAGGTAGGACACATTCAAACTGGGTAGGCCACATACTATAACAGAATCAAAAAGGTAGGTTGCATACTATAACGGCACCAAAAATTATTTTTCTCTGAATTTTTGAGATGAGGCTTGATAGTTTGTATTATTTGTACTATTCAGACTATTGTCCTCATCTTTATTGTTATCTCTACAACGTTTCGGCCGATGTGCTCTCCGGCCTTCTTCAGGTGTTTCTTGTAAAACTCTGGAGGATTCAGGACATAATCAGGTGCCTTCATGGAATTTTTAACCTAACTTTTTATTCAATCCACGGGAGTAGACTATTCTCATTCCGTTAAACCATCAATAATTAACACAGTTTAACACTTGTATCATGGTTAGTGGAATGAAAACTGTCTATCTCTGTGGATTGAATAAAGGGTTCGGTTTGAGGTTCCATGAAGGCTCCTGAGTTTGACGAGAAGGTCCCCGGATTCTGACCAGAAACACCTGCAGAAGGCCGGAGAGCACATCAGCTAAAACGTTGAGTAGATAAAAGTAGTACAAATTATCATGCCGCATCTCAAAAATTCAGAGAAATTAAAGTATCATATTGTGATATATCCACAGGTCCTGCTAGTAGAGAGAGTTAAATCAAGATTATTATACTTTTTACATATTGAACTATCTAGCAATAGCTCTTAAGTAAACATATCAAATGTGATAATTAAATTATCATTTTGTGGTATATCCACAGGTCCTGCTTAGTAGAGAGAGTTAAATCAAGATTATTATACTTTTTACATATTGAACTATTAGCAATAGCTCTTAAGTAAACATATCAAATGTGATAATTAAATTATCATACTTTGTATATCCACAGGTCCTGCTAGTAGAGAGAGTTAAATCAAGATTATTATACTTTTTACATATTGAACTATTAGCAATAGCTCTTAAGTAAACATATCAAATGTGATAATTAAATTATCATATTGTGTATATCCACAGGTCCTGCTAGTAGAGAGAGTTAAATCAAGATTATTATACTTTTTACATATTGAACTATTAGCAATAGCTCTTAAGTAAACATATCAAATGTGATAATTAAATTATCATATTGTGTATATCCACAGGTCCTGCTAGTAGAGAGAGTTAAATCAAGATTATTATACTTTTTACATATTGAACTATTAGCAATAGCTCTTAAGTAAACATATCAAATGTGATAATTAAATTATCATATTGTATATCCACAGGTCCTGCTAGAGAGAGTTAAATCAAGATTATTATACTTTTTACATATTGGACATATTGTTATATCCACAGTCCTGCTAGTAGAGAGAGTTAAATCAAGATTATTATACTTTTACATATTGAACTATTAGCAATAGCTCTTAAGTAAACATATCAAATGTGATAATTAAATTATCATATTGTGGTATATCCACAGGTCCTGCTAGTAGAGAGAGTTAAATCAAGATTATTATACTTTTTACATATTGAACTATTAGCAATAGCTCTTAAGTAAACATATCAAATGTGATAATTAAATTATCATATTGTGTATATCCACAGGTCCTGCTAGTAGAGAGAGTTAAATCAAGATTATTATACTTTTTACATATTGAACTATTAGCAATAGCTCTTAAGTAAACATATCAAATGTGATAATTAAATTATCATATTGTGTATATCCACAGGTCCTGCTAGTAAGAGAGTTAAATCAAGATTATTATACTTTTTACATATTGAACTATTTAGCAATAGCTCTTAAGTAAACATCAAATGTTGATAATTAAATTATCATACTGTGGTATATCCACAGGTCCTGCTAGTAAGAGAGTTAAATCAAGATTATTATACTTTTTACATATTGAACTATTAGCAATAGCTCTTAAGTAAACATATCAAATGTGATAATTAAATTATCATATTGTGTATATCCACAGGTCCTGCTAGTAAGAGAGTTAAATCAAGATTATTATACTTTTTACATATTGAACTATTTAGCAATAGCTCTTAAGTAAACATATCAAATGTGATAATTAAATTATCATATTGTATATCCACAGGTCCTGCTAGTAAGAGAGTTAAATCAAGATTATTATACTTTTTACATATTGAACTATTTAGCAATAGCTCTTAAGTAAACATATCAAAATGTGATAATTAAATTATCATATTGTGTATATCCACAGGTCCTGCTAGTAAGAGAGTTAAATCAAGATTATTATACTTTTTACATATTGAACTATTTAGCAATAGCTCTTAAGTAAACATATCAAATTGTAATAATTAAATTATCATATTGTGTATATCCACAGGTCCTGCTAGTAAGAGAGTTAAATCAAGATTATTATACTTTTTACATATTGAACTATTAGCAATAGCTCTTAAGTAAACATATCAAATGTTAATTAAATTATCATATTGTGTATATCCACAGGTCCTGCTAGTAAGAGAGTTAAATCAAGATTATTATACTTTTTACATATTGAACTATTAGCAATAGCTCTTAAGTAAACATATCAAAATGTGATAATTAAATTATCATATTGTGTATATCCACAGGTCCTGCTAGTAGAGAGAGTTAAATCAAGATTATTATACTTTTTACATATTGAACTATTAGCAATAGCTCTTAAGTAAACATATCAAATGTGATAATTAAATTATCATATTGTGTATATCCACAGGTCCTGCTAGTAAGAGAGTTAAATCAAGATTATTATACTTTTTACATATTGAACTATTTAGCAATAGCTCTTAAGTAAACATATCAAATGTGATAATTAAATTATCATATTGTGTATATCCACAGGTCCTGCTAGTAAGAGAGTTAAATCAAGATTATTATACTTTTTACATATTGAACTATTTAGCAATAGCTCTTAAGTAAACATATCAAATAATAATTAAATTATCATACTGTGTATATCCACAGGTCCTGCTAGTAAGAGAGTTAAATCAAGATTATTATACTTTTTACATATTGAACTATTTAGCAATAGCTCTTAAGTAAACATATCAAATGTGATAATTAAATTATCATACTGTGTATATCCACAGGTCCTGCTAGTAAGAGAGTTAAATCAAGATTATTATACTTTTTACATATTGAACTATTAGCAATAGCTCTTAAGTAAACATATCAAATGTGATAATTAAATTATCATTTGTGTATATCCACAGGTCCTGCTAGTAAGAGAGTTAAATCAAGATTATTATACTTTTTACATATTGAACTATTTAGCAATAGCTCTTAAGTAAACATATCAAATGTTAATTAAATTATCATATTGTGTATATCCACAGGTCCTGCTAGTAAGAGAGTTAAATCAAGATTATTATACTTTTTACATATTGAACTATTTAGCAATAGCTCTTAAGTAAACATATCAAATTGATAATTAAATTATCATATTGTGTATATCCACAGGTCCTGCTAGTAGAGAGTTAAATCAAGATTATTATACTTTTTACATATTGAACTATTTAGCAATAGCTCTTAAGTAAACATATCAAATGTGATAATTAAATTATCATATTGTGATATATCCACAGGTCCTGCTAGTAAGAGAGTTAAATCAAGATTATTATACTTTTTACATATTGAACTATTAGCAATAGCTCTTAAGTAAAACATATCAAATTTTAATAATTAAATTATCATATTGTGGTATATCCACAGGTCCTGCTAGTAAGAGAGTTAAATCAAGATTATTATACTTTTTACATATTGAACTATTAGCAATAGCTCTTAAGTAAACATATCAAATTGATAATTAAATTATCATATTGTGGTATATCCACAGTCCTGCTAGTAGAGAGAGTTAAATCAAGATTATTATACTTTTTACATATTGAACTATTAGCAATAGCTCTTAAGTAAAATATCAAATTGATAATTAAATTATCATTTGTGTATATCCACAGGTCCTGCTAGTAAGAGAGAGTTAAATCAAGATTATTATACTTTTTACATATTGAACTATTTAGCAATAGCTCTTAAGTAAACATATCAAATGTGATAATTAATTATCATATTGTGATATATCCACAGGTCCTGCTAGTAAGAGAGTTAAATCAAGATTATTATACTTTTTACATATTGAACTATCTAGCAATAGCCTCTTAAGTAAACATATCAAATGTTGTAATTAATTATCATATTGTGATATATCCACACGGTCCTGCTAGTAGAGAGAGTTAAATCACAAGATTTTATACTTTTTCTACATATGAACTATCTAGCCATAGCTCTTAAGTATACACAACGATGTAGATAATTAACTATCATATTGTGACTATATCCACAAGGTCTGCTACGTAGAGAGAGTTAAAATCAAGATTATTATAACCTTTCTTAACATATTCGAACTATCTGGCAATAGCTCTTAAGTAACATATCAAATGTCGATAATTAAAGTAATCATATATTGTGATATATCCAACAGGTCCTGCTAGTAGAGAGAGTTAAATCAAGATTATTATACTTTTTACATATTGAACTATCTAGCAATAGACTCTAAAGTAAACATATCAAATCGTGATAATTAAAGTATCATCATATTGTGAATATACACAGGTCTGCTAGTAGAGAGAGTTAAATCAAGATATATTATACTTTTTTACATATTGAACTATCTGCAATAGCTCTTAAGTAAACATTATCAAATGTGATAATTAAATTATCATTATTGTGATATATCCACAGCGTCTGACTAGTAGAGGAGTTAAATCAAGATATCTATCTTTTCATACATACTTGACTATCTAGCAATAGCTCTAGTAAACGATATCAAATGGATAATTAAATTATTAATAATGTGATATAATCCACCAGGTCCTAGCTTCAAGATACGAGACGAGTCTACTCTCAAGATTTCTGATACTTTTTCACATATTGACACTATTAGCAATAGCTCTTAGTAAACATCAAATTGATAATTAAATTGATATTATTTGTTGAGTATATCACAGGTACCTTGCTAGTAAGAGAGTTAAATCACGATTATTCTACCTTTTTTACATATTGAACTATTCCTAACAATAGCTCTTAAGTTAAACATATTCAAATGTTGCTTAATAAATTATCATCTGGTATATCCACAGGTCCTGCCATAGTTGAGAGTTAAAATCAAGATTATTAACTTTTTCTACATATGAACTACATCTATGCAATAGCTCTTAAAGTAACATCAAATGTTATTAACTTATAATTATCAAGTTGTGTTATATCCACACGGTCCTGCTCAAGTCAGAGAGAAGTTAATCAAGATTTATTATCACTTTTGTACATATTGAACTATGCTAACAATAGCTCTTAAGTAACATATCCAACATTTGATAATTAAATTTATCATATTGTGGTAATATCCACAGTCCGCTGCTTAGTAGAGAGAGTTAACATCAAGATTATTATACTTATCTTTACATATTGAACTAAAAATCATACAAAATAGCTCTAAGTAACATATCACAATGTGATAATTAAAATTCATTATATGTAAGATATATCCACAGGATCCTGATAGTAGAGATGAGTTAAAATTTGAAGATATCTATACTTTTTACATACAAACTTGAACATTAGCAATAGCTCTTACAGCTAACATATCAAAATGGTATTTAAAATTATCATATTCGTCATATTATCCAAAGCGTCCTGCTAGTTAGAGAGAGTTTAAATCAAATTATTATACTTTTTACATATTGAACTATCTAGGCCAATAGCTCTAAGTAACATATCAAATGTTATAATTTACTTATATCACTTGTGACTTATCACACAGGTCTTGCCTAGTAGAGAAGAGTTTAACATCAAATTATTATACTTTTTTACAATTGAACTATCTAGCCATAGCTCTTAAGTAACATAATCAAAGGTGATAATTAAATGTATCATATTGTGTATTCCACAGGTCCTGCAGTAGAGAGTTAAATCAAGATTAGTAACTTTTTACATATTGTTAACTATCTAACAATAGCTCTTAAGTAAAACATATCAAATGTTTTGATAATAAATTATCATATTCTGGTATATCCCAGGTCCTGCTTAGGTAGAAGAGTTAAATCAAGCATTAATTAACTTTTTTACATATTGAACTATCTAGCACATAGCTCTTAAGTTAAACATATCAACATTTGATAATTACATTCTCAATATAATGTGGTAATCATCCACAGGTCCATGCTAGTGAGAGACGGTCTAAATCAAGATTATTATACTTTACATATTGAAACTATCCTAGCAAATAGCTCTTAAGTAAAATTCAAAAAGTGATAATGTAAATTCATATTGTTGGTATATTCCACGGTTCCTGTCAGTAGAGAGAGTTAAATCTAAGATATCGTATACTTTTCTTTACATATTGCTGAACTTATCTCAGCAATGCTCTCTACGCCCTAAAAAACTACATCAAATGTGATAATTAAAATTCCATAATGTGATTATAAATCCAAGGTCCTGCTAAGTAGAGAGAGTCTTAAAATCAAGATTATTATACTTTTTACTATTGAACTATCTAGCACTTAGCTCTTAATAAACATTATCAAATGTGATAACTTATTATCATATTGTGGTATATCACAGGTCCTGCTAGTAGAGAGAATTAAATTCAAATTATTATTTTAACATATTGAACTATCTAACAATGCTCACTAAGATAAACACTATTCACATGTGCTAATTAAACTCTCTATATTGTGGTACTTCACGTGCTAGTAGAGAGAGTTAATCAACGGATATCTATACTTTACATATCTGACTATCTGGCAATAGCTCTAAGTAAATATCAAATGTGATAATTAATAATAAACTCAGGTCTGCTAGTAGAGAGAGTTAATAATTACTATACTTTTTTACATATTGAACTACTCTAGCCATAGCTTCTTAAGTCACATCAAATTATAATTAAATTATCATACTTGTGGTATATCCACAGGTCCTGCATCTCTCTCTTCGAAT
>CM042174.1:48813585-48852745 GCA_023376005.1 Doryteuthis pealeii | reverse complement strand
GAGAGATTAAAATTGTTGGGATCAGATATTTTTTTTTAAAACATTAAAAAAAAAATCAAATATTGTGATTTATTATCCACAGGTCCCCTGCTAGAGAGAAGAGTTTTATGCAAAGATTAATTATACTTTTTAACATATTTTGAAACTAGGGCAATCAGCTCTTAAGTAACATATCAAAATGTGATAATTAAAAATTATCATATTGTGATATATCCACAGGTCCTGCTAGTAGAGAGATTAAATCAAGATTATTATACTTTTTACATATTGAACTAGGCAATAGCTCTTAAGTAAACATATCAAATGTGATAATTAAATTATCATATTGTGGTATATCCACAGGTCCTGCTAGTAGAGAGATTAAATCAAGATTATTATACTTTTTACATATTGAACTAGGCAATAGCTCTTAAGTAAACATATCAAAATGTGATAATTAAATTATCATACTGTGGTATATCCACAGGTCCTGCTAGTAGAGAGAGTTAAATCAAGATTATTATACTTTTTACATATTGAACTATTAGCAATAGCTCTTAAGTAAACATATCAAATGTGATAATTAAATTATCATATTGTGGTATATCCACAGGTCCTGCTAGTAGAGAGAGTTAAATCAAGATTATTATACTTTTTACATATTGAACTATTAGCAATAGCTCTTAAGTAAACATATCAAAATGTATAATTAAATTATCATACTGTGGTATATCCACAGGTCCTGCTAGTAGAGAGATTAAATCAAGATTATTATACTTTTTACATATTGAACTATTAGCAATAGCTCTTAAGTAAACATATCAAATGTGATAATTAAATTATCATACTGTGGTATATCCACAGGTCCTGCTAGTAGAGAGATTAAATCAAGATTATTATACTTTTTACATATTGAACTATTAGCAATAGCTCTTAAGTAAACATCAAATGTGATAATTAAATTATCATATTGTGGTATATCCACAGGTCCTGCTAGTAGAGAGAGTTAAATCAAGATTATTATACTTTTTACATATTGAACTATTAGCAATAGCTCTTAAGTAAACATATCAAAATGTGATAATTAAATTATCATACTGTGGTATATCCACAGGTCCTGCTAGTAGAGAGATTAAATCAAGATTATTATACTTTTTACATATTGAACTATTTAGCAATAGCTCTTAAGTAAACATATCAAAATGTATAATTAAATTATCATATTGTGGTATATCCACAGGTCCTGCTAGTAGAGAGAGTTAAATCAAGATTATTATACTTTTTACATATTGAACTATTAGCAATAGCTCTTAAGTAAACATATCAAATTTGATAATTAAATTATCATACTGTGGTATATCCACAGGTCCTGCTAGTAGAGAGATTAAATCAAGATTATTATACTTTTTACATATTGAACTATTAGCAATAGCTCTTAAGTAAACATATCAAATGTGATAATTAAATTATCATATTGTGGTATATCCACAGGTCCTGCTAGTAGAGAGATTAAATCAAGATTATTATACTTTTTACATATTGAACTATTTAGCAATAGCTCTTAAGTAAACATATCAAATGTGATAATTAAATTATCATACTGTGGTATATCCACAGGTCCTGCTAGTAGAGAGAGTTAAATCAAGATTATTATACTTTTTACATATTGAACTATTAGCAATAGCTCTTAAGTAAACATATGTGATAATTAAATTATCATATTGTGTATATCCACAGGTCCTGCTAGTAGAGAGAGTTAAATCAAGATTATTATACTTTTTACATATTGAACTATTAGCAATAGCTCTTAAGTAAACATATCAAATGTGATAATTAAATTATCATACTGTGGTATATCCACAGGTCCTGCTAGTAGAGAGAGAGTTAAATCAAGATTATTATACTTTTTACATATTGAACTATTAGCAATAGCTCTTAAGTAAACATATCAAATGTGATAATTAAATTATCATACTGTGGTATATCCACAGGTCCTGCTAGTAGAGAGAGTTAAATCAAGATTATTATACTTTTTACATATTGAACTATTTAGCAATAGCTCTTAAGTAAACATATCAAATGTGATAATTAAATTATCATACTGTGGTATATCCACAGGTCCTGCTAGTAGAGAGAGTTAAATCAAGATTATTATACTTTTTACATATTGAACTATTAGCAATAGCTCTTAAGTAAACATATCAAATGTGATAATTAAATTATCATATTGTGGTATATCCACAGGTCCTGCTAGTAGAGAGAGTTAAATCAAGATTATTATACTTTTTACATATTGAACTATTAGCAATAGCTCTTAAGTAAACATATCAAATGTGATAATTAAATTATCATATTGTGGTATATCCACAGGTCCTGCTAGTAGAGAGTTAAATCAAGATTATTATACTTTTTACATATTGAACTATTAGCAATAGCTCTTAAGTAAACATATCAAATGTGATAATTAAATTATCATATTGTGGTATATCCACAGGTCCTGCTAGTAGAGAGAGTTAAATCAAGATTATTATACTTTTTACATATTGAACTATTAGCAATAGCTCTTAAGTAAACATATCAAATGTGATAATTAAATTATCATATTGTGGTATATCCACAGGTCCTGCTAGTAGAGAGTTAAATCAAGATTATTATACTTTTTACATATTGAACTATTAGCAATAGCTCTTAAGTAAACATAAAAATGTGATAATTAAATTATCATATTGTGTATATCCACAGGTCCTGCTAGTAGAGAGAGTTAAATCAAGATTATTATACTTTTTACATATTGAACTATTAGCAATAGCTCTTAAGTAAACATATCAAATGTGATAATTAAATTATCATATTGTGGTATATCCACAGGTCCTGCTAGTAGAGAGAGTTAAATCAAGATTATTATACTTTTTACATATTGAACTATTAGCAATAGCTCTTAAGTAAACATATCAAATGTGATAATTAAATTATCATATTGTGTATATCCACAGGTCCTGCTAGTAGAGAGAGTTAAATCAAGATTATTATACTTTTTACATATTGAACTATTAGCAATAGCTCTTAAGTAAACATATCAAATGTGATAATTAAATCATATTGTGTATATCCACAGGTCCTGCTAGTAGAGAGAGTTAAATCAAGATTATTATACTTTTTACATATTGAACTATTAGCAATAGCTCTTAAGTAAACATATCAAATGTGATAATTAAATTATCATATTGTGTATATCCACAGGTCCTGCTAGTAGAGAGAGTTAAATCAAGATTATTATACTTTTTACATATTGAACTAGCAATAGCTCTTAAGTAAACATATCAAATGTGATAATTAAATTATCATACTGTGTATATCCACAGGTCCTGCTAGTAGAGAGATTAAATCAAGATTATTATACTTTTTACATATTGAACTATTAGCAATAGCTCTTAAGTAAACATATCAAATGTGATAATTAAATTATCATATTGTGTATATCCACAGGTCCTGCTAGTAGAGAGAGTTAAATCAAGATTATTATACTTTTTACATATTGAACTATTAGCAATAGCTCTTAAGTAAACATATCAAATGTGATAATTAAATTATCATATTGTGGTATATCCACAGGTCCTGCTAGTAGAGAGATTAAATCAAGATTATTATACTTTTTACATATTGAACTATTAGCAATAGCTCTTAAGTAAACATATCAAATGTGATAATTAAATTATCATATTGTGTATATCCACAGGTCCTGCTAGTAGAGAGAGTTAAATCAAGATTATTATACTTTTTACATATTGAACTATTAGCAATAGCTCTTAAGTAAACATCAAATGTGATAATTAAATTATCATATTGTGTATATCCACAGGTCCTGCTAGTAGAGAGAGTTAAATCAAGATTATTATACTTTTTACATATTGAACTATTAGCAATAGCTCTTAAGTAAACATATCAAATGTTGATAATTAAATTATCATATTGTGGTATATCCACAGGTCCTGCTAGTAGAGAGTTAAATCAAGATTATTATACTTTTTACATATTGAACTATTAGCAATAGCTCTTAAGTAAACATCAAATGTATAATTAAATTATCATATTGTGGTATATCCACAGGTCCTGCTAGTAGAGAGAGTTAAATCAAGATTATTATACTTTTTACATATTGAACTATTAGCAATAGCTCTTAAGTAAACATATCAAATTTGATAATTAAATTATCATATTGTGGTATATCCACAGGTCCTGCTAGTAGAGAGAGTTAAATCAAGATTATTATACTTTTTACATATTGAACTATTAGCAATAGCTCTTAAGTAAACATATCAAATGTGATAATTAAATTATCATATTGTGTATATCCACAGGTCCTGCTAGTAGAGAGAGTTAAATCAAGATTATTATACTTTTTACATATTGAACTATTAGCAATAGCTCTTAAGTAAACATATCAAAATGTGATAATTAAATTATCATATTGTGTATATCCACAGGTCCTGCTAGTAGAGAGATTAAATCAAGATTATTATACTTTTTACATATTGAACTATTAGCAATAGCTCTTAAGTAAACATATCAAATGTGATAATTAAATTATCATATTGTGTATATCCACAGGTCCTGCTAGTAGAGAGAGTTAAATCAAGATTATTATACTTTTTACATATTGAACTATTAGCAATAGCTCTTAAGTAAACATATCAAATGTGATAATTAAATTATCATATTGTGGTATATCCACAGGTCCTGCTAGTAGAGAGTTAAATCAAGATTATTATACTTTTTACATATTGAACTAAGCAATAGCTCTTAAGTAAACATATCAAATGTGATAATTAAATTATCATACTGTGGTATATCCACAGGTCCTGCTAGTAGAGAGAGTTAAATCAAGATTATTATACTTTTTACATATTGAACTATTAGCAATAGCTCTTAAGTAAACATATCAAATGTGATAATTAAATTATCATATTGTGGTATATCCACAGGTCCTGCTAGTAGAGAGAGTTAAATCAAGATTATTATACTTTTTACATATTGAACTATTAGCAATAGCTCTTAAGTAAACATATCAAATGTGATAATTAAATTATCATATTGTGGTATATCCACAGGTCCTGCTAGTAGAGAGAGTTAAATCAAGATTATTATACTTTTTACATATTGAACTAAGCAATAGCTCTTAAGTAAACATAAAATGTATAATTAAATTATCATATTGTGTATATCCACAGGTCCTGCTAGTAGAGAGAGTTAAATCAAGATTATTATACTTTTTACATATTGAACTAAGCAATAGCTCTTAAGTAAACATATCAAATGTGATAATTAAATTATCATATTGTGGTATATCCACAGGTCCTGCTAGTAGAGAGAGTTAAATCAAGATTATTATTTTTTACATATTGCAATAGCTCTTAAGTAAACATATCAAATGTGATAATTAAATTATCATATTGTGGTATATCCACAGGTCCTGCTAGTAGAGAGTTAAATCAAGATTATTATACTTTTTACATATTGAACTAGCAATAGCTCTTAAGTAAACATATCAAATGTGATAATTAAATTATCATACTGTGTATATCCACAGGTCCTGCTAGTAGAGAGAGTTAAATCAAGATTATTATACTTTTTACATATTGAACTATTAGCAATAGCTCTTAAGTAAACATCAAATGTATAATTAAATTATCATATTGTGGTATATCCACAGGTCCTGCTAGTTGTCTATAGAACTTGATAGAGAATCCTTTAAAAGATTTGTTTAACTTTAAATTGTTTCTGTTTGTTTTTACCTACGTATATGTCAGTCTATGATGTATGAAGCATTTCTGTGTGGGTATTACTTTTTCTTTTTCTTTTTTTCAAATTTTCTTTTGACAATTTTTTAGAAACCAAGGGGCCACTTCCTGGGGCTAACACTTGATTCCTTTTTTGTATAGTATTTATATCCTAGGGCTCGTTTTTAGGATGAAGGATGTTTTTTTGATAGCTGCCATTTGTACTTTGTAGTGGATGTGTGTGTTTAGTTATTTACTAAGCTTAGCCTAGTTCTAGAATGTGTGTATGTATATATGTATACATAAATAGATGTGTGTGTGTGTATGTATATATGTATACATAAATAGATGTGTGTGTGTATGTATGTATATATAAATAGATGTGTGTGTGTATGTATATATGTATACATAAATAGATGTGTGTGTGTATGTATATATATGTATATACATAAATAGATGTGTGTGTATGTATATATGTATACATAAATAGATGTGTGTGTGTGTGTATATATGTATACATAATAGATGTGTGTGTGTATGTATATACATAAATAGATTGTGTGTGTGTATGTATACATAATAGATGTGTGTGTGTATGTATATATAAATAGATGTGTGTGTGTATGTATATATGTATACATAAATAGATGTGTGTGTGTATGTATATATGTATACATAAATAGATGTGTGTGTGTATGTATATATGTATACATAAATAGATGTGTGTGTGTGTATGTATATATGTATACATAAATAGATGTGTGTGTGTATGTATATATGTATACATAAATAGATGTGTGTGTGTATGTATGTATACATAAATAGATGTGTGTGTGTATGTATATATGTATACATAAATAGATGTGTGTGTGTATGTAGTGTGTGTGTGTATGTATATAAATAGATGTGTGTGTGTATGTATATATGTATACATAAATAGATGTGTGTGTGTATGTATATATGTATACATAAATAGATGTGTGTGTGTATGTATATATGTATACATAAATAGATGTGTGTGTGTATGTATATATGTATACATAAATAGATGTGTGTGTGTATGTATGTATATGTATATATGTATACATAATAGATGTGTGTATGTATATATGTAATTTATATATATATATATATATATATATGAGTATATGTATATAAATGTCTGTGTGTGTACATATGAATTTATATATAATAAACACACACAGCAACTCAAAAGTTAAAAGAATATTTTCTCGCCACTTACTTGAAACAAACATTTTTTCTTAATGAACATACATTCACGCTCGCACGCACACATACACACACACCACAACAAAAATGTCGTTTATCGCAAAAGATTTATACACACACGTGCAACCACACACACAAAACACCTAAAAAGCACAATGCCTTTTTTTTTATACACACGCTCACACACTCTCATACTCACACGGTAAAGGAGAATATTTGACGTCACATTTCAAACCGTCCACCTTTCAGCATCTTTCTTCAGATTTCAGATTTTGACCAGACTGATAAACAAGGACTATCGCCTGCTTTTATCGTTATTCTGGGATAAAAAATTTTTTAATCACCTTCCTTATACCAACAAATGCCCTGAAGATGATCTAATTAATAGATCGAAACACTGCAGCGTCAGCTAATAAACTTACCACTCAACTTATTTAAAGCTGTTTTTTCAGTTTTCTTAATATACTACATACCGTCGGATTCACTTCCATCTCTTCACAAATTTATATATGTGTGTGTGAGGAGTGAAGGATTTGAATAAATCCAACAAAATGTGGTTGAAAATAGAGGAAAGTGTGGATATATCAACACAGACAGTTGAATTCAATTGTCTGTTATATCCACACTTTCCTCTATTCTCAACCATATATGTGTGCGTATATATGTGAATGTGTTTATATTTATGTATATATAGTGTCTACGTATATATATATATGTGAATGTGTTTATATATATGTATATATAGTGTCTACGTATATATATATATATATATATGTATGAATGTGTTTATATATATGTATATATAGTGTCTATATATATATATATATATATATAGTGTCTATGTATATATAGTGTCTACGTATTATTATATATATATATGTATATATATATAGTGTGTGTGTACATACATGTAAGTTATTTAATAAGTGTTGCTTAGTTGTGATCTAACGCCGGATGTATGAGGCACCCAGTGCGACTCTAACTCACTCATATGATCAATGACCATCACATCACAATGATCTGTCAGTCTTGCTTACTACCCATTACACTACGCCAGGTGCGTGTGTGTCATTAATTAATTATGACCGTGAACGTGTCTGTGCGTTTTTTCTTTATACATGCGCGTCTGTGTACGTGTGTATCCGTGCGTAAATGTATTTGTCGTGTGTGCCGGTGCATATTGTTTTTGCGCGCCAGCGTATTTGTACGTGTGTTGTATACAAGTGCGCGCAAGTGCGCCGTGCTTGCGTCACGGATTTTTGCGGGTGTGTCGTTCTTAGCGCTGAAAAGCGTAATTCTAGTATTTGGCCTGCACATAAAATAGGTATCTGATTGTGTGTGTGTGTGTGTGTTTTAGATAAAAATGGAATGTATTTCGTGTATACATGTGTGTACACAATTGTGTATCTGAACATAGAATGTATGTGTGTGTAAATCTATGTGTGCGTTCTTTCTTGATTAAATTTAATGACTATTTTGTGTGAGTACACTGTATTGTGTTAAATATAAGGGAGGGGTTAAAAAGGACAGAAAAAAATTAATAAGAAAGAAAGAAAAGGAGTAGGGAAAAGATAGAGAGAGGGGTGAACGCGCAGAAGCGATAACGCTAATCTGTTTCAATAGAATGTAATGAAACATTAATGAAAATATGAAAAGAGAAAAAAAACAAGATTGAGAGAAAGAGTTAAATTAAGATTATACTATTGAACTATTTGGCTATAGCTATTAAGTAAGCATATTAAACTTGGTAGGTACCACCAATTTGCCCCTGTGAAATTTAACCCCCCCCCCTATATTTAACACAATGAAACTTACAGAAAATTTAATATTTTCTTGAAAAAGTTTTTTCCATTTTAAAGAAAAAACATAAAATAAACTCCTGATGATTTAAAAAAAATTTTTTTCAGCATATGGAAATAATGAAAATTATGATTGAAAAACAATGTTTTCATTTTTGCACTGTTAAATCAACTGAAATTTAACGTAGCTAAAAACAAGTTACGATAAGAGGATTTTTAAAAAATTCTATGAAAAATCAATT
This sequence comes from Doryteuthis pealeii, assembly GCA_023376005.1. Lineage (NCBI taxonomy): Eukaryota > Metazoa > Mollusca > Cephalopoda > Myopsida > Loliginidae > Doryteuthis > Doryteuthis pealeii. Next base: position 48,843,718 of record CM042174.1, on the reverse strand, counting down.
AATAATCTGATTTTCACGAAAATTTCCATAAATGTTTACCATTGGATGTAAATACATCTGAAATGTTTTTTTCTAAAATATATTAGGGGAAATAATTTTTTACGAGGTCTACCCCCCCCCTATTTTATTTTATGAGATAAAAAAAAATGACGCGTCAGAAAAATTATTTTTCTTTTTTTCTATAAAGATAAAGTCTGAATAACTATATCAATGAAATTGTATGAATGTACGAGGTCTAGTTTTTTGAGGAAAAATTAATGAAATCGGAAATAAAAAGTGCAAAAAAATGTCATAATATTAATATTTGAAAACTTTTTTTTGCTTTTATAATTGGTATGTACTATATTCTATTAAATTGTCAAAAAAAAAAATTTTTTTTTAAGAAATTAATTTTTAAGAGATTTTCAATCTTTTGTGTGATTAAATATTTTTATTTTCTGCGTGAAATAAATTAATTTTTTTCTTTTCCTGCGTCAAAAAATCGAATTTTTCACGGATATTTAAAAATATGAATTTTATAATTCAGGTGAACTAAACATTAGTCCGATACGAGCTCGATTAATATTTTTAAAAGAATTTGTAATTTTTATTGTTGAATAGTAATGTGTGATCCTTAGAATGTACGGAAGAGCATTGATGACATATTTGTTTTACAAAGAGACGAGACGCTTCTAAGTAACCGAAGTTAGTTCCTGTTAGGCTGACAGTGTTAGCGTGAAAAAATTTATTTTATTTAACTTTTTTCAATAATTAAAATAAAAAGTAAGTATAATAGATTATTTTATCAGTTTTTCTCTTAGAAAAAATATTCAAATTTTCATTCCATACTTTTACGGGTTAATCGTAAAAGGGAAATAATTAGTAACTTTTCTGTCTATATTACGGTCTGAAAATTACCCTTTCGCGTGTAATACGGGCAGGTTTGTTTATTTTTTAAGATAACGATGTAATTTTTCCCAATCGGATAAGTTGATCTTTGAATTAACTATTTTTCTTTGTAACAACCCTGTACGATCTTTTTTTACGAGATTTTTGATAAACAAAGTTCGGAAATATCTATTTCCGTTTTATTCAAGATGGCATAAACGGTTTGGTGGTACCTAGACTAATCACATTATCTTACTGTTGTATATCCACATGTAATATTTGATTTATTATATTAAAACTTAAATACTTGCTCCCGGGGGTGCATTTCTTTTGCTAGTTTTACAAATGACTGAGATCGTAAAATTTACATTTGACTTCAGCTGAAAGTATATATATATATATATAGTTCAATGAAGTAACAAATAAAAGTTTTTGCTTTTATTTATTTATTTCGGAACGGTATTACAACCAGCGGTTTCTTGCTGAAGCATTCATCAGGTAAAACGAAACGGTTCCTTTGAAAATGACAGAAATGGTGTAAAGGGTCAAATATGTGCGTTTTTTTTAAAAACTGTATTTGCGTGTTTGCGTGTTTACGTGATGTGGAATGTTTTTTTGCTTGTACGTGTGCGTATATATATAAATATAAAAATATATAAGAAAAAAAAAAGGAACAAAGCATTTGGGAAACTATTTTTTTTTGTTTTCGAACTTGTCATCTTTAATTTGTTGCGTGGTTGGGTTTTTACGGCATGTCAACCCTTGTTGGGTTATTTTATGCTGAAGACATTTTTGTTTCATTCATTCTTGATGGGTACTCAATTTGTTTTAATTTTTTCTATTTAACCCATAAATGGGACCCTAACAGGTACTACCACTCCAGGTCAGAGTGGACCTGGGAGCAATTGTGATAAAGGGGTGCTCCACATTGCCCAAACCTCAAAAACTGGAACTTCACCATTAGATAATTTAAGTTTTTTTTGTTTTCAAATAAGGTGTCCTGGGTATGATGTTAATCTGCCTCTATTGGTGAGGTTCCAGTTATGGAACTCTGGTAAGTGTGGAGTACTCCATCATCGCCATTACTCCCATGTCCACTCTGCCCCGAAGGGCTAGTACCTGTTAGGGTCACATCTATGGATTAAATAGAAAAAAATGTGTTTAAAGATATTGGTTTGAAAAAAGTCGAATACCATCAAGAATGATTAAAATAAAACGTCTTCGGCATAGAATAACCCAATAAGGGTTGACATGCCGTAAAATCCAACTGACCAACTTATCAAGAAAATCAAATAAAAATAAGTAATCGCCATTTAAAAGATTATAAAAGTAAAAAAAAACAACTTTTTTTTTATTAACAAATCCTTTTTGTTTTTCTGTTTTCCTGTTTTGTGTTGTGTATCCGTAAAACTTAGGGACTAGCATTAACGTCGTCTGCTAGGAGTTTTAAAAGCGAATGAAAAATAATTAAATCTATTATTTAAGGTCAAACTTTGTTTAAATCGATAAGTAGTAACACAATGACCATCATTAAAAAAGAAAAATATTATTACAATATGCAATTTATTTTTAATACATTTTATACATTAAAAATCGTCCGAATTTCAACAAAAAGTTACGTTGAATTTATTTTGATTTATCGTGTTCAATAATGGCTTTAAAATAATTTTAAAATACTTATAAACATTTCTTTTTAGAAATAATTAAAGCGTTACTTTAAATACATATTCATTAAATGTTACTGAAATTTTTCACACTCGTTTTAACTTTTAACCAAGTAAAATCCGTTTTTTGTATGTAAAAAAATCAAAAATATATTTAGTTTCATTGAAAATAAAATTTGCATATTATTTACGTTTCGTGTATGGTATTCCATAATTGCCATAATATTTTTAACTTTTTTGTGTTGTTTGATTGACGTAAAATCCGTTTTTTGACAAAATGAATTTAGCACCTCCTCCTACAGAAAATAATTTACCAAAAATCAGGGAATTATCAGAATTTTATGAAATGTTCAGTGGTGATTAAAGGGGCCGGGTTAGCTCAGTCGGTAGAGCGTTCGGCTAAGAAACCACAAGGTTCCTAGTTCGATACCGGCCCTCGCCAACTCAGCGTATGAGTAGCACAGGGATCTGTGCGGTAAAGTAAGGAGCTGATGGCAGGTGTGGCGCTCCACCTCAGATGCTAAAAACAATCTCCTTGTTCTAGCGCTATTGAAAAGGGGATAGACTCCCTCGCTGACTGGCTGATACCGACTTTAGGCCGCCCCGACGACTTTACTTTTTTACTTTATAAAAACAAAAATTTTAGCCTCTGTTTGCCAGTCCCTAGTAAAACTAAACAAAACCAACACATAGCGAGATTTTTTTTTCATAGCATTAGACTCGGATTTTGAAAAAAACGAAAAATTATTTTGGATGATTTGGACTATTGTCCTCAACTTGTTATATGCACAATGTTTCGGTCGATGTGCCATCTGGCCTTTTTCAGGTATTTCTTGTCGGACTCTGGAAAGTTCTCTTAAAATTTAAAGAAATAGAAAAAAAATGAATCTATTTCTTTTGAGGCAGAGGGGCTAATTTAATGTTTAAAATGCATTTTAAATTAATTACATGTGTAATATTATTTTGCTTTCTTTCTTTCTTTCTTTCTTTTAATACTGATGCTCATTATGCTACTATTTTTCGACAAGATTTTGTTTGGTTTTACGGCATATCAACCTCAGTGGGTTATTTAATACCGATAAAGTTTTGAAATAAATCAAATGAATAGAAAAATGTATTTATAAAAAAATTGTATTATCCATTAAAAATTGATTTATTTCAAAACTTTATCGGCATTAAATGACCCACTGAGGTTGATATGCCGTAAAACAAAACAAACCAAAATAATGATATATAATTAGCCATAGTTGAGAGCGGAAGAAATAAACATTCTTCACAAACACTTTGCATCCACCGAAAATAAGCCCTAGTGTTATATTTCGGAGTGAAAATTAATATAAACCCTGTTTTATTTTCGGGGAAACACGGTAATTTCTCAACAGATCTATCTGACCCATAGATGGGACACTCCTCTCATAACAGGTACTACCAACCCATCGTGGTGTAATGGCTAGCAAGCTGGTCTTGCATATCTATTACTACTACTGAAAATCCAGTTCGATCCTCGCCGGATGCCCCATACTTGCGACCTTTTGTCACACCTTGCCCATAGCGAACGGGTTGAGTAAATAAATACCTACCACTCCCGATCAGAGTGGATCTGGCAGTAATTGTAATAAAGGGGCACTCCACATTCACCAGATCTCCGGAACTGTAGCATCACCAATAGATGCAGTCTTGTATCATACCCAGGATAGTCATGGTGCAGGGGTACCCCCTCTGCAGTCCTATTGAAAGTGCAATTTTAGTTTTTGGCACATTGGAATTTTTGATAATGGAAATAAATACGAATTAGAATGATTTCTTTAGTGTTTTCTAAATAGAAGTACCAGCATAATCATGGACTGTGTTGTTACAGTGGGGACCTAATAGGTTCACGGTTCATCTCCTAATCTTATCTTTTTTTTTTTTTTTTTTTTTGTAAATGAGTGAGTAATTTTAAACCTAAAGATTTTTTAATGCTTTTTAACTTTTCATTTCAATTCAATTTTACCTTATTAAAAAAATATGCAATAGACACCAGTTGAAGGTTTTCTTTTTCTAATTCGAAATATTTAAAATAGAAGAAAAAAATGTTAAAGTTGTGGTACTGAGTGCCAAAAAGGATCTGACACGCACACACACTTTATATATATATATATATATATATATATATATATATACACACACACACACACACACATATATATATACACACACCACACACACATATATATATATAACACACACACACACATATATATATACACACACACACACACACACACACACATATATATATATATATACACACACACACACACATATATATACACACACACACACACACACATATATATATACACACACACACACATATATATATATATATATTATATACAAATATATATAACATATATATACATATATATATACACACACACATATATATCTAATGTATATCACACATACATACACACACACACACACACACACAATAGACATATATATAATGTATATCAGACATACATACATACACACACACACACACACACATATATATATATATATATATATATATACATATAATGTATATCAGACACACACACACACACGCGTGTGTGTGTGTAAAACAATTAAATTTCATTTACAAGTCCATAAGATTTATATTTACCGCTTGGACAAATTGGGGGATTTTTTTTTTTATCTCTAAAAATAAAAAAAAAGAATCAAAAAGACTGACACTTTTTTATGAGATTCTAATTATGTTGTTGGTTCAACAAGCAACGCAAACCTTTTTTTTTTTTATAAACAAACTTTATTTTGTTTATTTTTTAACTAAAAAGAAGTCGTAGTTGTTCAACAGCAAAACACTACAAAAGCAAAAAAATCACTCAACCAATTGCGTGTGTGTGTGTGTGTGTAGTGGGGGCTGTGGAGTAAATGGAGAAGGAGGGATGGGTGGGGTGAACAGGAACGCACGCACTGGCTTCTCTTTTTGAAGAGGTTGAAGAGAGAAAGAACACATTTCGTCTTTTGCATTCTTGTTAAAGAAAAAGGAAAGAAAAGAAAAAAATGTTACGCATAGCGAGTACTTCTTGTGTCTTTATAACTCTTATAGTAGTTAACTAGTAAAAGGCAATTTTAGTTTTTTTTTTGCCAGACAGTGGGGGGGGGGGGATGGGAGTACCTGTCAAAATGCGATCAAACCCGACTGAGAGGGACACAAGAAGTATAAAAAAAGCAGAGATATTGAAAGAAATCTAACTAAAATACGTTATACCAATTCTTACAAACTAGTCACACACACACACACATATATAATGTGTGTGTTCGTGTTTATATATATATATATATATTGTTTGGGATTTAGTATGAAGCATTAGGTGTGAAATATAAGAAACTCAGATTTTGAATGTTAAGTTTCGTTTTATTTCGTTAAATTTTCGGGCGTGTTTATACCTCTTCTTCGGAACGGATATATATATATATATATATATATAATGAGTGTGTTCGCGTTTAAAGTAAAGTAGCCGGGGTGGTATCAGCCAAACAGCGAGGGAGTCTATCCCCTTTTCCCTAGCGCTGGACCAAGGAGATTCATCTGAAGTGGAGCGTCACACCTATCACCAGCTCCTTACCTTACCGCACAGATCCCTGTGCTACTCATACACTGAGTTGGCGAGGGTGGGTATCGAACCAGAGACCTTGTGATTAATACCAAGAATATTGAAATAAATCTAAAATAGGTGATACCGATTCTTATAAACTAGTGAATGTGCATTTTTCTTAAAATAATTTTTTGTGGATTCTTTTTTGGGGTGGGGGCGGGGGATTATATCATCTCCTGATGATGACCTTAGGTCGAAACAAGTAGAGAACTATTAAGAAATTAATAACATAAAAAATATTCCTGTTTGTCTTATCACTTTTTGTTCATGTTATTTGCGTGCATGTTATATATATATATATATGTGTGTGTGCGCGCGCGCTTCTGTTACGCGTGTGTATGCATATATATGTTTTGTGTATATATATATATATATGTGTGTGTGTGTGCTTCTGTTATGCGTGTGTATATATATGTGTGTGTGTGTGTGCTTCTGTTATGCGTGTGTATGTATATATGTGTGTGTGTGTGTGCTTCTGTTATGCGTGTGTATGTATATATGTGTGTGTGTGTGTGCTTCTGTTATGCGTGTGTATGTTATATGTGTGTGTGTGTGTGCTTCTGTTATGCGTGTGTATGTATATGTGTGTGTGTGTGTGTGTGCTTCTGTGTGTGTATGTATATGTGTGTGGTGTGTGTGCTTCTGTTATGCGTGTGTATGTATATATGATGTGTGTGTGTTGTGTGCTTCTGTTATGCGTGTGTATGTATATATATGTGTGTGTGTGTGTGTGCTTCTGTTATGCGTGTGTATGTATGTGTGTGTGTGTGTGTGTGCATATATGTGTGTGTGTGTGTGTGTGCTTCTGTTATGGTGTGTATGTGTGTGTGTGCTTCTGTGATGCGTGTGTATGTATATATATATATATATATATGTGTGTGTGTGTGTGTCTGTTATGCGTGTGTATGCATATATGTGTGTGTGTGCTTTTGTTATGGTGTGTATGCATATATGTGTGTGTGTGTGTATGCTTGTGTGTGTGTGTGTGTGTGTGTGAAAGGGAGAGAAAATATACAGGTTAGGTATACACAATTTGTCAAAAAATCCGTGTTTTTACAAAACAAATTCAACCCCCCTTTGGAAAAAAAATTTCCCAAAATCTTAGGGAATTATCCGATTTTAATGAAATTTTTAGTGTTGATTTAGCAATGAATGAATGTTATAATGAATGCATCAGTTATTTTATTTCAAAACTTTCTGATTTTTTTTTTCAGGTCACTAAACTTTGACACCCCCCTTATTTTTGAGGCGCAAATATATCGGTGGGGTTATGTGATTTATACTTTTTTCTGCATAAATAAAATCACAAAAGATCGAAGGTGTGAATAAGTAGGCAGTGCTTAATATTGTAGATAGAGTATTTATCTAAGTTAGGGTGGCATGGACATGGAGTCAATTTCATTTCAGTTTCTCGCCTAAGCGATTTTCAAACCAAGTGCACTTGGTTTGTGTGTATGTGTTTGTAATTATTATGTGTATTATTATATATGTTTATATATATATATATATATATATATATATATATATATAAAATACATAGTATAATATACTATAAGTATCCAATTGCCGCTTTAACTTTTCCGTCGCAGTGGCATCAGTAAATAATCCAAAATTGCTCAATATATTAAAAATACAGAGCAGTAATAATACTACTAATATTATTATTAGAGGAAAAATAAAAGGTCTACCATGGTTTCAATCAAATTGAAATGATTTCTTCAGGGCTCTACTCTAAGTCGATGTAATTCCTTAGTTAAATTCTTAGTTGTGAATTTAACTAAGGAATTACATCAACTTAGTTAACGTAGGGTAGGGTCCTGAAGAAATCATTTGAATTTGATTGAAACCATGGTAGGCTCTTTATTTTTCCTCTAATAATAATATTAGTAGTATTAAATATATATACTTATGTATTTGTGTTTTATGGGTAATTTTTGAGAAAATCCCATATATGTGTGTGTGTGTGTGCTTGCTTCTATTATGCGTGTGTTTTGTATATATATATATATATATATATATATGTATGTATGTGTGTGTGTGTGTGTTATGCAGAAAAAAGTATAAATCACATATAACCCCACCGATATATTTGCGCCTCAAAAATAAGGAGGGTGTCAAAGTTTAGTAACCTGAAAAAATCAGAAAGTTTTTAAATAGAATAACCAACGCATTATAAAATTCATTTATTGCTAAATCAACGCTAAAAATTTCATTAAAATCGGATAATTCCCTAAGTTTTGGGGAAACATTTTTTCCAAAGGGGGGTTGAATTTGTTTTGTAAAAACACGGATTTTTTGACAAATTGGTATACCTAACCTATATATTTTCTCTCCCTTTCACACACACACACGACATTTACGATGCCTCGCTTAATTTGGCATCTGATCAGAACTATAGGGCACCCAGTGCGAATCGAACTCTCTAACAATGTTAAACATAGCGAAAAGTACATTAAGTATGCATGAACATTTTCGCGGGGTGGGGTTGTGGCGTAGATCGTCTGCCAAAAACAAATTCGTGAACTTAGGACAATTCTATTGTTATCTTTTGTTTGGTATTTTCTCATTTATTTTTAGCAAGATGAAATATTGAATAGAATACACATCTTATTTTGTATAGACGTTGTCTGTGTACACTACAATCTATGGAACCGAAAATATATATTATAGTGATAGGTACGCGTCCTGTGTACCTGACGCACAAAAATCTAAAAAAGACGCAGTAAAATCATATCCATGCGTCCCAGTGTTTTTCTTTTTTCTTCCCTCAACATTTCAAGCTAACTGTAAATACGTTTCAATAGTTTCTTAGAAACGAATTACACAGGATATGTTACAAGGTAGGGGTTAGACGGCTTTAGTTGGGACCTATAATTTTTCCCGGGGACTCAATCAAAGCAAATATGTGCGTCCCAGAACGCATTAAATCAAAAAGCTACCAGCATCACTGTGTGTGTGAATATATATATATTATATATATATATATATGAGAGAGAGAGAGAGAGAGCAGTTGATAATGTATGTCCGGATTAAACTACGAAAATATAACAATTGTCAACAAAGTATATGCATTTAAATATCACTGGTTGTTGCTTTTTGTGCAAAAATTACGAACATCTGATTTATATTTACGAAGATATCTAAACATTACTAAATAATGGATCTGCGAGACTAACTTTCTAACCATTACACCAGGTTTTTTTTTGGTTTTTTTAAGGGGGGGGGGCTGTCAACCAGGTAATGCTGGGTAGCCGACTTTAGTATTAATAGCAGAGAAAGTTTTGTTAGGAAAGGGCATGGTTTTTTTTTGTTTTCGTTTTTTGATTTTTTTTATATTCATGATTGTTATTTAAGTTTTAAATTTACTTTAGAGATACTCACTGAAAAAATATATGTGTTTTTATTTCTATTGATTTAAATCGATAATTAATGTATTAGAATTTTTTTTTTTACCGACAAATCTTTTAATTATCGTTTTTTTTTTGTTTTTTGTATTGTTTTTCTGAACTCATAAAAAAAACTGACATTGTTTTTTAAAATTGCAGCAAGAAGAAAACTCGGTTACCATAGGAACTTCTTTTTTTTTTTTTTTTTTTTTTTTTTTGTTTAGTTTATTTTATTTTCTTTATTTTTTTTTTTTTTATCAATACGTACACAAGAATCGACTTTTTAAAAGGAAGTATGCTTAGTTGCGTGACCGCATTTAATGTCGTTAATGGTTCTGTTGAAAAGACAATTTTAACTAAACACAAATTGAATGTTTTTCCCGAAAGTACGAGCGAGTTTTTTTTTTAGTTTTTTTTTTAAATTTTCATATCAAATTTAGAATTTAAGTTTGCTAAAAAAAAGAATAAGCTTTATCAGAATATGAGGCAAATTAAAAAAAAAAAAAAAATTAATGCAATATTTACTAAATAGATATAAAATAATTATACTTATATATCATTAATAGTAAAAAATGAATATATTTGCCTTTTTAATTTTTTGCATTTTCCCCAGGGGTGAAACATTTGGAAGATTTAAGTAGTTTTGAAAATATGAACGAATAATTACTACTACTACTACTACTACTACTACTACTACTAATAATAATAATAATAATAATAATAATAATAGAAAAGAGACTAAAGGAACTGGAAATCCTAGGAAGAATCGAGAATTTCCAGACAGCAGCATTGTTAAGATCGGCTAGAATACTGAGAAGAGTCCTGAAGAGTTGTTATCACCCAAAGTCCAGTTCTTACGCTAGTGTGAAAAACTCACACGGGGTGAAATAGTAATAAGTGATTAACATAATAATGATAATAGTAAATCTTAGAAAAGAGACTGGAGGGATTGGAAATCCGGGGAAGAATTGAGACCATCTAGACAACATCAAGATCGGTTAGAATACTGAGAAGAGTCCTGGAGAACTGAGGAGACTTGTTGTCACTCAAACTCCAGTGATACGCTGGTGTGAAAAACTCGCAAGAAGTGAAATAATAATAATAATAATAATAATAATAATAATAATAATAATAAAGGGTTTGGAAAGTTTGGAAATCAGAGGAAGGATTGAAACCATTCAAAACACTGCACTGCTGCAATCTGCCAGAATACTCAGAAGAGTCCTGGAGACCCGAGGAGACTTGCTGTCACTCAGACTCCAGTGAAAGACCATTAGCTAATGCTGATGTGAAAACTCAAAAGGAGTAAATAATAATTTCTAAAACAAAACCTTGAAGAACTTAGTAAAACAATCGAACAAAAAATAAATTTACTAAATTTCAAGATAAGTCAGTATATATAAAAGGCAAAGCGATATAGTTGATTAATATTTTTGATTTTAGGCAAATTATTTTATTTTTATCTTGGTGTTTGTTCAGACAAATTCGCCGAAATGGATTGTTATTCAACATTTAATTTATTTTTCTGATGTTTTTTTTTTTAATTTTTTATATGTTCGGGAGAAAAAAAATTAATAAAATAAAGTATTTTGGTTGTTTACAGTGCCCCCTTCAACGAACTCAACAAAAAAATTAAGAAGTTAAATAACATTAATTTCTTAGACGATTTCTTTTCTCTCACTCTCTCTCTCTCCCCCACCCCTTCTTTTTATTTAAATTTACTTAATTAATCCACATCTCCCGGCATGGAAAAACATTTTTTAGCCCGAAAAACGCACCTTGAAAAAAAGAAAATTACCTTGTTGAGTCCGATATACCAAAGGTTACTTTTTTTTTTTTTTTTTTTTTAAATTTGTTTTATCTTTTTTTAAAATTTTGGGGTGCGTCCTTGAGACCGGTGTGTCCTCGGTACCCGGGGGAATACGGTATATTTCATTTTTATTCCGTTGTTCAACTTGTGAAAAAGATAAAATAAAATACAAAGATAGAGAGATGGAAGAAAGAACGAAAACTACTCATTTGATTATCATTATGCACAAGCACTCTGGCAGAGCGGTAAATATTCCTTAAAGAACAAGAAAGGTGGGTTAAAAAAAATGGGGGGGAAAAAAAGAAAAAAAAAAGTAAATAGATAAATCGTAGGGGGTGGGGATAGAAAAGCCACAAGAAGACAGCTGGCTTCTAATGCCTTCATCGTCGTCCTCGGCGACGACTCTGTTGATGATGATGAAGATGAAGAAGAAGAAAGAGACTTATCATCTCCTTATCCTCCTCCCCACCCTTACCCCCTTCCTCTCCCCCTTCGTCATCGTCAGTACCAGCATCATCATCACTAGCACTTACGACAAGCACCCTACCTCACGTCAGCGCCCCTCCCTCACTCCCCTCCAAAACAAGCACCACCATCATCACCACCCCTCCCTGCCTTTCAGATGCGAACGCTGCTAGTTGTGCTGGTAAACGTCGGCGTGTGTGTGTATGAGAGAGAGAGAGAGAGAAAGTGCTAAAGAGAGAGAGAGTGCTAAAGAGGAGAGAAGAGTGTTAAAGAGAGAGAGGGAGAAAGCTAAATAGAGAGAGAGAAGCGAGTACCTTGGTTTCTTTTAACAAAAACGGTAAATGGTGAACGAACGTAGCAAAGACGGCACAAGTCTTTAAGTTAAAAGAATCGGTAAATAAGGAAGTAACTATAGGGGAAGAAAAGAAAAAGAAAAACGTCTATTATCAGTGTTTAAATTTTTTTTAAATATACATATATATATCTTTTAATATACCCCCCGCAAAAAAAAAAAAAAAAAAAAAATCCAAATCACGTTTGCGGCCAACTATCAACAAGAAAAGATAGACAGAAAAAAGAAGGAAAAAAAAAGGGGTCCCTTTTTAAAATTCGTCTTTTAATGAAAAAAGCCGTACCACAACACCTGAAATAAGGAACTTATACTCTTAAATCTCTGCTATACCTGTATTATATATTTGTTATTGTTACTTACTTTGGTTGCTGTTGATCGTGGCCATCATTATTATCATCAGCAGCAGCACCAATTGCATCTGTGGAGTGGAGAAAGGGAGAGTCAAAGGAGAGGTAGGAGGGTCTGTGTGGTGTACTCACATATCATACCTCGCTTTTAAAACATGTGTACAGCCGTACTTACGGTAAACAACAACAACTGGTCCGGGTTTGTCAGGAAGTCTCTTGTTTGGATGAATAACAACCTGGATAGAATCGTGGGGGAAAAATGGATTACGATCTTTCACAAATCCTATCCTCGACCGTGTCTTTTTGTCCACGGAAGGCGGAGAAACACTCTGTTGTAGTAGCCCTGTTGAATTCTTCCCTCATTCTATTAATTTTAGTTTAAAAAATAATTTCTTTTTTTTTTTCTTATTTTTCTTTTTTTTTTCCTCTTTTTTTTTTCTTTTTTTTTTTTTTAATTTTCTTAAAAAAACCCATCCCACTTATATATTCTAACTATATTTAATTCTATATCTTATTTTTTTACTGTTGTTATTTTGTTGTTTATATATTTTTTTTTTCAAACTAGATTTTTCTTGACATATAAATATACATATATATATATAAATATATACACACATTCATATAAATATATACAACACACGCATATATATATTTGTTTGTATCCAACATTCTTTGGATTTATCAACCTAAAAAAAAAATTAAAAAAAAAAAAACCTGTATCATGAACCGCTTAAAAAAGAATTGTAGCTTCTCACTGTCATTTGAAGTCCCCAAACTATGTATTTCTCGACAGGAAACGACTGTAACGAACACTTCCAAAGATAGTGAACTTCAGGTCCCTACCGAAACACGTGTACGTTCGTCTAGTTTTGATTCCAGTAGTCTCCACAACAAAGAAACCCAGGAATTCCTCGAGGTTCCTTCCGCATCGGGACGTCGCTCAAACTCATTTGATGTCACCGCAAATCTCGGCGCTTCTTCCGATGAAGGAGTTTCTGACCAAGAGACGAATTCCAGCCGGAAGCTGCTTAAATGGAGACGGGCATCTTACGAGATTCCCAAGCTCTGCATCCACTGTGTGCACTTGGAGACGCTGGCCAACCAAGAACTAGACACGACACTCGCAGAAAAGAAGGTCCAACAATTGGACTTATTAACCTCAAATTATAAAGTCTTCAACTCTTCGAGTGAATCCTTATACTCGTCGTCTTCGGACCTACCTCCGGATACGGACTATGACTATAGTGAAAAAGACGAAAACGAGTCCGATTACAGTCCTCAAAGTCTTTCTCCGGTGCGGAGTAGATCTCCCGATTTTGCGAGCCAACTTTCTCCACGGTCGACGTCACCGTTATTACTTCAGTCGCCGGGTAATATCGACTCCCCAACGGAGGAAAACCCTGACGAGACTGCGTATACAAACGTGCTGACTTTGGAAGTACCCGTGGTAAAATCCCACAGGTCATCCTCAGTAGACACCGGATATTTACAAGTGTCACCTTCGGATTCTTGGAAATCTTCTTTGAGTGGAAACGATTACTTGGAACCTCCTCCGGTTCAACCTAGGTCCAGCTCAATTGATGTCCGACTCCCTACTGATGAAAACGGACATTATATCGCTATCAATGCTAACAGGTAGGAATTGGGTTCTTTTGGTTACATGTTTTCCTTGGTACCTTCTTTTGTCTGGTACCTGTAGTTTTTGATTTCTTTGCTACCCTCGGCATTATTATTCTTCGAAGTTTTTGTGTGTATTATCTGGATTAATCAGACTATTGTCCTCATCTTTATTATTCATTATATGCACAACGTTTTGGCCAATGTACCCTCTGGCCTACTTCAGGTATTTCTTGTCAAACTTGGGAACCTACTTTTGTCTGGTACCTATAGTTTTTAATTTCTTTGGTATCATTGGCATTATTATTCTTCAACATTTTGGTGTGTATTATTTGGATTAATCAGACTATTGTCCTCATCTTTATTATTCATTATCTGCAAACTTTTTTGCCAATGTACCCTCTGGCCTTCTTCAGGTATTTCTTGTCGAACTCGGGAACCTACTTTTGTCTGGTACCTATAGTTTTTAATTTCTTTGCTACGCTCGGCATTATTATTCTTCAAAGTTTTTGTGTGTATTATTTCTGGCCTTCTTCAGGTATTTCTTGTCGGATTCAGGAACTTTCTTGAATTCAAGGTTTTGGTGTGTATTATTTGGATTATTCGGACTATGGTTCTCATCTTTATTATGCATTATCTGCACAACACTTCTGGCCTTCTTCAGGTATTTCTTGTCGGACTCAGGAACCTTTTCGAACTCGGGAACCTTCTCAAATTCGGTTTCTGCAAATAACAATATTGATGAGGACTATAGTCTGAATGATCCAAATAATACAAATAATCAAACCCCATCTCATAAATTCAGAGAAATAGTGTAGATACCAATAAAGATGATGACAATAGTCCAAATAATAAAAATTATCAAACCTCATCTCAAAAATTCAGAGAAATAGTGTAGATAACAATGAAGATAAGGACAATAGTCCAAATAATCCAAATAATACTAATTATCAAGCCTCATCTAAAAATTCAGGGAAATAGTGTAGATAACAATGAAGATGAGGACAATAGTCCAAATAATAAAATTATCAAACCCCCATCTCATAAATTCAGGGAAATAGTGTAGATATGAAATGAGGACAATAGTCCATAGACCTCATCTCATAAATTCAGAAATAGTGTAGATAACAATAAAGATGAGGACAATAGTCCAAATAATCCAACCACATCTCAAAAATTCAGAAAAATAGAATTTTTTTTTTAATTAGGAAAAATCCTGCATCTTTTTAACGTCACCCATTTCCAGCTTTTGCCGAAACATAGATTTTCCGTAAAACACTCGGCAGATCCTGGATTTTCAAAAATTAAGAAAAAAAATATTTCCGTGTGTGACCATTCCTTAATCTTGTTCTTTTGGAGTTGTCATCAGTTTTCTCGGAAATTTATAAGCTGTTCTTTTATATCTTAACTAGAAGCAGCTACCCAGCATCATCTGGGTAGAGGCGGGGACGGGGAAAAAAACCTGTGTGTATTGATTTGTTTACTTTTAAGATTCACAAATGCTGGACGTTTTTAAGTAGAATTTCAACACTATTTCTATGTATATTTCAATTTTTAAATACCTTTGATTATGAATCAAATTTTCATAATTTTTGCACAAAAAGCAAGAACCAGTGATATTTAATGTGTGTGTGTGTGTATATATATATATTATATATATATATATATAGAAATACGATGAGGAAATTAATACAACAATATGTGAAGAAAATATTTTCAAAAAATATAACAAACACAGGATGTTACAATCAGAGGAAAAATTGTTTTCTCTGATCATAACATCATCTGTTATATTTTTTGAAAATATTTTCTTCACACACACACATATATATATGAATATATGTGTATTTGGGCAGCATTCTTTCATTTATACATGTAGAATTAACCAAAAGGCACATCTCCTGTTTAACAATTTTATTTTTGATCTTTTCTAATTTAATAAAAAAAAGTTGGCCAGAAAATTAGAAAAGATAAAAATAAAATTGTTAAACAGGAGATGTGCCTTTTGCTTAATTCTACATGTATATAAATATATATATATATATATATATATATATATAGTATCTGATTACCGCTTTAACTTTTCTGTCGCAGTGGCATCAGTAAATAATCCAAAATTGCTCAATATATTAAAAATACAGAGCAGTAATAATACTAATAATATTATTGTTAGTTTCAATCAATCTACCATGGTTTCAATCAATTGATTGAAACCATGGTAGACACTTTATTTTCCATCTAACAATAATATTATTAGTATTTCTTCATATATTATATATATATACATATATACTTTGTTGTTAATTGTTTCATTTTCGTAGTTTCATCTGGACATACATATACACCAACTGCCCTTTATTTATGCATAGATAGATTAAGTTGTTTTGTTTTACGGATAATTATTTCTCTTGGACCTTATTTGAAAGTTATTTTTTGTCACTCAAACTGACATTTAACTCTTTGTCTACCAAATTTCCCCCACAGCTGTACCAAATATTCTTATTTTTTTTTACCTGTATGATGGGATATTTCCAAGTTCACTATTTTATTTATTCACCTCAAAACTCATTGATATAAAAGTAACACCCCAACATGATCCCCAATGAGGCTAGCTATCGTTAAAACCATTAACTACAAAAGTGTAAATATAGATATAAAACATTATTTCCTAAGCTCTTGGTATGAAATAACCCCAACAGGTTGATATACCATTAAAATTCACCAACCAACCATCAGAATTCATTTTATTTATATAATTTCCTATTATTATTGTAATCCGAGTCCTTCTCAATTATAATTAACTTCCAATTAGTTTTTGTACTTTGCTCATGGTAGGATCGCAGTACTGGAAGAGCTTCTGTGAGTAGCTTAAAGTAGGCAAAGAGTTAAGAGGTTTTTTACATATTGTTACTTTACCACACCGACCCTGTGATACTCATACGCTGAGTTGGTGAGGGTCGGTATCAAACTAAGAACCTTGTGGTTTCTAGCCGAACGCTCTACCGACTGAGCTATCCCGGCACCTTTGGTTTCAAATACCTACTCCTAATTAATAATAATCATTTCTTTACACATAGCTATATGGTTTCAAGTATTCCTATCAAATACTGGTGGTTGGAGAAAACTCCCTCTGATCAATCAGCTAGTTATGTCAAGCCCTAGCACCTATATGATTGTCCTAACCCTATTGCCCTTATGGCAAACCCTCAGGGTGCTAGAAGGCAGTGGCTGAGGGTCTAGGGTATGACGTTAAACTGTATCTAATGGTGAAGTTTTCAATTTTATGGCTCTGGGGAATGTGGAGTATCTCTTCATCGATATTACTCTCAAGTCCACCGGAGTGGTAATATCTGCTTGGGTCCCATCTATGGGTTGAATAGAAAAAAATGAGTTTAAAAAAATTAAATTGAATATTCATCAAGAATAAATAAAACAAAACAGTTTTGGCATAAAATTAGCCAATAAGGGTTGACATGCCGTAAAACTCAAACACCCAACCTATCTAGTACTAATAGTTTGCACACGGTGATACTGGTGATTGGTTGGTCGGTCGGTCAGTCATTTTGTTTTACAGAATATCAAGAATCATTTTGATAAACAAAGAACTCTGGCTGCTTACAGTACTTGCTTTGGCTTAAGTGGTCACCCAATTAATTATTGAACAGGCTCATTATTGCTTAACTTTGGTTATTATCAGTATTGGTTGGTTTTGTTTTACAGCATATCAACACTTTTCAAGTCATTTAATGCTGAATCAAGTATTTTTGATAAACAAAGCACTCTGGTTGCTTACAGTACCTGCTGTTGCTTAATTGGTCGCCCAATTATATATTGAACAGGCTTATCGCTGCTTAACTTCAGTGATCTAACATGACTTGACCATAATATATTTAAATAAAAAGTGTATTTCATGTTTAAAACAATTGCATGCTGTTAAAAAGATTTAAAAAGTATAAGCTTTTTTTTTTTTAATAAGATGAGACCATCATAAAATCACATACCTGTAATTTTAACATAGTCTCTTCCATGTCATTAAGATCAGAATTTTAGTGGATTTAAAAATCAGACTGGTATGTTAGCAGTTGGTTTTTTTTTGGGGGGGGGGTAAGCAAAAAGAAAGAAAGAAAGAAAATGAATAATTGAAAATATACAAGCAAAACTTGTTCTGAATTTCTTTTAAATTGTAGAAATCATAAATAAAATAAGGTTGTAATAATTTATTTATTTTTTCATGGTATCAAAAAATTATAAAATCGAGATGTAAGTAGTTCATTTTTTTTTTTTATCAAAGGAAAAAAATAAGAATAAAATGATTTATTATTGTGTACAATACAAGATATAAAAAACTATATTTTTTTTAACTGTAAAAATCATAAATAAAATAAGTTTGTAAGTAATTGTTTATTTCTTTTATAGTATCAAAAAATTATACAATGGAGATGTAAGCAGTTCATTTATTTATTTTTTTTTTTTTTTCAAAGAAAAAAAAGAAGATTTATTAACGTGTTCAAGAAAACATACCAAAATCTAATTCTGATTTCTTTAACTGTAAAAATCATAAATAAAATATAGGGTATCTTAAAAGTTGCTTAGGTTTTAAAAAATAAAATAAAAGATTTATCAATATGAATACAAAAAAAAAATATAAAAAGTAATTCTGATTTCTTTAACTGTAAAAATCAGAAATAAAATATACGGTATCTTTAAAGTTGCTTAGGTATTTAAAAAATAAAATGATTTATTAATATGAATACAAGAAAAAATACAAAAACTAATTCTGTAAAAACTGTAAAAATCATAAATAAAATACAGAGTATCTCAAAAGTTGCTTACGTATTCAAAAAATGAGAAAAACATTCAGGTTTGTTGGTAATTTGTTTATTCTTGTATTGCATTGGAGAAAAAAAAATATGCAATGGAAATACAGTTGTTTTGATTATTAAAAAATGATACATCTTAGATTATCTTATTTAGGAGATAATCTGTTTTTTGAAAAATCCAAAATTGCATACAATCTAAAAAAAAATGTATGATTAAGATACAGGGTATTATTTGGATTATTCAGACTATTGTCCTCATCTTTATTGTTATATACACAACAATAGTCCGAATGATCCAAATAGTACCAAGCCTCATCTTAAAAATTCAGAGAAAAATAAAATACAGGGTATTTCAAATATTGCTGAAGTATTTAAAAAAATAAGATAACATGCAGTTTTATTGTTTATCATTGGAAAATGATGTAACTTAGTTTTTTCTTTTTAAAAGATAATCAATCTTTTTTTTTAAATCCATATTTTTATTCAATTTTTAAACCTTGAGATAACTTTTCAGACACTCTGTACATGTGAAAATGATTTTTTTTGTTAAAAGGTTCTGTAGTTTTTTTTTTTTTTGTTTTGTTTTTTTTTTACTAAATGAAAAAATCATTTCATGAAAATAGATCCTTATCATTTACTATGTTGCCGGTTAAATTTTGTTTAAAAAATCAAAACTTTTATTTAATTTTTAAATCCTGAAAACTAGAAAAACATGATCATCAGGTCTGGATATGTTTTTTTGTTTGTTTGTTATTTTGTGTTTTTTTTTTTTTTTTTGTTTTTTTTTTATAAAGAAAGAAGTATTTATAAACCTGGCAAATGGCATGTATGTATGTGCAATGAATTAAAAACAAACATTTTGATTGAATAAAAAAAATAAATACAGCAAGTCTCTTAGAGATTTCTTGAGTATAATATCAAAACTAAATCTCTACAATCATAAAATTTATTTTTGATATGAAATTACAAATCATCTCAGCGATTTCTTATAGATTAAAAATGCATTAATAAAATACAATGACTTAGATATTTGAAAATAAGATAATATTTAGGTTTGTTAGTAATTTGTTAAATTCTTTTTTTTTTATAGGAGTGAAAAAAAATATACAATGAAGATGAATTTGCTTTAATCATTAAAAAATGATGACACTTAGTTTTTCTTTTTAAGTTGTAATCTTTTTCTTTTTTTAAAATCCAAACTTTTATTTATTTTATTCATAAAAATAGGATAACATTTCAGGTTCGTTGGAAATTTAATTTTTTTTTTAATGTAGGATTGAAAAAAAATATACAATGAAGATAAATTTGCTTTAATTATTAAAAAATGATACAGCTTCAGGGTTTTTCTTTCATTTTTGAAAGATCCAAACTTTTATTCAATTTTTAAACCCTGAGATGACTTTTTGGACGCTGTAAAAACATCTTTGTAAAAAGGTTCAATAGTTTTGTTTTTTGAGAAATGAAAAAAAAAATCATTTTATTTGAAATAGATTATGATTATTTACAATATTGTAGTTAAAGTTTTATTTAATAAATTATGAAAAATATTAACAAAATAGAATAATTTAGTTAATTCTGGTTCTACTTTTATTCTATTAATCAAAAGTATTAAGAAAAATAATGCAAAGAAATAAGATTCCAATTTCAGATTATTGGTCACATATTTTATTATATTAAATTATGACATAAGTAGAATAATTTAAATTTTTTGTTACAGTTTTTGATTTACACACACAAAATCAGTCATTTTCAGAAAATGCACAGAAATAGGATTCTAAGTTTATTATTATTATTGCACTCCTTGTGAGTTTTTCACACCAGCGTAAGCTGATGGTTATTATTATTATTATTATTGATATTATCATCATTAGGCTGTGGAGAGATAAATTTTAAGAACACTGATAATAAACTTAAAAAATATCATCAAATATACTCTGTAAAAAAAGAAAATGCCATTTGATATACAAAAATCAACATGGAAATAATCCTTTTTAAAATTGTCCCTCTTCCCCCTTTGGTGTGAATGATATACACTGAGTGAATGCAGACAAACATGAGAATGTGTGTGTGTGTGTCTTCAAGTCAGTGTTAATGTGTATTAACAAAATAGATTGAATGATTTTTTTTCTTTTTCTTTTTCTTTTTTTTGATTCAAACTTTTATTCAATTTTTAAACCCTGTGAGATCACTTTTTTGGACACTGTACACATGAAAGTGAAGTTTTCATATAAAGGTTCAGTAGTTTTTTGTAGTTTTTTTTCCTAAACAAAAAATTTAGTCCATGGGGGTATCCTGTTCTCATTCCGCTAACCATAGCTGGGGTAGGAGTTGTTAATTATTTTTTTATGTTACTGCCTCTACTCAGGATTGAACCTGGAATCCAGAGATAACTGTCACTTAGAACTGTCTTAACCTAACTACCTTATCCACTAGGTCATGTGTCCAAAGTTCCGTGATGGCTCCCGATTACGACAAGAAAGTTCCCGAGTCCGAAAAGAAGGTTCCCGAGTTCAAGAAGGTTCCTGAGTCGGACAAGAAATACCTGAAGAAGGCCAGAGGGCATATCGCCGAAACGTTGTACAAATAATAATGAAGATGGGGACAATAGTCCGATTAATGCAGATAATACTAATCATCAAGCCTCATCTCAAACATTCAGAGAAATAAAAACAAAAAAATCTTTTCATTAAAATAGATAATTGTTTTCTATATTGTAGGTTGGTTGGATTTTATGGCATATCAACCCTTGTTGGGTTATTTTATACTGAAGACATTTTGTTTTATTTATTCTTCATGGTTACTCATTTTTTTTAAAACTGAAATTTTTCAAACACATTCTTTTAAACACATTCTTTTAAGGTCTTTTTTTCTATTTAATCCTTAGATGGGACCCTAATAGATACTGCCACTCCGCGTTAGAGTACACCTGGGAGCAATGCACTATATTGTAGGCAAAGTTTTGTTTTATAAATCATAGGTATTTAAGAAAAAATAAGATAACATGCAAGTTTATTGTTTATTATTGGAAAATGATGCAACTTAGTTCCACACTGTCAGTGGGGCGTTAGAATGCACCGACTGCACCTCTGCAGAGGAGTAAGACTCCCCCAATGGGGCCACCTGTTGGCCGTGGGTGGCGACTCGTGATGCTTAAGGATAGAGCCCAGGTGGATGAGAAGTTCATGACATGCAATACTCCACTTTGGCCCTATCTTGGGCTAGACGGGCTGGTCCCGTCAAGCCCTAGCACCTATATGATTGCCCGAACCCTATTGCCTTTATGGCAAGCCCCAACCCCTTTTTATCATATGGGTGCTAGAAGGCGGTGGCTGAGGGTCTACATGTCCTGGGAATGACGTTAAACTCTATCTGATGGTGAGGTTCCAGTTTTGGATGTTTGGGGAATGTGGAGCACCCCTTCATCACCATTGCTCCCTGGTCCACTCTGACCCGGAGTGGTAGTACCTGTTAGGGTCCCATCTATGGGTTAAATAGAAAAATGTATTTATAAAAAAATTGTATTATCCATTAAGAATTGATTTATTTCAAAACTTTATTGGCATTGAATGACCCACTGAGGTTGATATGCCGTAAAACAAAACAAACCAAACAAACCAGCAACTTAGTTTTTCTTTTTTTTACAAGATAATCTTTTTTTTTTAATTCCAAAATTGCATACAATCTTTTAAAAAAAATGCATGATTAAAAGTATTATTTGAATTATTCAGACTATTGTCCTCATCTTTATTGTTATATACACAACAATAGTCCAAATAATACTCCGCCCTGTCGTCTGGGGTGTTAGAATGCACTGACTGCAACTTTGCAGAGGGGTAAGACTCCACCAATGGGGCTTACGTGCAGGTTTATTAATCATTATTTTTATTCCATAGAAACAAATCATCTGATAGAAATAAATTTGTATTATTTGGACTATTGTATTCATCTTTATTGTTATCTCTACAATGTTTCAGCCGATGTGCTCTCCGACCTTTGTCAGGAATTTTTGTACAGATAGCAATTAAGATATGAACAATAGTCCAAATAATAGAAATTATTAAACCTCATCTCATAAATTCAGAGAAATAGTGTAGATAACAATAAAGATGAATGTTTGATAATTGGTATTATTCAGACTATTGTCCTCATCTTTATTGTTATCTATATTATATATATATATATTTACCAACCCCTCCGCACGAGCAGGATGTGACACAAGGTCAATTTCTTAAGCGGAGTTCAACAGGTTTGAATTCAAAGTTTTCCTTCTCCTAGACCGGTTGCCTAACCAAGGTTAAAGAGCCCAGTCTGCCCTGCTATTTATCCATAGCTGGAGGGAGAGTAAGATTCATACCTTTCCCAAGGGTACTAGCGCAAAGTGAAATGCAATTACCACATCCAGGATTTGAACTCGGGGCGACGAGTCCATTTCCCATGACTTTAACCATTACACCACGCGCTTCTATCTATATAGATAACAATAAAGATGAAGACAATAGTCCAAATAATACAAATAATTAAACCACATCTCAAAAATTCCGAGAAATAGAATTTTTTTTAATTAGGAAAAATCCTGTGTCTTTTTAATGTTACCCATTTCCAGCTTTTTCCATAAAACACTCGGAAGATCCAGGATTTTTCAGCAACAGATGTTGTCCTTGAGCTGTTGCATTGTCTGGAGATTACTGGCACTTATACACACACTTTGTTTTTTGTTTTTTCGGAAACCCCATAAAACGAAGAACCAGGATGTGACAAATCCGGATAAGCAAGAAATTATTGAATTTTAGGATATTAACCGGTTATTAAGGGCCAGTTTAGCTCAGTTGATAGAGCGTCCGCCTGGGAAACGCAAGGTTCCTGGTTCAATACCGGCCCACACCAACTCAGCGTATGAGTAGCACAGGGATCTGTGCGGTAAAGTGAAGAGCTGATGGTAGGTGTGGAGCACCACCTCAGATGCTAAATAAACAATCTAAAAAATTATTGAATTTTAGGATATTATTCAATGATCGGTTATTAAGGACCGGTAGAGCTCAGCCTGGGAACCACAAGGTTCCTGGTTTGATATCGGCCCTTGCTAACTCAGCGTATGAGTAGCACTGTGATCCTTGCAGTGAAGTGAGGAACTGATGGTAGGTGTGACGCTCTGCCTCAGATACTAAAAAAACAATCTCCTTGGTTTAGCACTAGTGAAAAGGGAGTAGACTCCCTCGCTGACTAGCTGATATTGACTTTAGGCAAGTCTGACGACATTACTACTCTACATGAAATCAAATAAATATCTTAGATTCGCTCTAGTCGAGGTTGATAACGGTTGTAGCAGATTTTATAGGGCCTGTTTAGCTCAGTTGGTAGAGTATCTGGCAGGGACCACAAGATTCTAGGTTCAATATTGGTCCTTGCCAAATTAATGTATGAGTAGCACAGGGATCTGTGTGGTAAAGTGAGGAGCTGGTGGTAGGTGTAGAGCTCCACCTCAGATGCTAAATAAACAATCTCAAAAATTATTGAATTTCAAGGTCTAATTCAATGACCAGTTATTAAGGGTCGGTTTAGTTCAGTCGATAGAACGTCCGCCTGGGAACCACAAGGTTCTTGGTTTGATACTGGCCCTCGCCAACTCAGCGTATGAGTTGCACAGGGATCCTTATGGTAAAGTGAGGAGTTGATGGTAGGTGTGGCGCTCTGCCTCAGATGCAAATAAGACAATCTCCTTGGTCCAGCGCTAGTGAAAAGGGAATAGACTCCCTCACTGTCTGGCTGATACAGACTTTAGGCTACCCTAACAACTTTACTGTGTGCTCCACGTGAACTCAGATAAGTATCTTACAGATTCACTCCAGTCGAGGTTGACAACAGTTGTAGCAGGTTTTATAGGGCCTGTTTAGCTCAGTTGGTAGAGTGTCTGGCAGGGACCACAAGATTCTGGGTTCAATACTGGTCCTTGCCAACTCAACGTATGAGTAGCACAGGGATCTGTGCGGTAAAGTGAGGAGCTGATGGTAAGTGTGGAGCTCCAACCCAGACACCAAAGGAATCCCCTTGGTCTAGCGCTAGTGAAAAGGGGATAGACTCCCTCGCTGTCTGGCTGATATCGACTTTAGGGCACACCGACTTTTTTATTCAGTGACCGATATTCTCATATTCTCTTGGAATAATTGATTCTTTGAAATTAAAATTCCATGATTTCGGTTATTTGTTCTTTTGTAAATTTCCCATGTGTCTACCATAATTTAAAAATGAAAAACAAAATTATTTAAAAAAGAAATGCCATAACTAAACTGCTTCAGTTCCAGTGATCTTTTGAAAAAGAGATATTATCTCGAAAATTCAAGAATTAAATACAGGTTAACACACAACATCATTGTTACCATATTTTTTTTTTTTCTTTACACCTGCATTGTGATAGCCTTCTAAATCAACCTCCTAACCAATATATACACAATGCCTCAAGCAAATTATAAAACTCTCTTAAAATTATTTTTATTTTTTTAAAATGAAAACTTTTATTTGATTTTAAGGGTCTGGTTTAGCACAGTTGGTAAAACATCTGCCTAGAATGAATCCTAAGATATATGCAAGTAATTTTTTTGCATATAGATTTTTTTAAATATTTTTTTTGTTATTGATTTCTAAGAATAAAACTCTTATAAGTTCTTTAAATTTTAAATAACATGTCATGTTTTAAGTATATAAAGTTGTTTGCAAAGGCTGTAATTTTTGGTGAATTCAATGTTTAAAATGTATCAAAAATTAATTAAATATGTAATTTTTTAAAAAACTAATGCTTATTATGTTACTATTTTTCGACTTAAATAATGGATTTAATTAATTTTAATTCGTTTTTTTTTTTTTTTAAAGTGAAAAAGACTGTTTTTGATGGTCCCTAGAATAATCCACTTAAAATCTAGAATCTAATAAACATTTCTTGTTGGGTAGCAATGACAGAACTTTAACAACCAAACTTTTCTTCTTTTATTCTTGTGGCTCCTCAAAAACGGAGAGAAAAATAAATTTTACTAAAACCCATTCCACTACATATAAACAATCAATTTATTAGGTACTATCAAAATGTTGGCTCATTTTCATTTTAAAAACAAAGAAATATGTTTAAAAATGTGCAGGCCCAGGTTAATAAAAAAAATTTAAAAAATTTAAAAAATCAGGGAATTATCAGATTTTAATAAAATTTTTATTATTGACTTATCAATCAATGTTCAATGCTGGTCCCCGTCAACTCAGCGCATGAGTAGCACAGATTGTATAATCTGATCTGTGTGGTAAAGTAGGGAGCTGATGGCTAAAACAATCTCCTTGGTCTAGTGCTAGTCCTTAAGCATCATGGGTTGCCACCCACGGCCAACAGGTGGCTCCAATTGTGGGACATTTCACATAGTGCTAATACCCTTGGGAAAGGTGTGAATCAACAAGGGTTGATATGCTATAAAATTTAACTAACCAACCTTTGTGTAGATATTTTTATTATGTCTACTAGCAACAGAAAACACCCTCCAGGCGTCATAAAAATTAATTTTTGAAAGACATTGCCTGAGAGGGAGGGAGTTAAAAATTCAATGTCAGAGGGTTTGTATCATGAGTAAACAAAATCCTCATATTTATTAAAGGAGTAAAAAAACAAATAAAATAAAAATAAAACAATTTGAAATGAAAACTGAGCCCCGTCCCTCTCAAATAAAATGTTGCGAGCATGTAATAATCAAACAATTATTTTGAATATTTTCCACATCAATTTTCCACAAAATCGTAGGTATTTATTTATTTGTAAACTTTTTAGTTAACTTCTTGTTATTGTAAAAAAAGAGGGACAAGAGTAAAAACAATTTTTAAATTACTTACTCAAATTTTACTCAAACAATCTCCTTGGTCTAGTGCTAGTCCTTAAGCATCATGGGTTGCCACCCATGGCCAACAGGTGGCTCCAATTGGAGGGTGGGGTTCTTACCCCTCTGCAGAGGTGCAGTTGGTGTATTCTTCTACCCTAGCTGACAGGGTGGTTACTTAGGGAGGTAATGAGAGCCCCTGAAGTAACCCTTTCATGTACAAATGCAATGAACAAGATCCAACATGTTACCTACCAACAGTCTACCACTTCCTGGGTGTGTGTGGGGGGGGGTGGAAGAACTCTGTGAAGTGTTGTTAATTTACTTAGATCATGATAGAAATGACTACCTGCTGATTGTACTATGTAACTTAGTACAATATGTCTCATGTTACTTACTGTGGGGAGGGGACGCAACATGATACCCTGTTGATTTTCTCAGTCATATCTTATCAATTAGAAAAAAAAGAAAAAAATTTGGGGAAATATCAGTGAAATTATCAAATAGATGTACTTTCCTAGAGTGATTTAAACTTATATATATACCCCCCCCCCAATGGAAGCGCATTGTGTAATGGTTAAAGTCATGTGAAATGGACTCGTCGCTCCAAGTTCAATTCTTGGATGTGGTAATTGCATTTTACTTAGCACTAATACCCTTGGGAAAGGTATGAATCCTACTCTCTCTCCAGCTATAGATAGATAGTAGGGCAGACCAGGCTCTTTAACCTTGGTTAAGCAACCAGTCTAGGAGAAGGAAAACTCTGAATTCAGACCTGTTGAACTCTGCTTAAGAAATTGACCTTTTGTCACATCCTGCTTGTGCAGAGGGGTTGGTAAATATGTGTATTATTGAATAGTAACTTAGCTTATGCAGTGTAAGTAACCAATCTAGGAGAAGGAAAACTCTGAATTCAAACCTGTTGAACTCTGCTTAAGAAATTGACCTTGTGTCACACTCACATCCTGCTCGTGCGGAGGGGTTGGTAAATACATATATATACCACCCCCTTTGCATAAGATTGTCGTGACCCTATTACCCTGATAGCAAACCTCCCTACCCTTTTTATCATATATGTACTAGAATGCAAAGGGTCTTAATATTCTGGGTATGATGTTAAAAGATGCATCTCATAGTGAAGTTTCAATTCTAGAGAGTGTTGAGTCACTATTCATTACCATTACTCCCAGGTCTACTCTCCGCCCTGTCGGCTGGGGCATTAGAATGCACCGACTGCATCTCTGCAGAGGGGTAAGTCTCCCCCAATGGGGCCACCTGTTGGCCGTGGGTGGCGACCCGTGATGTTTAAGGATAGAACCCAGGTGGATGAGCAGTCTATGACATGCAATATTCCACTTGGGCTAGACGGGCGGTTGGAGAGGCCTCCTTCGATCAAACGGCTGGTCACGTCAAGCCCTAGCACCTATATGATTACCCCTATTGCCCTCATGGCAACCCCCAACCCTTTTTATCATATGGATGCTAGAAGCCAGTGGCTGAGGGTCTACATGTCCTGGGAATGACGTTAAACTCTATCTGATGGTGAGGTTTCAGTTCTGGAGTTTTGGGGAATGTGGAGCACTTCTTGATCACCATTGTTCCCTGGTCCACTCTGACCTGGAATGGTAGTACCTGTTAGGGTTCCATCTATGGGTTAAATAGAAAAAATGTGTTTATAAAAAGATTGAGTATCCATTTAAGAATGAATACATTTCACAACTTTGTTGGCATTAAATGACCCACTGAGGTTGATATGCCACAAAACAAAACAAAACAAAGGTCTACTCTAACACGGAGTTAGTTACTTGTTAGGGTCCCATCTATGGGTTAAGATCAAAAATGAATTTTTTAAGTGTGTTAAGAAAGAATTGAGTTCATTTTTTTTTAACTCAATTAAATAGACATAATAAAAATATCTACACGAAGGGATAGCTGGATTTTATGGCATGTCAACCCTTGTTGGGTTATTTTATACTGAAGATTTTTTTTTTGTTTTATTCATTCTTGATATGTATTTTTTTTATTGAATACTCATGAAGAATGAATAAAACAAAATATCTTCAGCATAAAATAACCCAACAAGGTTGATATGCCATAATATTTAACTAACCAACCCTTTGTGTAGATATTTTTATTATGTCTACTAGCAACAGAAAAGACCCTCCAGGCGTCGTAAAAATTAATTTTTGAAAGACATTGCCTGAGAGGGTAGGAGTTAAAAATTCAATGTCAGAGGGTTTGTATCATAAGTAAACAAAATCCTCATATTTATTAAAGGAGTAAAAAAACAAATAAAATAAAAATAAAACAATTTGAAATGAAAACTGAGACCCGTCCCTCTCAAAAAAAATGTTGCGAGCCTGTAATAATCAAACAATTATTTTGAATATTTTCCACATCAATTTTCCACAAAATCGTAGGTATTTATTTATTTGTAAACTTTTTAGTTAACTTCTTGTTAATGTAAAAAAAAGGGGGACGAGAGTAAAAAAACAATTTTTAAAATTGCTTACTCAAATTTTGGTTGTATATAGCATAAGAATATTGTGACGTAGAGCTATGACGTAGTTTTTGTTACAGACAGAAATACAGACAATCTCCATTATTATGTCTATTTAATTAGAGCATAGCTTTCTTATCAGTCAACTTAACAGGAAGTCAAACATAATATGAGAAGAATTATGGGACATTTCACATAGTGCTAATACCCTTGGGAAAGGTGTGAATCCAACTATTCTCCTTCCAGCTATGGGTAAATACGAGGGTGAGTCAAATAGTCATTTTGTTTAGGACAGGTATAATTACCAACACAGGAATATGTATCATACATCAAAATCAAGCTGGTCCTCTGTGGATCACATCCCTACTTCTCCACATAGTCACCATTTCTCTCAATAGCAATGTTCCACCTTCGAATGAGAGCTTGTATCCCTGCCCCATAAAATTCTGTTGACTGTTCTTTAAGCCACTTCTTCGCTACAGATTTCACTTCCTCATCATTGGAATAATGTTTGCCTCTCAAACCCTCTTTCACATGGCCGAAGACTTGATAGTACCTGGTTTACCAGTAATAAATCTTTCGGACAGCTGATTAATGCCTTTCAAGATGTTAACATTAAAAAAATTGTTAGAAACCTTAAGAGAAAAAGCTTAAAAACTATAAGGATTCTATTATTTTTCAAACAAATTTGTTTGACTATATATATATATATATATATATATATATATATATATATATATAGTCATCCACAGACACCTTATTTCAATGTATCATGTCTCTTCAGTGTGGGTACCTCCAGCCGTGATTGAAA
>CM042174.1:48801085-48811085 GCA_023376005.1 Doryteuthis pealeii | reverse complement strand
CTGAAGGGAGAGTAAGATTCATACCTTTCCCAAGGGTATTAGCGCTAAGTGAAATGCAATTACCACGTCCAGGATTTGAACTCGGGGCGACGAGTCCATTTCCCATGACTTTAACCGTTACACCACGCGCTTATTAACTTATATATATACTAGTAAAAGTACTCGGTCCATGACCAGACTAATTTTTTTAGGAACACCAGTGAGAAAGAGAGAAAACAGGAGTAAGAGAAAATAAGAGGAAAATATTTTATTAAATTTAAAAAATTGCTGAGAATTTGATATTACAATGTTGTTTTTTTTTTTTTTTTTTAGGAAATGCTTTTTTTTTGTTTACATTTAAAATATTAATTTTAAAAATGTAATTCTAAACTTGTTTTTAAAACAATTTTATTTGAGAGAGATGAACACAGAGAGAGAGAGAGAGAGAGAGATGAACTGACTGGGTGAAAGAGAGAGTACCTAGCCTGTTGAGTTCAAGTGAAATGTATTAGTCTAATTCATTTCCTTTTTAAACCAATTTTTCCTTACTTTATTTTCCTTACTGCAAAGAGTTCTAGAAATTGGTTGATTTTTGTTTAATTATCAAATTATATCACTTAATTAGTAAAAATCAAAAACCAAATTTTGTGTGTTTCTTAGTTAGGAACACATTAATGTGTCTGCGAGATTTCAAATCAGAATGATATTTCTTTTCGGAGTTATAACTCGACACGTACATACCAGAAACATTCTTTTATATATATATATAGATATGAGATAAGAGTAGGGAAATTAATCCAACGGTATATGTATAGATTAAGGGTATGAAAACACACAATGTTAAAATGAACAATATTTCAAATAATAAAAAATCATCATTAGACTCACACTCCGAAGCAGGGGTCTATACAATAGATTGCTTAAATTGCAACAAAAAATATGTAGGAGAGACTTCTAGATCTTTGACTAAATGGGTCTCTGAATATAGATATCATATTAAACAAGGTTTTCTAAACAACGCCCTAGCTAAACATATTATAGACATTAACCATACCTTTAAAGGTGCCAAAATATTAACTCCGATACACAATAGAACACTACGTAGAATTATGGAATCTTGCGTTATTCTCACACATCAAACCATACCCCAAAGACAAGGCTTTTTTAATATATCTCCTTATTTAGCAACACTTGTACTCAGAAATCATAAAATCCCTTTCACATAACATTTTAGTCATACACGTTCAGAAGAATTGATATAGAAAAATAGTAGGGCAGACAGGGTTTTTAAGTCTTGGTAAGGCAACCAGTCTATAAAAAAAAAAACTCTGAATTCAAACCAGTAGTATTCACCTCCCCCCTACATACACAGGAGCAGGATACGACACAAGGTCAATTTTTTTAGGGGAGTTTGAATTAATAGTTTTACTGCTATACCAGTTGCCATACCAAGGTTGAAGAACCCAGTCTGCCCTACTATTTACCCATAGCTGGAGGAAAGTCCGATCGGTTCGTTTCCCCAAGCATATTAGCACAAAGTGAAACACTAACAGCTTTGTCTAGGATTTGAACTCCGGTCACCGGTTCCATTTCCTATGACATTATGCAAAATTGAGGAATATGCAACCGGAAAGTCTGTCTGCTATCATTTAACAGAGGTGGAATGATTGGCCTTTTTTTGTTTGTTAATGTGAGTTTTCAACCCCCTCAACATTTATCAACCTCTTTCTATGACCCATAGACATTTATTAGCCACTTGGGTAGTCTCCACAGGCCTAGGAGGTCTACATTAATGGAGTGACCTCTGCAGATAAGCTAAAAAGCTAAACAAACTTACCATTGATATACCCAATGTTTTAAAAAAAATTATCTATCTGTATATATATAGAGAGAGCAGTTTGTGTGTGTGTGTGTATGTATGTATGTCGAGAGGAAGCTGTTGAGGGCAGTTCATGCAAAGAAATGTTTTCGGAGAAATGTATATGTAGACAAACACAGGTTTTTACAATGGATGAATATTTATTCTTGGTTATAATGTTTCAGTCTCTGTGACTTCTTCAGGACAGGAGATGAGTTCTTGTGTTGGAGAATTCAATTCAATATCTTTGGTCGTGAGTGGTAGGAGGGTTATGGTCATTGTAACATCCTGTGTTTGTCTACATTTCTCAATACTGTTAGATTGATTTCCTACTTTTACTCCAGATATATATATATATATATATATATATATATATATATATATATAATCAGTCACTTAGAGAGTTCATATCTATAAATAAGTGAGTCTTGTTTATATATATTATATATGGTTGAGAGTAGAGGAAAATATGGATATAACACAAACGACTAAATTCAATTGACTTTCTTCTCATTCCTATAGACTACACACCAATAACCTCTCCCCCTTTTCTCTCTCTACCTCCGACCCATTTACCTTTTCACTATAAAAGCAGAATGTACAAGCACTTAAGTCAATAAATCTGAAGAAGCTTCAACCAGTAATGGGGCGAAATATCAATTGAATTTAGTTGTTTGTGTTGTTATATCCACATTTTCCTCTACTCTCAAACACATTTTGTCAAATTTATTCAATCTTTCACTCCTTTTTATATATATATATATATATATATATATATATATATATATATATGAAAATTCCACGTAAAGGAGCCATACGTTAATACTATGACATAATATCATATTTTATTTTTATTTATTCTATCTTTTTTTATTTTATTCTTTAATTTTCTTCAAGTTGCGATTTCCCGATCAAAGTCATGCTGAATTTTGAATGATTACCACGATCGATTTCGGATGGGTTATGTCACACAATTTCGAAAGAAAAATAACGGCTAAACAATGCCAAATCCTTTCACTTCATCATTTTTTTCTCTCATATACTGTATTTCACTTCTCCCCAGATAGTCTCTATTCTTTATATCTTGACAAAGGGTGAATGTTCACCCGAAATATCGGAATTAATCAAACCAGGAACAGAACAACAGCTGAATATTAAAATTCTGGTTTTTTTTTGTTTTTTTTGTTCTGTTTTTCCATGCTTCAAAATACAAAAAACCCCCAAAAAACAATATTCACAAGAACAAAGTTTATACATAACATATATATATATAGAGAGAGAGAGAGAGAAAAGTAGACAAACACGGAATGTTATGGAAACTGGATGTTTATTGTCGACGATGCAACGTTTCAGTCATTTTGACCATCATCAGGACCAAAGCCCAGTTCTAGCTTCAATGAAGGACATTTTCAGAATGGTGAAATATATTTATAAACATCCAGTTTCCATAACATCCTGTGTTTGTCTACTTTTCTCCACATATTGTTGGATTAACCTCCTCACATTTCTCCCATATATATATATATATATATATATATATATATATTCAATTCACAGGTTTTTAAACCTTTAATTTGCCTCAAGGTATTTTTGTGTAGTCCTAACAACCATGTTCATCTTTTGCTTGATAACTATTGGCTGATAAATTGATTAGGATTCTCTTTCAAACTGTGAATGAGTCCCCCGCTCCATGTACATGCACAATACCCCCCCTCTCACTCTAATATATATATATATATTATAATATTTACAGGGCCGGGTTAGCTCAGTCGGTAGAGCGTTTGGCTAGAAACCATAAGGTTCCTAGTTCGATACCAGTCCTCGCCAACTCAGCATATGATTAGCACAGGGATCTGTGCGGTAAAGTAAAGAGCTGATGGTAGGTGTGGCGCTCCACCTCAGACGCCAAATCAATCTCCTTGGTCTAGTGCTATTGAAAAGGGGATAGACTCCCTTGCTGACTGGCTGATACCGACTTTAGGCCGCCCCGACAACTTTACTTACTTACTTAGATTTTATAAAAATAAAACAAAAAGACGTTGCATTGAAGGTTGATATTTATCTAGCTGACACTGTAGGGTTTTGGTTTGTTTACCAAACCATCATTGGGGCCATCGTCTGTGTAAAAGAAAGAAATAATTGGTAAACAGATGTCTGCGAGCCTCTGCTTTTAGTGTAAGGCAGCTTTTGTTGGTACTCAAATAAGAGAAAAGGACATAACTTAAAACGCCACGTAATGTTGGAGTCTCCATTCAATCTGTGTGACATAATTTGGTTCGAAAACTGTTGGAAACAATTTTTGTGAATGGAAAATACCTTATTTGGTTGAATATTTAAAAAAAAAAAAAAGAAATTACCATATTTGACGGCATATAAGATGCATGGGCATATAAGACGCACCCTTATTTCAGCAGGTCAGATTCAGGAAAAAAAGTTATTAGTGTATTTAAGCATATATTGTTGAAAACATTCTAGCTGTGCATTACACAAGCAGAAACATAGCTGTATAAAAGCAATTTGGCAGTACAGGCAAGTAATAAATATACACAAGACATCTCAATAGCAGGAAATAATAATAATAATAAAATTAATAATAATAGTAATAAAACTTCACCTACGATGTATAAAATGCAGGGCAATTTTTTGTGCCCAAATTTTTGAAAAAAAGTGTGTCCTATATGCCGTCAAATACTGTAATATTATTAATCAACTTAAGATATTTTTGCACTATTGTTTAACTTAAAATACCTCATGTTGATTAATAATATTTTTTTTTTTTTACATATGCAATCAAATAAGGTATTTTCCATTCATATGTATGTATATGTATGTATATGTATGTATATATATATATATATATATATATTATATATATATATATATATATATTATTAAATTTGATAGAGGAATTATATATAATTGAATCATATTACCACGACCAGACAACCCGGCAAACACCATTTGCGACATCCGGAGCACTGGACAGCTGTTTCGACCTCTTGGTCTCATCAGCAGTGCATACCACAATCTCCGCCACTAGAGATTGAACCAGCAGACCACAGCGTGAAGAGCGGGGACTTAACACACTGGGCCACCAAGGTTACTAGTTCGATACCGGCCCTCGCCAACTCAGTGTATGAGTAGCACAGGGATCTGATGGTAGGTGTGGCGTTCCACCTCAGATACAAAAACAATCTCCTTGGTCTAGAGCTAGTGAAAAGGAGATAGACTCCCTCGCTGATTGGCTAATACTGACTTTAGGCCACCCCGACGACTTTACTTTAAGATATATATATATATATAATATATCAAGAAAAATGAAAAAAACACAGGTTTAAATGGGTTAAGTGGTGAGTTTATTGGCCGACGCTGCAGTGTTTCGATCTATTAATTAGATAAAAAAACAGACTGAATAACAAGGATTACCACTCACTTTTCTCATCATTCTGTGATATATAATTTCTTATCTTATGCCCTGAAGATGATCTAATTAATAGATCGAAACACTGCAGCGTCGGCCAATAAACTCACCACTTAACCCATTTAAACCTGTGTTTTTTCATTTTTCTTGATATATTACATACCGTCGGATTTACTTCCTTTCTTCACATATATATATATATATATATATATATATGTGTGTGTGATTTGATTTTTATGATGATTGTCATTTGAATCCTGATGTTTTTCACAGGTACTTTCACACTGGGTCAGTGGAGCTGGAAGTAATGGCAATGAATGGGTACTCCACACTCCCAGAGCTCCAGAACTGGAGCCTCACATTCAGTGCAGTTTACCCAGAAGCATTCTTTCTGGCAGGGTTTAACCCATGAAAGAAGTGTATAGCCTACAAAAAGGGCTATGTTTGAAAATAAACCTTATTTGGTCTCATTTCATGAGAGTATCTTGGTCAACCTAGGAACTTTTCAGCCAACCTGTCATCTAGACATATATAAAGAGCAGTTGTGTATATGTGTATGTCCGAAGGAAACTTTGAAAATAAAACAATTAATGACAAAGTAAATATATATATATATATATATATATATATATACATTCACTATCACCAGGGCTTGGTTTTTGAGTAAAAATAATGAAGATTTTATCTATATTTGGGAAGATATTTAAAAATTAATATTTTTATAGTAACAGAAGGTAATTGAAATATGATATTGATTGATTGAATTAATCGCCTTATTTATATTGTATTTTTTTTTTAAATTGTAAATTATTGAATTAAAATTTCTTACTATATTGTTATACATTTACATGGGGATTTTATGGGGCATCCAGTGAGGATCTAACTTGTGTTAAGTAATAATGGATCTGCAAGACTAACTTAAAAAAAATCCCCCCTCTAGCCAGGCGACGCCGGGTAGCCACTTCTAGTATGTATATATATGTAGACAGATTTTATATGAGTAGAATTTTGTGCCAGATTTATATTTAAATTGCGTGGGCTGATGCCTAGGGTTTCACAGTCAAGTGGGGGGTTAGGCCTATTGCCAAAAACAAAATAGATAAATAAGAAATTTATCATAAATTTTATTTGTTTTTTAGTAGCATTAAACCTGAATGGTCATATAAAATTGATAATATTTAAATAATATTTATTTATAAAAAAAAAGTTGTCGGGGCGGCCTAATGTCAGTATCAGCCAGACAGCGAGAGAGTCTATCCCCTTTTCACTAGTGCTAGACCAAGGAGATTTTTATCATCTGAGGTGGAGCGCCACACCTAACATCAGCTTCTCACTTTATCACACAGATCCCTGTGCTACTCATTGGCGAGGGCCAGTATCGAACCGAGAACCTTGTGATTCCCAGCCAAACACTCTACCGACTGAGCTAAACCGGCCATTTATTTATAAATATTATTAATATTTTATATTAATATTTTAATATTATATTAACATAAAACTTATTTAACGTAAAATATTGTTAACATAAAACTTATTTAACATAAAATCATCATTATCTATATATTAATATTTTAATATCTTATATTAATATTTTATAATAATATCTAAATTATTTAAATCATATTTATTTAAATATTTTATATATTTTATATAAAAAAGTTTAATTTATCATTAATTTTATTTGTTTTTTAGTATCATTAGACCTGAATAGTCATACAACTATTAAACAAGTGCATACTTAAAATCATAGTATGAAAAGTAACATTTTACTCAAATAGTCATGAAAATATATTACGAAACATTTCAGTCTAAAAAAATCGGAACAATCCGAAAACCATAAAGGTAATTATTAATTATTATTGGCATTTCAGTCTCTGAAGACTATAATAAAGTTTTTGTGCCCCTGAAGTTCCAGTGCCTCCTGTGACTGTGAAGTCCGATGTTTGAAAAACATTCACGACCGCAGATGTCGCATTTGAAGGTTGTCCCTGAAGATGTTGATGTGCCGCTGCTTTATTGCCACTGCTTTCTTAGCTTCATGGTGTTGCGTCAGGGTGACTTCTGACATGAACAGTCCTCTATGGAGATTTTGCTGCCACTGAGGGCAGTCCTGAGCCAAATTTTCCCAGCTGGAAGGGGCAATGCCAAAGCATCTGAGATCCTTCTTGCAGATATCCTTGAATCGCAGCTAGGGGCGACCAATCTGTCTCTTACCAGATGAAAGCTCTACATAGAGGATGTCTTTCGGGATTCGTCTATCATCCATCTGAAGTACTTGACCCAGCCATCAGAGACGATATTGTCCCAGTAGAGAACACAAGCTGAATGTATTTTGTCTAAATTAGGAAGGAAGTTACTTGATAAGTTACTAAACTTGCCAGGAAGTGAGCACACTGTAGAATGCTCCACGATCCTATTGAAGTCAGTCATTATACTGTTGTTTTGGACAACAGCAACTGGCTAAGCACAACTGAACCAGTGCCCAAGACAGCTGGTACATATGGAATTCAAAAATCGTCCATTCATGTATATAGGTGATTCCATTCCTTGAGTCCTGATTGGCTGCTTGGTTTCTATGATGTTATGAGGCTTCATAAATAATCTGGCTTCTGCAGTAGGATTGCAGCAAGGTTAGATCTGTATTGAGTTACAGCTACTTGTTTCATTGTCTTACCAATTTGACGGTAATTGGAACTTAGTATGATTATTCTACAGATCCATTTGCAAAAGCAGCAAGAATTTCAACTCCATGGTTGTTTAGTTATGTTTGTTTTTGTTTTGGGGTCATCAGGAGAGAATATGAATTGTTTCGGAACCTTCCTCTCAATGGTTTTATTTGCACACCGGCTCCCCT
The DNA here is from genome assembly GCA_023376005.1 of Doryteuthis pealeii. NCBI lineage: Eukaryota > Metazoa > Mollusca > Cephalopoda > Myopsida > Loliginidae > Doryteuthis > Doryteuthis pealeii. The sequence goes on along the minus strand of CM042174.1, from coordinate 48,802,973 downwards.
CACTGATATGAGGCCCCCATTAAGTAAATCCAGTATATCATACAATCAAATGTACAAATGAATAATGGTATTGTGTTAGTATAGCATTTAATTCTAAGACTAACAGCAACAAATAAATGAATTAAAACTTAGTTTAATTCTAACAATTTATTAAAGAACAAATAAAACAATGAGTAACAATATAAAGTCCTTCCTGTGTATAGAGTCAAGTTTGAGAGACTTACTGGTGTGATTTTTTAGAGAGAATTTCAGGTTGACATGCACATGGAGCTGGTTCGGGGTCTCTCTGTCTTTTTGTATTTGGGAATTTGTGCAATCTCATTACGCATTAGCGAGCGGGTGATGAAATTAAGTTTTTACTTTGTATATACTCGAATGAGAATTTACACGCAAAAATTTTACCATTTATTTTTCAACTAAAGCACTGCTAGAGGGGATGCAAAAAAGGTTAGTTCCACAGATCCAATATATTGGATCCTGGTAGTATGCTCTGTTAAAAATCCCTATGAAAAAAAAGACTTTGCATTGATCCAGCCATCTGAAAAGAAAAATCAATGTCTACTATTTAAAATATTGAATCTAAAAAAATTTAGTCTGAAGAGTCAAAGCTCACTGAAATAAATTATTTCTGATAAATTAATGTTTTCATATATTTATTTATAGTATACACTGTGAAATATGCACATATTTATTTATTATACAGTGTGATATGCACATACACTGATTTTATATGTATATACGCAAAATCTTATACATACATCTAAATTTAATTTTTTTAAAGTATCTTTACGAATATAAATCAAACTTTCATTATTTTGATCAAAACCAAGCCCTGGTGATATTTAATATGTGTATATATATTTACTTTGTCATTAATTGTTTTATTTTCGAAGTTTCCTTGGACATAATGATTCACACAACTGCCCTTTATATATGTATCGATCAAACGGTCACTGCCCTTTGTATATGTATAGATCGGTCAACTTAAAAACAAAAAAATGATAAAAACTGTGACAGAGAACACGAGGTGAGTGGCGAGCGTCAAGGCCTGCCGTATTCTCGAAGGAAGCGGGCTAGGCTTTGCCTGACATGTCGGACTGTAGAATCGAACCCTTTCTTCAGAATGCAAACATTGTCACCGAAGTCTAGAAGCTGCAGTCCCGGATGTAAGCGCCAGGTGCCCGGATGATGGCTATGATGATTCCAGCGGTCGGGTTTGGCTCGAGAATCTCGTGCGTGTGGTGCAGACACCCGGAGGTGAGTGCGAGCATCAAGGCCTGCCGTATTCTCGAAGGAAGCGGGCTAGGCTTTGCCTGACATGTCGGACTGTAGAATTGAACCCGCTTCCTTCAGAATGCAAACATTGTCACCGAAGTCTAGAAGCTGCAGTCCGGATGTAAGCGCCAGTGCCCGGATGATGGCTATGATGATTCCAGCGTCGGGTTTGGCTCGAGAATCTCGTGCGTGGTGCAGACACCCGGAGGTGAGTGGCGAGCGTCAAGGCCTGCCGTTTTCTCGAAGGAAGCGGGCTAGGCTTTGCCTGACATGTCGGACTGTAGAATCGAACCCGCTTCCTTCAGAATGCAACATTGTCACCGAAGTCTAGAAGCTGCAGTCCCGATGTAAGCGCCAGGTGCCCGGATGATGGCTAGGATGATTCCAGCGGTCGGTTTGGCTCGAGAATTCGTGCATGTGGGCAGACACCGGATGTTGAAAGAAAAATTGTATAAGTAGAAGTGGGGTGACGACAGCAGGAGTTGCGATTTTTCAGCTGCTTGCTGAAGATGTTTGAGTTGGTGGTTTCGACGACAAACGGATTTTGTGCTATAGATTTTGTGACGGCGACAACATTGTTGACCCCCCCCCTCTCTTCAACAAGTATCCTCTT